>OX359291.1:60554457-61154457 GCA_947179395.2 Pulicaria dysenterica | reverse complement strand
GTAGGTCTCATCATACTATTCATACCTGCTACTGTAGTAGTCGGTCTCATCATACCCGTTAACTTTAGACAGTCTCATCGTACACCCGTTGCCATGACAAACGGTCTAACATTCCCAACGTTGAAGTGTTGGTCTCATTAAACAACCACATAAACACATAATCATTAATCACTTACTTGAATGTTCATTAGAAGACATCAACAACGAAGACAATGTTGATTTTTCTTTAGAAAACGATACAGACACGGCACCATCAATAGACAAAACACACCGAGACTTCTAGAGGATCTTCAACAACAAACAATAATGCAAATCAAACGCAAGCGGGTGACGCAACAACACAGACAATAATGCAAATCAGACGTATGCAGTGACGCACACACACAAAAGACAAAAGACAAAAAAAAAAGAATTCAACAAAGCTTCTTACAAGAGTTATTTCACTCCTTAAAAATTTGTATAAGTAGTTAGCTCTTCTTGACTTTTAGTCATGATTTAAATTATTAGACGTAAGTAGTGTAGTAATTATAATTTGTCGTTTTGTATTTCGATAGTCTATATAAACGATCTAGAGCTCAGTTGTAAATAATGAAGAACGAAGAAATCAATAAAAATACAAGCTTGTTCAAAAAATCCATGACAGCTTAAACTCTCTCTCTTCTGCTCTCTTAGAATAATCTTTACTTCTTAACACTTCATATTATATCCCTTATTATTTCAAAAAACCAAAAATATTTTTCTCGTGGAACTACCACTGCAAATACTCGCTGGTGCTTCCAATCTCCACATTTCTAAGTGAGTTTATCGTTTCTCTTGTTTATTTTTATCTTATTTATGTCATGATTTATTCTCAATTTTAGTTGTTTAACGAAAACCCAAAAAATCCACCACACCCCTTTTATATATATATATATATATATATATATATATATATATATATATATATATATATATATATATATATGGGATGGTTCAAACGAGAACTGTTTTTCGTACGAGAACTACGACAACCAATCTTAGCCGTTGATTTGATAAGTGGAATTCATGGATGTAGAGCGTGGAGGGGATCAAGTGTGGCAGGGTGCATGTGAGAAATTCATTGGTGGGTGATGAAATTAAAATATGGGGAATTGGACGGCTCAGATTTGTTCTTGTATGAAAAACAGTTCTCGTTTAACTTTTGCATATATATATATATATATATATATATATATAATTGAGTTCAAGTAAAAAAAATATTATGGTACTAAACGTAGGGAGAAATCTGGTGGTGACACATGACATTTACTCTTAAAGGGCAATATAGGAAGTTAACAAAAAAAGTTCTCACTCTTCCGTGTTAAATGCATCCCCACGTTTCAACCCTAAAAAGGCTCGACCCCTATGACTTCCGCCGTTCCACAGAGAGCCTTGAGCAAAATTTTTAGTTGTTTGGTTTAAAATATTAAAATTCTGTCAGTGAGTCGTTTTCATTTTGCTTCAATATTTTTTGCTTTAAAATTCCTTGTGGTTTGCCTCTCCATCCCCACCTTGAGCAAAAAATATTAAAATTCCGTCGTTTTCATTTTGCTGAAGGTTCATGTTTATAGTATCGGACATGAAAACAGCCTTTCCATCCCCGCCTATGACTTCCGCCGCCTGTGTGTTTTCTCCGATGGTATGCTTCTACTCCTTCGCCACCGCCACACGAAACCCACCTGTGAAGCATGTCGCCGCCTTTGCAACGGTTGTTGTGTGCATCGGCGACGGTTATATAAATCATAAAAAAGTGACTGTGAAGCCCGTCGCCAGCACCGCCTCCATCCCAGATGCACACGCCCTGCAACAACCGCTGAAACCGCCACTGCATCACATACGAGATGCACGCGCCGCCGCTGCTTTTCGTGGAGGTACCATTGATGCACACGCCGCCGCTCAGGCGATTGTGCATTCCTGTTTTGCGTAGGTCCGGTGATGCACATGCCGTCGGGGAGAGGCTGGATGCACGCCGGGAGTGGGCTGGATGCACGTCGGCGATGACGAGCCGTCCACTGGATGCACGCCGGCGGGATGGGATGCCTTGGATAAACGTCGGAGGAGGATGCCCTGGATGAACGTCGGCGGGGATGGAGAGGCTGTTTTTCATTTTTTTTCTTTTGTCACTTTTATTAATTTACCATTTTAACCTTTTCCTTTTTTGTTTAATTCCGAATTTAAATTTTTTATTGACTTTTTTTGTTGACTTCGTACTTGATCCTATGGCCAGGATCTCTCCTTACATTTAGTACCATAACTTTCTTTTTACTAGATCCTTACCCTATATATATATATATATATATATATATATATCTATGTAGCACATGGCACACTCATATATAAATATATACATATGTTCTACTTGGCGTGAGGAGTTCACACACACATAAATAATTTGGCGATTTGAATTTGATATAGGAGATGTACTTAGCGATTGATGTATACATGGGGTATCTATTTGGCGATTAAACCCGTAAAAGTGTTTAGGGGTTGGCGATCCATTCTACATGTGTATACATAAGTTGCCGATCAACACATTTACATGAGTGGGACTTGGCGATTGATTATGTAAGATTATAGGTACTTGGCAATCCATCCTTAGAAATTTGGTGATTCCTCATGATGAATCGCCTAAACTTGGAGATTCATCATTTCCCGGAATCAAATTGTCAAAACAAATCAAAACTCAACCAAATCAACTAATACAAGTTGCAAATCACTCCTAACATCATTTTAACAACTCCTAACAGATTAATTTGCATTTCATTGGGTATTAGTGGGTTTAGCATCAATCTTCTTTATACTTGTTCGTATAAAACAAAAATTCCGAGATCCCAAGCATCAACTACACATCTTTCACTTAAACAGAGTAAAATTGATACCTACATGAACACAATGAAGTAAGGAACATTACCTGATAATTTTCCTTACAATTCCTTGTGTGAAATGATGATTCTGGCCTCCTTCTTCCTTGTCTCTTAGTGAGAGAACACACACAACACACACTAAGATAATAAAATGATGTATATGAACTTGGGGGATGTGCCCGACTTTGCCTTTTATACTTATTCCTCAAGACCTAAGCCCATTAGTTCCTAATTTAATCCAAGTCCATAGTATTTAATACTAATCTAAACCAAGCCCATAGTATTTACTTTTTTTTTCTTCTAAACCAAGCCCAGTTGTCTTTTGATTAATCCTTTACTACTTAGTAACTCCTTTTTAATAATTGATTAAGCCCAGTAGGCCCAAACATTAGTTCATTTATTAAATAACAACCCAATAATAATTACAACAATATTAATAATAACATCAAAAATAATCTTTTATTGATTAAGGAAACCGGGTATTACAAAGTAGATGTCTGTGTAATATATGGAGAGTTTTAAGTAAAAAATAGATATTAAACATTAATAAAAATGTATTAAATAATTATAAACACGAATAGAATGAGTATTCAGCAATAGAGTCACATGTATCTTCACATGTGTGATAATTACAAAGAAAGAAAGGCACACAGAGTCAACACTCAGATCAACGGTAGAAAAAGTCGAGCAGAGGGGGAGGGCAGATATGACAGCAAAAATGTGGTATAATAATACGAAGAGAAGTGATTATATTTCTTACAAGTCATCGATCACTATTGTTACAATTAGAGAGAAATACAGTTAAATATTTATCGGATATAATTACAAAAATTAAAATGTATATAAAATATTTTAGAATGATAAAACTAACAATTTTGTTAAATATAATATTATATAATATAACATTTATCATGTCAAATGAATAGTGTCATTTTTGTCCTTTTCTATAATAAACTAATATATATATATAATATCTGCCATATACATTGAAAGTTGAACACTTAGCCCAGTGGTTAGCTCACAAGTTATTTCTTCCACCTCCCCTCTCAAGTTCAAACCCAGCCACACATATTTTAACATATCTTTTTTATTCTTCTTTCAAAACTTTTGATTTAATTAATAAAAAGCTTTTTTTTTCTTTTCAACTTAAATATTAAATTGACTGTATTTTTTACGTTTATTTCATTTGTCTTTTTCTTTAGAGATAAAATTTTATTTTTCTTTTTTTTAATTTTAATTTAATTAATTAATAAAAAATGTTTTTGTTTTATTTTTATACTTACTTTCTAATGTAAAAACTTTTAAAATTCTTCATTTATATATAACCATCTTTTTTATTAACATATTTACGTACCATACGTAGATATTTTGCTTAGTTATATCAAAACTTTAGTTTCTTTATTCACAACACAAAATTACAAAAGTAATTATGAAAATGTGATATTTGGCTGATTTCCTATTATTTATTTTTTGATTTCCTTTTATTTGTTTTATTTAGCATTACATTAAACGAATTAATTTTAAATGTTTTTATTAGTATTTTTTAAACCGTCACATTTTTTTTGTCTATACTTCAACATAAATTTTATAGCATTACAATATTTATCTAAAAAACTATTTTTTCTTCGATAAAACTTTTATTTGATTGCAAGATTAATAATACTAGATGGATACATAACACGTAATATGAAAAATAAAACTCGAAACGTTTTGAAACTAAACTAAATAGCGCTTGCAATACTGAAATTTCTTTTGTATGCTTTATATTAAATATTTATGCTTAAATAAAAGTTTTATATTTTGATCGTCCTAAAACCCGCTGCAAAGCGCGGGTTTACAATAACTCGATTTGAAATGTTATAAAGGATAAATATGATATTTGTAGAATAAAATAAACATATACGATATTTTAGGTTTTAAGGATGGCATATATGAAATTATCTATATCAGTTTTTGACTTAAATTAAAGTCAAAATTCCAATTTTGACCCAGAAAACTCAAAATTGAATTTTATTTGCTATCAAAATGAATGGTTATGATTTGATATTCAAATTTTTTATCTAAATTTAATCGTTTGGATTATTTAATAGATTTTATTAAAGTTAATCTTTCATTTATATTAGATAATAAACTTGTAGATATGGTTTTATATGTTTATATAAGGATGGTATCAGGGTTCTAAAAAACATGCTTATGGCGGTGTGAAGGCATGATTCCGACGTTAAAAAGTAACCCTTGGCGGTGGGGTTAGGCGTGACATAAGACAAGGCGGCATAAGGTGCGGCTTATCGCGTTTTTTGATGTATTTTTGTGTGGTGCGTTACACTTCAGTCCAATTTACCGTCACTCATTTGGAAATCCTCATTTTTTAACATGAGTTACCAGAGACAACCTCCTTTCTGTGACAAAACATCGACGTATCGTACCCCACCAGCAACAACACCACCGGCGACGCCACCACCTGCAACGGCACCACAGTCCACCATCACATTTGTAAGTGACTAATATTTGAACATTACTTGGAATTTTGATAGTGGAATTGCAATATCCGTGGATTCGATTCATCCTGTATACGTAACTCATGTCACCACCAACCACATGATTAATAATTCGATTAATTTTCATGGATTGAACCTTCTTTTCTTTTCTATAATTGTATCAGTTCTAGTCCTTTGTATCATGATTGATGATTCAGTTAACTTTCTGCGAAACAGGATATCTTGAATGGGCGAATCTATTTGGGTGATGCAACATCAAATAATGAGGATGAACTCTTGAAAAGAAAGTGGGGGGATCCGGGATGAATTATAAACCCTAATTTATATCATCTCCACTAGACAATATTATCTGTTAGTTTTGGTACAATTAAATTTAAATCATCCATTAAAATTGAAAATTCAATTAACTTTTGACTTTTAGTAGTCAAAGTTTTTAAATTTGAATCAAAATTATTAGAGATTATTTCATATATGTCCTTTTTGTAAGTTAAATTATCGTATTTGTTTACCATAATTTATAAACATCATATTACCTTATGTAATATATAAAATTTCTCTGTTTTATCATCTTAAAACATGTTATAATCAGTTTAAATCCTTTTTTATTGTAAAACAATAAATTGATCTTGCTACTTTTAATCAGTTTAAATATGATCTTGCTACTTTTAATTGTAAACAAAAAAAATACAATCATGTCTCTATGTATTTTTTTGAAAGGCAAGATAACTTTATTAAATTTAAACTAGTTATAATGTCACATTGCCGTCGTCTCGTTTGCCCTCCCCCTAAAGTCAAAACTTGCACTCCCTGTTATATCGTCATATTTAGATATATATTTTAAGCGATATATATTTTATTTTTAGCCTTATTATTCGTAATAAGTCAAAATATATCTAATATCTTAAATTGTTGGTTTTTAGGATAAAGTGGCGGATGAATAGAAGTTTTGAGCAAAAACCAAAGAAAATAAGAAAAACTGTCAGCTCCGACACACCTCCACTATTTTGATCATATCTAACTTATACGAACTCGAATTGAGGTGATTTAAGCGGCTACGGAAACTAGTCTCAGAGGTCTATAATATCACCTTTATGGCCATTGCTTGAAAATGCAACATCGCGATGCGTCGGTAACTATGTCGCATTATTAGTTTTATTCCCAAGTTTCCCATTTACTCTTTTTCTTTAGACTAATTAATATTTAAATTTATTAAATCTAAAATCATACCCAATTTTCCAAGTGTTCAACACTAGGTCTTACCAGAACTATACTATACAGTGATACAATTAGATACACTTGCCTATTTGTGTTGTACTACTTGCCAAGATTTACATAGGTAATGCACTTATATCAGAGGTACGTATCAATATTATCACCCTCATTTAATTGTAAGTTAGGGTGGGGTGTTATAATTTATATTAAATAAGTACGGACTCAAGCTAGAGAGTCAGAAAAAATAAGCGCTTCTCTAGAGACAACCCGTGATTAGTTTAGGTTATTATTCTATTTTTTTTTCTATTCTGTTCAAAACTTTGTGGGTGTATTTACTAGAACCCTAACGAGACTACAACTCGTTCACTTGGGCTACCGGGGGGTTTAAATTTTGTTGCATACGCTAATTGCAACCTTGATTTATACGAAAGTGAGTTAGGTATTTTTTTAATTCTATTATTAACTAATGGTTGCTCGAGTTTTATTTATGTGATTGCGTTGGAGCATTTTACATTGCAAGAAGAGCCGCTATCTTCATGAATATACATTGATTTTTTGGAGTGCACGCTTATGTTGGCATTCAATTCAACGATATATTTTTTTCACTCCCATCAATTATTCAAGACAAATACCCATGAGAGTTCGTTTCTAATTTTTTCTACCTTTTATGTATTTTTCTTTGTCTTTATGTATAATTGACACATTGTACATCTTATGTGTGGGGTAGGGGGTCAGAAAAACAAATTCTTTATGTTGAACTTTGGTCTTTGCTTAAATTATAATTTTATTTGGGCTATAATTTTTAATTTTATATCATTTGAGTAAGAATTAGGTTTAAGTTAAAATGTCATATAATTGATTTGTAAATGAGTTCAAAGGTTATATTTAGCTTTTATACATAGTATTTCTTGCTTTTCACAATTCCAAAGAAATTTCTATTTATAATACTCAATTTTAATTATTTGAATTATTAAATTTAAAGAATAATATTAAGCTCTTTTTGAATCTAAAAAGCAGCGTGCGGGTATTCTAAAATACCCACTTTGAAGTTAAGTAGTTGTATCTTAACAAAAATAAGCTGAGTAAAAATTTTCAAATTTACTAATCATGCTTAAAAAAAGTGAGAAAGAGCCAAATGTGCAAAAATAGATAAAAATATAAAAGAACTAGATGAATTTATTTGATTGTCATTAAAGAAGTTCTTTCTAATGAGAATTACTTTTACTTTGATAATATAGTGATCGGATTCATCTTATGTTTTATAAAAACGTGAATCTATCTCGTTTTTCACTATAGCATTGTCAGCTTTAAATATAGAAATCACAATCGACAACAACAGAAAATAATTGTAAAAGTTTTTGAACCTAATTTCACTATTTAGGTATATATTATAGGATAATAAACATATATTTTATATTTAATTTAAGATATTTACCAATGGTCCAATGCTAATCACATAAAAATATGGAAAGTTTGAAAATTTAAAAAACTTTATTATCCAAATTTAGTTTTAATTTTGAATAATCATACTTGATATGAGAAATACATATATTGAAAGTAGGAGGTTGTTATTAGTAATTATCAATGGGGTTTTTTAAAAATTTGTAAAATACGAGGTTGTGATTGGTAAAAAAATTCCTACAAATAAGGATAATGATGTCATACATACTTTTATTTTAATAAGGTTATTAGATAGACTAGTCATTTGCCCTTTTTAAGTGCAGAATTTTATTTATTAAGAATAAATTATATTTTTTTGTTTTTGTAGTTTGTTTGTTTTTACGGTTTTAGTCTATAACCTTTTGTTTGTGACTTGATCCTTAAATACCCTAACCCCTTGCTCCAATGGTCCCTCTTTAACCTAAAAAAATTAGATTATGGGAGATGATTTGTACACAATACAAATTAGGCATACACAACAATCATGACTCTTATGTCCTCACCTACTCACTAACTTTTATTATCATCCATAAATTTAAGGGTATAATAGTCCAAACAATCACTTTTTGTTATGTATGACTAATTTGTGTTGTGTACAAATCACTTCCCTTAGATTATTCGTCACCCAATTATCCTCCTCTAATTGTTAATGTATTTTTTTTAAAATTTAATACATCTCAAACTAGCGCTGTAATCAAGCTAGATAAATATGAAAACTTGAGTTAAAATCAGAACTCAGAACTCACTTGGTTTGCCTAAATCGCCTTTTTACACATGTGTGTATAGGTTCACACACACACACACAAGAGTATAAACTTGACTTACATACGCAATTAACATATTCGACAATCAAATGGCTTGTAGTCCAGCGGTATTTGGTGGTTGTGGAGTAATGCCCTCTCATGAGAGATTGTGTGTTCAAGTCTCACTGTAAATGATGGAGTACGTTTAGTGAGTGCGTGAGTTTG
This sequence comes from Pulicaria dysenterica, assembly GCA_947179395.2. Classification (NCBI taxonomy): domain Eukaryota; kingdom Viridiplantae; phylum Streptophyta; class Magnoliopsida; order Asterales; family Asteraceae; genus Pulicaria; species Pulicaria dysenterica. The sequence continues at coordinate 61,145,457 of OX359291.1, read as the reverse complement.
CTATTAAAAAAAATAAAAAATATTAGGCACACTCATTGGTCATAAAATATTTACACTAGTAAATAGTTTGTTACTTAGTTAGTTAGTCATAGATACAATACATAGATCTTTACTTTGTAGTATAAAAGGAAGTAGTCCTCTATCAATAAGAGATATACGATTACTACCAATTTATATTTTACTTTCTTCTTTACTGCTAGAATGGTATCAGAGCAAGGACCAAATTGATCCTTGTTCCTCAATCGATAGCATTCCTTGCAATTATGAGTATTCATGATAATATCAATACTTCCAAGCCTAATCCTAATCCGAAAGAAAATGATCCAAATATGTTTTTGGTTTCAAACCTTCTTAATGGAACGAAAATTACATGCAGTGGAAGTTTTCTATTCAGTTAGCTCTCGGAGCTAAGAAGAAAACTGGTTTCATCGATGGAAGTTCAAAACAACCTGAATCTGATGGAGCTGAGCTTGAGGAATGGGTTAGCAATGACTGTACTGTCAGATCTCTGTTGTTAAATGCAATTTCAAAAAAAATCATTGGAGTTTTTATTTTTGCAAAGACAGCAAGAGAGTTGTGGATAGAGTTTGAAGAACACTTTGGGGAGAGTAATGGACCACTAATTTACTAGTTACAAAGACAAATTGCATCAATTAGTCAAGGTGATTCATCTCTTTCAAAGTATTATACGAAATTGAAGCAACTGTGGGATCAATTGAACTGTCTCATACAATTAACTCCTTGCAATTGTGGCTCTACGAAGGCCATATCTGATTTCACTTCTTCTACACGACTTATGCAATTCCTCATGAGTTTAAATGATTCGTATGATGGTTTGAGAAACCAGATTCTTGTTTTGGATCCTCTTCCAACAGTTTATAAAGCTTATTCTATGGCTTTATCAGTTGAGAAACCAGGGGCGGACCTGCCCTTTGTGGGGGGGGGGGGGGGGGTCAAGCGCCACCGGTCCTTTGACGGTTCGCAGTGTTAATTTTTGACTTTTTGAGACGATGCTACCGGTAAATTTTCGGGTTGCACCCGGTGATGCCACCAAAATCAAAGGAAAAAAGAAATTTTTTATAAAAAAATGATAAGAAATAGTTTAATCTTTCAGTTTATACCTTTAAAATACTTTAATTTACCTTTAAAATAACATTTTAGTTAACAGGTATTCATATAAATTGTGTTTTGTTTTAAAATTTGGCCTTAAAATACCAGAAAAACAGCCGAAACCTCGTTAATCCGACCCGATTAACTTGAAAAAAAAAACCCGAACCAGACCCTCAAACTTATTTAATTTTATTCTCGCATTATATGGTGCTACCGGTCCCCAGAAATCCTGGGTCCGCCACTGTGAGAAACAAAAGGAAATACAGATCAATTTTGTTAATCCTACTGGAATGTCTGCTATGTTGGCTTGTTTTCCGAATTACAATAACAATAATAAGAAGAACAAGGTTGATCCAAAGGGAAGGAATAATGGAGACCGATACTGTAATTTTTGCAAAATCAATGGTCACACAATAGACTCTTGTTTCAAACTCCATGGTTATCCTGATTGGTACAAAGATCTCAAGAATAAGAAAAAGAATTCAGCACATATGGCAAATGTTAGTTACGCTAAAAGTCCATTGCATGAATTTGAGGAGGATAATCAAGCAAATGAAGAGCCTATGAATCATCTGTTCCAACAGTTCACTGAATATATGAAATTAAATCAGAAGTCTGATGCTCATTTTGCGAATTTATCTCACCTTGGAGATTTAGCAGGTATGAATATGTCCTTATTAAATCCACTCAAGAATGGTCAATTTGGTAAGATTCATGGATTCTTGACACTGGAGCTACTGCTCATATGTGTTCAAAATTATCTTGCATGAATAAGTCTGTTCCTGTCACCAAGTATACTTCCATTTTTTGCCTTATAATTCAATCAAACATGTTGTTGGAACCTAGAGGGGGGGTGAATAGGTTCTTTAACTTAGTTTACCAATTTTTACACTTATAAAATTTGTAAGTTGTGTTAAAAATATTTTTCTTGAAGTTTATAACACAACAAATATATATATACTTGAAATAAAGAGAATAAGGGTAGAGAGATATCACCAATTAGTAGACAAGAGATTTATAGTGGTTCATGCAAGTGTTAACAAACTTGCACTACATCCACTCCTTGGCCTCACCCACCAAGAGTTTGCTCCACTAGCTTCTCTCTTTGAAGGTAGAGATAAACCTTTTACACTTCTCTTTTTCACTTGCAAGAATTAACACTTCAAACTTGCAAGTAAGGTAAAGATAACCTTGCTTCACTCTAATTCTATAGGCTAGAGTTGATCCTTACTTCTCTCTAATTCTAAAGGCTAGAGATGATCCTTACTTCACTCTAATTTGAAAGGCTAGAGTTGATCCTTACACTATTACAAAATATATAGAAAGATGATGTAGTGTTTAAGCTTTGAAAGCTTTGCTCTTGCTTGATTCTTGATCTTGAATGATAGATGAATTATCAAAGAATATGAGCTCACAAGATAAGAATATATGTTATGTGTTTTTGCTTGTGCAAGAGATCCTAAAAAATGAGGTTTGAGTTGGTTTAAATAAGGAAAAAGGTGAAAGTCCAAAAGCTGTCCAGTACCCTCACGGTCGATCCAAGGTCGACCGTGGCTAAAACCGTGAGGTACCTGAACTTTCTTGTTCTTTGCAATATAGACGTTGGACTTTATTTAAAACCACACTCAACTCATTTTTACCATAAAAATCAACTGAAAAGTATATGTTCAAAAGGTTGGTTGATCTCATACTCTTAAAGTTTGAATTTAAACACATATATGGAAGTTTGGAAACCAATACACAAAGCATGTTGGAATTTTACCCCTTTGGGAGATTCCTTTGCTAATTATGGTGGTGTATTGTTTCAAAGTAGGATTGTGTTTGTTATTTGCTTAAAATAGGAAGTCTTAGATTTAATCAACCAACACAATTGAGTTTTATAAAATCTTTGTCATTTTTATAAAGTTTTTATAAAAATAATTTTATAAAAACATAAACTAATTTAATTATTTTATTTGTAAGCTCATATAATTCGAACTCTTGTTTGTAGATATCTTCGTCATCGGCTTTGAAGATATCATCTTCACTTGTTAAGTACGAGTTCGGTTGACTTGAAGAAGAACAACATTTAAGAGTTGTGAGCTGAGCAGCGACGGTTGATTCACGGTCGACCGTGGTATCGACCGTGAATGTTGATTTATCTTGATTTCTTCTTTTCTTGTTGAATTGAAGTCTTCAATTATTTGTTCTTCACTTGATCATTAATTTTAGGTTTGTTGATCTTTAAAGAATGTAGCATATGAACATATGAATAAATTTGATAAGCAATAATATTACTTGTTCATATTTTTATCATCATCAAAATAAGGAGTGCATTTCTTAATGTGTGACCATGTATGCACTAACAATCTCCCCCTTTTTGATGATGACAAAATATGCAACATTTAATTAATATTGCTACACAAATGTATTCATGTTAACAATGTTGCACATCTACATTCTTCTCCCCCTTTTGTCGAATCAAAAAGGAACATTCTTCTCCCCTATTGATCTAGCACAAAAAGGAACATTCTTCTCCCCCTTTTGTGATGAAGCTCCCCCTTGATCAAAGATCCCCCTTGATTTATGATCCCTTTGCTCTAGCCCTTGACAAAAGATAGACAAAACAAAACACAAGTGCAAGATATACAAAAGTATATGCATAAACTCAAGTAGGAAGCATGAGAGATTTATGCATCATTATCTTGTATTTATACTAATGATAGGAAGGGAGGGTGTGAATATATATGAAATTTTCTTTTTGGTTGGTGACTCCCCCTTAAAATGTGCATATTATGTTAGGGACAACCAAAATACACAATCCTAATCTTAAGTTAAGTATCAAAAATTTCTTAGCTCTAGATTGTGGAGATTATCTCAATATTAGTCTATTCATTTCTAATTGATATTTATTCATATACATTATGTAGCAAATGGATGATTTAATCAAGTAAGTGACCAATGTGTGCACTAAATTGACAATTATTTTGATTTTATGTATGAAGCACATGATGTCATTTATGTATAATATCTTGATCTTCAAAGAATAATTCATTGTGTATGTAGATCAACATATTATGACACATTTGATATAGAATTGAACTTTTCAAGATTACAATCAACATTGATATGTATATTTCTTAAGTATTACATATTTTAAGTTAATTCTATACCTACGTATACACACAAAAATATACTCACATTATTATAACAACACAAAAGTTTTCTAATTTCAAGCAAGTCAAACAAAGATTTAGTAATTACATGTTTGGTTCATGATAACTTAAGTTTATCTTCTTTTGATAGATAAAATAGGCTTAAGTATAAGTTTACTTGTCTTTTATCTTGTATTCAAATTTGCTTTTTATTTATGTGTATTCAATATTCTACAAGATTAGGATGATTTGAGAAAAGTGTTCTCATGAGTACAAAGCATGCAATACCAATGCTCCAATCATTATTTATGCATGTATGCCACATAGTTTCATGTGTCAAGTGATAATCAAATTAAGTATGTGACACATGAGATTAGTCATTTAAGTATATAGGCATACTCAAGCATATATCAAGATGACAAATAATATGATTTCTTATGAGGCATAACTTGTCATCTATTTTAACTATCTTGATTACAAAGAGTAATTCATTAAGTACCATGACAAGATAGTAAGAGAGAACCACTTGCAACAATCAATATGTTAATTTTTATTTCTTCACCATGTAATCATTTTCATCACAAACTTATTACAAAGACTCTTTTGATAGTGATCTTTATGAAAAATCTATGTGTTAGGTAGCTTGACCACAATTCATTATATGATAATTATTCAACACTTGATGAGTATGAATGACATATCATAATGTTACATATGTTTAGTGATATTTCATGTAAGAATCACATATGTAATTTGATAACATTAAGAACAAGGATATGTCAAACATGAACCAAAGTATTATCATTTAGCATGTATTGTTATTTTGGTAACATATCTTGTTGATGTAAATAGGATATTATGAGCATCACATATAAGTTGCATACAAGCATTTTACCTTTTCAAACCAAGTAAGATATTGAATTTAGGCATAAGGTTTGTGTAAATTATTTTTATTTCTCCATGTATGTAATTACTTAATGAGCTCTTATAAAAGTAACACATGAAATGTTTGACTAAAATAGTTTTTCAAACACTCATGTCATAACTCAACGTTTAGTTTGTGATTACTTTGAATTGTGAAGTGTATAAGATATAAGCAAGTACTTATTTATTGAATGTAATCTTATCTTAACTTCATAATAATCATTTTATGACTTTGCAAGTTTAATTAGTTTATCACCTATACTAATAGTCTTGACTTTTTGAATTAAGTTCTTACAATTTGAGCCCAAGACAAGATATTCAAACATTAACATCATAGGGAGTTGCATGTTAGCATATTGTTGCACTAAACCAATGTAATATAATTTATTTAATGCACAAAGGTTTAGGCATAGCATTTTAGTACCATAAACATGCTTTTATTCATTTGTTTACGATGTTGTTCAAAAAGTTTGTATAAGTTCTCAAAGTAATAGGTGATGAAGTGATGATGATTCATTTTATTTGAAACACAAATGTGAATGTAAACTTAACATGTATGTGTATACCAATTTGGTTCATGTGTCCTAAATGTGAGAAGATTTTAGCAAAATAGTGCATAATGTGATTACTAAGCTTAGTTATACTATAATAGATGTAAATAAAATTAAGTTTCGAATTAAAAATCAAAAACTAAAAAGTTTGAAAATTTTCCAGCAAGCTCACGGTTTTACCACGGTATCAGCCGTGGTTCGACCGTGAGACTGCTGTTCAGTTTTTTTTTTTTTTTTTTTTTTTTTTTTTTTTTTTTTTTTTTTTTTAATTTTCATAAGTTTAATACATACAACCCACATCCGCATTTCATACCCACATTCCAAATAATAACCCTACAACCCACATGCATGCTCAAGTATTCAAGATTTATCCCCAAAAAAATTTCAACTATAACAAAACAAATCCTAAAATCACATGAGATTCTGTGCAAAAATGATATCCTAAAGAGAAGGAGAGCAAGATTTGTGAAGAAATATACCTTTGAAGATGAGGATTTCGTGATTTTGGAAGGTAACTCGAGAGGAATTCGATGAACTTGAAATGGAAAAGAAAATGACGAAATCTTGAGTTTCCACCGTAGATATTTCGTTTGTAGCTTCAATCTTGAGGTAAATTTTGAATTTGTTTGAAGTTTTGTTGTAAAAATCGCAAATCTTGAGCTTAAAAATCGTTAATGGCGGCTAGGGTTTTGAGAGAGAGATGGAAGTGATAAAGTGAAGGAGAGAGAAAGACAAGTGGCCTCCTAGGGTTAAAACTCGTTTTTGTTCCTACGGTCGATACACGGTCGACCGTATGTCGACCGCGTGTTCCTTTATCAATTTTGTACATCATGGACAGTAAGCCCACGGTTGATACATGGTTTCGACCGTGATTCGACCGTGAACCCTCTGGGCACCAATTTTGAATTTTTCACATAATCATGCATATTCTTCTAAGGCATATGCTCCATCATTCCTAAACCAAATCTTATTGCATTACCTACTTCTTTCTTAAGTGGTTTAGTATTTATGTCCGCAACTATGATTTATCAAAGTAAGTTGTCTTAATTTTTTTATATGATATCTTTTCAATTCTAAGACAATATTACTTATGATAAAATCTAATTTTGTTCTTTAATCACTTAAACCCAATCAAAGTATATGACAATGAAATTCATGGGTTTGAAGCAAGCCATCAATTTTTGACAAATAATTTATTATTTGAGCATATATTTCCATATATATGAATATATAACACATATTTTCAAATCATTTCAAAAACTTTTAGTCAAAAACATGTTTAGTGAGAAATACAAGTATTGCATATACTCATTTAAGACAATGTGATGAACATAAGCATGGTATATCCAATTTTGAAATATTGTTCATCAATATGCAACTTTAATCTTTAAGCACAATATTTCTCACATTCAAAAGCAAATACTCTTGTTTAGATGTAGATTTAATATTTTAACTTTATGAAACCATACATCTAGAATTATTAATCAACTATCAATTTTCTCAAATTTGTTATTTAATGATTTCAAGATAGTTTAATGTTTGTCTTGCCTATATCAAGAAGGACTTCAAGTTAAATTTGTATGATTTAGAGCACAAGTCCAAATGATATGAGTATATTTAATATGTCATTATAGCACCGCATATTTCAACTTTGTAACTCAATCAAAAGGCATTTCACATGAGTGTGGATTGAGCTTTGCAAGACATTCAAGAATATGATAAGTATTTTTAAGTCTTCTACATTACTAATAAAATACTAGTCATTTAAGATTAAGTTTTTATATCAATACTTTTCGATTTTCATGACACATTTAAATGATTATTTTCACACACATTTTTATTAGAATATCTTAGGAAAATTTTCAGTTGTTACACATATAAATGAAGTCTTGGTAATATGTATCTACTTGAATGATCATCAAAACTTCAAATTAAAATGATGTGTTTTATAAAGTTTCCAAGTCCAAGTAGTTCCTAAGATATCATCATACTATTCTTAGTACAAAGTGTGATTTTAAACCATTTTAATGATTCATGAAAATATTTGATAAGACATTTCATGACATATAACATATTGTCTTTTATTAATGCTTTTGCTACCCTTGACTTGTTTTTATAGATAACCAAGTTTATGTGAAGATTTATATACCATAAACACACTTAGACATTTCAAGTAGCTTCACATATGTTCTCATGACACTTTCAACACATAGATTTCAACATATAAACCTTTGAGAAGTGTAAGAGAAACTTATCTTGATTGTGTTTCACAAGTGTTGTTCAAAGCATTATCCTTGATGATTTGTTATCCAAGTCTTTCATCCACACAATATTTCAAGTTGCATCATGAATAATATTCAACATCCAATGCAAGCTACAACTCAAACATATTTCATATATGTGGTACCCATCTTTTCATGGGTCCGGGATTGTTAGTATCAAAAACACCTACTTTGATCCACTTTGGTGTTATCTTGAAACATTGTTCATTCCTTGAAGTTGGAGTATAAGATTTTATCATATGTTTATTACATCCAACCTTAGGCATACTAGTGAAAGAACTAGGGGCAATCTTGTATTTTTCAAACTTTTGAAAATTCCAGCGAGCTGACGGAAGATGCATGGCATCAACCGTGGTTCGACCGTGAGTCGACCGTGAATCGACCGTGTATCGACCGTGAGCCTTCTGGATTTTTTCTTTTGCCTTTTCTTTCACAATTTTGAATGGTTTTAATGATATGTTGCTTGTTTCAATTGATAACTCATGACCTCCTTCATCACTTGATAACTTTTGAATTCTAACATTCTTTTCTTTGAAGTTTACACAAGTAGAGCAACCTTGTGACATAATGTTAGATTTTCTTAACTCATTTCTTTCCTTGACCAAGATTTCATTAAGATCTTTGAGTTTAAAATTATCATTCTCAACATTTTTCAAATCATTGATCTTGGTAATGAGTTTTGAATTAATATCAAGTAACATATCATATTTATCTTTTAGCTCATCATGAAGATTATGTAAGTAATCTTTACTACTAGAATCATTTATGAAAGATACCTCATTTTCTTTAAAAGCCATGAAGCAAGCAAGTTCTCTTGATCTCTCTTTTTCTTTATTTCTTCTTGCCTCAAGCTCTTCAAATTTACCTATATCTTTCCATAATCTCTTGGCACAAGTGTAAGAACACATATATTCATATTTACTTTCCTTAAGAGATTTATGAATAAATATCAATGTTTGTTTATTTAGTGATTTATTTTCATCAAAATCACTTTCAATAAAATCACCCATGTCATAATCTATTGATCTTAAGAAAGTCAACATGTAGGTTTTCCAACCTAAAAATGTATAATCAATAAACATGGGTAAATTCGCCATATAAACCCCCAATCTTAGGTTATCTTCTAAGTCCATGGATCTAACTCAAGATATTTTTGTAATAAATTGTTTTCTCAAAAATTCATAAAGCAAGTTGTATCTCAAAACAATTTTTACAAAAATTTTAGAGCAACTTGCTCTGATACCAATTGTTGGAACCTAGAGGGGGGGTGAATAGGTTCTTTAACTTAGTTTACCAATTTTTACACTTATAAAATTTGTAAGTTGTGTTAAAAATATTTTTCTTGAAGTTTATAACACAACAAATATATATATACTTGAAATAAAGAGAATAAGGGTAGAGAGATATCACCAATTAGTAGACAAGAGATTTATAGTGGTTCATGCAAGTGTTAACAAACTTGCACTACATCCACTCCTTGGCCTCACCCACCAAGAGTTTGCTCCACTAGCTTCTCTCTTTGAAGGTAGAGATAAACCTTTTACACTTCTCTTTTTCACTTGCAAGAATTAACACTTCAAACTTGCAAGTAAGGTAAAGATAACCTTGCTTCACTCTAATTCTATAGGCTAGAGTTGATCCTTACTTCTCTCTAATTCTAAAGGCTAGAGATGATCCTTACTTCACTCTAATTTGAAAGGCTAGAGTTGATCCTTACACTATTACAAAATATATAGAAAGATGATGTAGTGTTTAAGCTTTGAAAGCTTTGCTCTTGCTTGATTCTTGATCTTGAATGATAGATGAATTATCAAAGAATATGAGCTCACAAGATAAGAATATATGTTATGTGTTTTTGCTTGTGCAAGAGATCCTAAAAAATGAGGTTTGAGTTGGTTTAAATAAGGAAAAAGGTGAAAGTCCAAAAGCTGTCCAGTACCCTCACGGTCGATCCAAGGTCGACCGTGGCTAAAACCGTGAGGTACCTGAACTTTCTTGTTCTTTGCAATATAGACGTTGGACTTTATTTAAAACCACACTCAACTCATTTTTACCATAAAAATCAACTGAAAAGTATATGTTCAAAAGGTTGGTTGATCTCATACTCTTAAAGTTTGAATTTAAACACATATATGGAAGTTTGGAAACCAATACACAAAGCATGTTGGAATTTTACCCCTTTGGGAGATTCCTTTGCTAATTATGGTGGTGTATTGTTTCAAAGTAGGATTGTGTTTGTTATTTGCTTAAAATAGGAAGTCTTAGATTTAATCAACCAACACAATTGAGTTTTATAAAATCTTTGTCATTTTTATAAAGTTTTTATAAAAATAATTTTATAAAAACATAAACTAATTTAATTATTTTATTTGTAAGCTCATATAATTCGAACTCTTGTTTGTAGATATCTTCGTCATCGGCTTTGAAGATATCATCTTCACTTGTTAAGTACGAGTTCGGTTGACTTGAAGAAGAACAACATTTAAGAGTTGTGAGCTGAGCAGCGACGGTTGATTCACGGTCGACCGTGGTATCGACCGTGAATGTTGATTTATCTTGATTTCTTCTTTTCTTGTTGAATTGAAGTCTTCAATTATTTGTTCTTCACTTGATCATTAATTTTAGGTTTGTTGATCTTTAAAGAATGTAGCATATGAACATATGAATAAATTTGATAAGCAATAATATTACTTGTTCATATTTTTATCATCATCAAAATAAGGAGTGCATTTCTTAATGTGTGACCATGTATGCACTAACACATGTCACTCATACTAGTTCTATTGTCCTCAACTCCTCTCAAACAAGTATTACATGTTCCAGAGTTCACATGTTATTTACTATCTGTCAAAGCATTAGCCAAATCTGTAAATGTTGCATTCACCTTCTACCCCACATATTGTGTTTTGCAGGAGCTTCAAACCGCTAAACCTATTGCTTATGGGAAGGTAATTGGAGGTCTGTATGTTTTAGACATTGATAGTCTCATTTCAAATAAAGAGTTCCTGAAAAATCTGAAACATGTAATGTTGTCCATAGTGTGAATAAAGAATCTTATTCTGTTTGGCATAAACGACTTGGGCATTCTTCTGATTCAACACTAAGTCATTTAAAGTTCATTCTTACTAAAAATGTGAATGAAGTGTTACCTTGTATCGCTTTTCATCACGCTAAACAACAAAGGTTTCCATTTCCAAATAGTGAGTCTTTTGCTGATAATATTTTTGCTCTTATTCACGTTGACTTATGGGGACCATATAAATTGAAAACCATTGCTGGTGCTTCTTATTTCCTCACAGTTGTTGATGATTTTTCTAGGTCAACATGGAAATTTCTATTATGTGATAAGACACAAGTTTGTCAAACTTTGTCTAACTTCTTTGCTTACGTGTCTAATCAGTTCCAAACAGCTATGAAAGTCATACGAACTGATAATGGTAGTGAGTTTGTCAATCACAATTGTCAAACTTTGTTTTCATCATTAGGAATAGTTCATCACAACAATGTCCCTTATTCCCCTCAACAGAATGGAAGGGTTGAAAGAAAACACCAACACCTTTTACAAGTTGCTAGAGCCTTGTTATTTCAAGCAATCTTACCTATTCAGTTTTGGGGTGATGCCATTTTAATGGCAACTCATATAATAAATATTATCCCTACAAAGTTGTTGAAGTAGATGACTCCTTTTGAAAGATTGTATAACAAAACACCCTCTTATACAAATCTGAAAGTCTTTGGCTGTTTGTGTTTTGCAACAAACGTGATTCCTCATAAAACAAAGTTTGAATCAAGGGCTACAATGTGCTGTTTTATTGGATTCAATTCGGGTCAAAAAGCGTACAAACTTTATGATTAGATAATCATGTAAAGAGATTAGATGTTCTATGAACATCTGTTTCCTTTTAAAGACATTCAAGAAGGTTTGACTGATGAGAAGGTGGTTATTCCAACTTTGATCCATAATGATCCATGTCCTTTTGAGGTTACTACTGATCATTTTATTCCTACGGAATGGTATAATTCGGATCATATTGATTTTGTTAATGAAAATGATCAAGCTCAATAGCCACAACAAGAAGAAAATGCAACTAATATTCAAGGTGATCAAACTGATCAAAGTGGTCAGAATGCAACAAGAACAAGTACTCGACAAAAGAGGAATCCGTCTTGGTACAATGACTATGTCATGTATTCAAAAACTTCATCCACAAGTTCTGAACCTACTTCTAAGATCTTTACTTCCCCTCATTTTCCACCTACCTATCCATACCTACATTCAGCTTTGCTTACCCAAACACACAAAAGCTTCTTGAGCTCAATCTCCATAATTCATGAACCTACTTGTTATGAACAAGCTTGCAATGACAATGAGTGGATAAAAGCTATGCAAAAAGAAATTGAAGCCCTTGAAAATAATAACATATGGACTGTTATGCCTTTACCACCAAACAAGAAACTTATTGGATCGAAGTGGGTGTATAAAGTGAAATTGCATTCTGATGGCACTGTTGAAAGGTACAAGGCACGACTTGTGGCTAAGGGATACAATCAAGTTTATGGCTTATACTATCATGATAGTTTTTCTCCCGTGGCAAAGGTTGTCACAGTTCATATTTTGTTGGCCTTAATTATCCATGTCAAAAGGTTGGTTTTTACACCAACTAGACATAAATAATGCATTCTTACATGGGTACTTAGATGAAGAAGTGTACTTAATTCCTCCACAAGGTTATGAAAAGGCCAAGAAAGGAGAGGAATGTAAACTGAACAAGTCATTATATGGCTTAAAGCAGGCAAGTCGGCAATGACACATAGAGTTTTGTAATAAACTCTTAAGTTTTGGTTTTAAACAATCCTCACATGATCATTGCTTATTTACAAAAGGTGAACAAGATGAATTCGTGGCTCTTGTGGTCTATGTAGATGATGTATTGATTGCAGGACCAAATGAAGGTTGTATTGCTGATGTTAAGAATTTTCTACACAAGGCTTTCACTATCAAAGACCTTGGAGATGCAAGTTATTTCTTGGGAATTGAGTTGCTTAAAACTGAAAAGGGCCTGTACGTATGTTAATCAACGCAAGTATGTTTTGGATATATTATTAGAAGTGGGCTTAACTGGAGTTAAACCAACATCTAGTTCTGTCATAAAAAAATGTGCAATTGAGCTCAGATGAAGGAATACTCTTAACAGATCCAGAAAAATACAGGAAGTTAGTTGGAAAAATACTCTATCTTATTTTTACAAGGCCTGATATAAGCTATGATGTTCAACTATTAAGTCAGTACTTACATAAGCCAACTAATATACACAAAAGCTGCTATACATGTGCTAATAATATTTGAAAGGCTGTCTATCAAAGGGATTGTTCTTCGATAGGCAACATGTCGTGATACCAGGAGGTCATTAACTGGTTATTGCATCTTCATAGGGTCGTTATTATTATCATGGAAGACAAAGATGCAGAATACTGTTTCAAGATCGTCGTGCGAGGCAGAATACAGAAGCTTAGTTGCTAATGTGTGTGAATTACTTTGGATCAGCAAGTTAAGGTGAAAATTCCTATTGCATTGTGGTGTGATAATAAAGCAGCAACTCATATCACAAAAAATCATATGTTTCATGAAAGAACAAAGCACCTTGACATTGATTGCCATCTTGTAAGAGATCAGTATAAACTTGGTTTTGTACTTCCAAAACATGTGTCCACAAAAGAGCAAGTAGCTGATCTATTCACAAAAGGATTGTGTGGACCTGAAGTCCAAAATCTTTTGTCCAAGTTGAACCTTCAAGACATTCACCAAGGTTCAACTTGAGGGGAGAATGTTAAGATTCAACACTTGTAAATAGTTTGTTACTTAGTTAGTTAGTCTGTTAATTATTGTTAGCTAGGTATAGATACAATACATACATCTTTACTTTGTAGTATAAAAGAAAGTAGTCCTCTACAATAAGAGATATACGATTACTACCAATTCATATTCTACTTTCTTCTTTAGTGCAAGAATACACCACTGCATATAATTTATAAGTGACGGGAAAAAGATTTCTGTGTTCTTAGTGAAAACAATTTATGTTTACGTACGGGATGACTTATGTATATACAAGAAGTTGTAGATACAAGTGAAGATTGTAGTGACGATCAAGGTGTTGTTTGTTTCTAAAAAGGTATAATTCTTAATTACTTTTTTCATGTTTGCAGAAAAATATGTGGTTCTAAAGTCAACAGTCTATACTTGGTCAGTTCAATCATTTTCTTGGTCGTGGAGAAAAACTTAAAAAAAAGGGTTCCTAATTTTTTTTCCAAATAAGTAAAAGGTACATAAAACATATATATTCCTAAATGAAGATTATGAAGAATAAAAAACTTGTGATTAGATGAGGTCGACATTGTTGTTAATATCGACTAAACATAATGTAAGCTAAGACCAATGAAGCATAAAAAAGAACTAATTTAACAATAGGTTACAACTCACAAGTCATAGCTCATACACAAGCAATAATGAACGAATTTAACGGATTACTACTAAGAAAATTGCAAATCAAAGTCAAGTACGGATTACTACTAAGAAAATAGTCAAGTACGGATTACTACTAAGAAAATCGCAAATTAAAGTCAAGTTCACACTAGAGAAAGAAAAGGAAAAAAGCGATTAGAAGAAACTATAAACAGAAGAAACTAATTTAATTTACTACTAGCTAGCAATGAGCTAATTTAACGAATTACTACTAACAAATTCATAAATCAAGTTCACAAGAACTGTATATCATACAACAATCGAAGTACAGATTAAAAAAGTAAATATGCAAATAACTAAACAGAACGACAACACCACAAGGGATTAAAAGAACTTATATACCCGAGGGCGACAAGATTGATCGAGATTCTGATTTCGATTTAGAAAGAATAACAAGTTTTTTTACTGTTATAATTAAGATGTTGCTATGGACAAAATGTGATGATTAGTGTGTACGTGTGTTCTGTTGTTCCAAAAAAATAATGAGTCAGACATTAAATTAACTTTTCTCGGTAGAGAAATGAGTGATCATTATAACTAATTAACAAAGTATACCAAGAACCCAAGTTCCATCCAGTATAACTGTATAAGCTATACTGCAAGTGGAGACTTGCACAAATCTGAGTGTACTATGATTACACAACGTAGCCTCGGCAAACATATCTTACTCCTTTATAATGCATTTATCCTTAAAAACTCTTAATTTTTAAGTAAGTTGAAAATACTAAAATACCCCTATGAACTAATTAAAGTAACTATTTAGTGAAGTTAATGATAATTTAATATATTATTTTCATAACTAAACCTTCCAAAAAAAAATATCTAAAAAATCAAATTAAGCAAATTAACATAATAATTAAAAGAATTAATAATTATAGTTTTCATAGTAAATATTCTATTGTATAATAATATTTTAACTTAATTAATAAAAATTACGTATAGTCATATAACCTAAATTTATAAAATTTCTAGATTTTTTTATGGGTATTAAAATGGTATATAGTTATAATGCTAACACACTTGTTAGATTTTATCATCCATATGAAATTTTATTGACCAATTATTATTTAAAAAAGAAACATACTACCTCTATTATAAAAACAGACAAGTTATCGAAAAAATAGTCGCCGCCGCTGCATTGCGCGGGTATGATGCTAGTTATATATAATTAGAAAATTTGTCAATACCAGCGGACGATACAAGAAAGACGAGACATTATGAATGAAAATAAATATAAATGGAAATAAAGATTTTTTTATGTAGAGGTTTGTCAACCGTTGGGTAATTGGTTTCATGTTATAATTTCTTTCATAAAATCGATGAATAAGTTATAATGTAAGTAAGTTTCTTTTACGAAGTTTCCAACTTGATATATTTTATGTAAATAAGTATTGTAGTTTAATAGTTTCAAGTTTATGTCTTAACGAGCTCGAGCATATACTAAAACTCATTTAATAAACGAGCCCGATCTTGAGTTTGAAAGAGCAGGCTTGTTTAGGATCGGGAGTCTAAATGAGCCTAAACTGGCTTTATATACAAATTTTTTTTATTTGTTTCTTTATATTTTATTTTAATAAAAATTCAAAATAATACCTCGAGTATAAGCTCAGCCATGCCTTAACGAGCCGAGCTTCGTATAGCTTAAACGAGCCAAGGTGATGTTATTACTCACAATCCCATATAACTATACATTAAATGTAAGCATTAAAATGTCTAAAATACAAGGAGTTTGTGAGTATCACATCAGCTATCATAGTTGATGTCACATCATATCCGTATGTTTTAATCCCCAAACTTGTAACAATCATTGTTTTAGCCATTTGACCAGCTATAGCAGCTTACTAAACTTTTAAAATACAGTTTAAACCCTAATGTTATCTTATATATTTTTAGTCCTTTTAACTATGACTCTGGCAATGCCCACCTGACTTTGCATTGCTGCTGTACTTCCATAGTTCCATCCCAACTTTAGAACATTGCCACCATTCTTTGACAATTCAAAACCTAGCATGTTAAAAAACATGGCTGCATGCATGTTAAAGAAGCATCAAGCACACCAGGGAGAAAAAATGGATTGAACTAGTCTTGATCTGTTTGAACCTTAATTATGATATTGTTTGAGTGAGATCAATCCACGTGACTGTAAAAACTGAAGTTTGAAACCACTATCCAGTGAATTGAGTGCAGAAGATATTACCGAAAGAGCCTTGAACCATCCACAGGGGCGGACCCAAGGCTTAGCAATGCACCAGAATTCCACCTTCAATTCTCATATTTGCAATAGTTTAACCAAATATGAAGTTAATAGCCCCCATAAAATCAATCTGCAATAACCTTGGCCCTTTTGAACTCACATGAATTGTTGAATCAGCAATGTGATTTATCATATGAACCAAGATGCTGGTGAAAATCTGCAGTGACATTGGCACCTTAAACTGCCTATTGAACTCCAACATGACTTTCCCTAGTAACAAATTAACTTCCGGTCACCGGCAGCCATAGCAAGATAGATCCAATAAAAGATGAAAAAACTGAAGCCTTTAAGTTGAATCCATAAATATGTGATTATATATAATCATTTTCATCCGGATTGAACAATAATACTCACTTTAATTGTAATACAGTGATTTTCCAAAATTGTCATTTACAAAAACATTTAAATATTTAATTAATTAATTTACAGTTGAAGACTTATCATCACAATAAGTGAATATGTGAACTATAACATTCATGTCTATCTTTAGGAAGCCACAACATTACCTTTGAATCTGAAACCATACCATTAAAATAACTAGGGTACCGGTAAAGAACTACGTAGAAGTAACCCAATCACATAAACCAACCCACAAATTACATGTACGAGTACAAGACACATTTTAAGAAACAAGTGACAGCTAACACCTTGTGAGTCAATAGTAGTAATCACCAAATAAACCCACCAAAGTCATTAGTGACACCAAATGCCACATAAACACACAACCATTGTGCTAGTTTAACATTTACCGCTTTATTACCACACCATATTAGCGTTACAAATCATCACATAGGTCGAACATGAATATATCCATATACTGTGATACAAACCGATTATATTGATTTCACAAAACCGTGCAATGTAGTGTGTCATTAACCAACCCATTTAAGCGTATCTGAAACCAAACCATATTGTTAACCATTTCCTAATTGTATCCGTAACTGTATTCCTTACCCGAGAAGGTGAACCTAAGCGACAACCTAAACCATCTAAGGTAACCCGGTTCATTACTCACATGCCTGACCAACTCCATCGTCCCAAAAACATTTTTATAATGAGATATAAGAATAAACCACTGTTAATAAATCATAAGACAACCATCAAATTCAATATTATAATCATCCCAAAGTTCAGATTATTTAAAATTGTTTGTAAACCACGGAAGCTAAATATGATTGTTTAAAACATTTGAATCAAATTCATTTGACGCCACCGCCTCTGCTGTCATGTCGGAGCCTCGTCCTTCTCTTTACCCGAAGATCCTGAAAGACATAAACAATAACGGGTAAGCACAAAGCTTAGTGAGTTAACACTACATTTAGGCTTTGTTTTTTCAAATAAGGTCTTATTTTAAAGAAACGTCTGCGAGCGCGTAGATCTTTCCAATAAGCTTGTTTGTTTTTTCAAAGAAACGTTGCGCGGCTATAGACGTTTCTAATAAGTTTGTTTGTTTTTTCGCAGACATAAAACCTTATTCTGTCTTTTGCTTATTTTGAGAAGCTAAAAACTGCATCTTTTTTCTCAGAACTTTTCAGACTTAAGACCTACTAAACCGCAACTTCCCCTGAATGCATGAAAGAAGACATAAGACATTTATGTCCTGGAAAACAAACAACACCTTATACTTTATAGCGGATAGCACATCCAACAAGCAAAAGACATACTCTAGCTAGGCCCCGCCCTTGCTGCCTCAACCCAGGCTCCGCCTGCTATGACACATCACATGTCCAGCCTCTAGATGATGTCATCTTCTCACAACTAGTCACATAGGCTTGGTTGGTCCACATAGTTCAAATATGAATAACAATCAACAAGTGTTACAGGTTAGCTATCAACAATTTGTATATAAACTCGCTCACAACACTTTACATACATTGCGACCACATAGCACGATATAAGGAGTAAGTGTAAACTCACGTGAGGTACTTTGCTTATCATATTCACATTCTCTCCAACCCAAATGAAAGCTTTAAATTAAGTATCTAATCACACATTTAAATTGATACTGTTATTAGATAAGGAACCTTAATAGAAGACACTTTACACTTGCTACAAAAATGTCTTATTTAAGGCAGGGGCTGATCTAGCTATTGTTTGACGGTAGCAGACATTTTTGTAGACGGAGTAGAAAATATCAACATTTCAAGCTCGTGCTACCATACAAATTTTAGGGGCCACAAGTGAAATTTTGATGCCAACAAATCTAATGAAAATTGTATTTTTTTTAAAAATGATAAGATATAGTTCGATCCTCGATTATATCTTTAAAATACTTTAGGTTAGCTTAAAATTAACAATTTAATTAACATGACTTCATATAAATTGTGTTTTGGTTTGAACTTTGGTCCTAATATACCGGAACAACAACTAAAACCTTGTTAACCTCATCCGATTAACCGGAAACATAAGAAAAAACCTGAGCAACATACTCAATTTTAATTTATTTTAGTTTTATCATTATATGGTGTCATAAGTCAAAATATCCAGAGTCCATCCCTAATTTAAGGCCTTTAGTACCAATCACTTCTACCGATACTTTGATATCTATTTGGCCCACTAGTCTCACTTTAGGAATGCAAGTACTCACCTAATAAATATATCTAAATGTGAGAACTAAGCTTAATGCAGTTTATTTAACAAACGGGTAAAAATTTACATCTTTGACTCTAACTAACCAGCCCCAAAACGACGTTTTTGAAGAAAACTTATTAAAGACAACTTTTTCACCTTTATCATGAGAAGTATACAAATTTTTTCTATAACTATAAATATGACAGTATTATCTTTTACTATATTTTCTGTGGGGTAAAAAATGTAGTTATGTTATTCCAGTTTAAAAATTCGAATATCTTGACCAAGTTTTACATCACTTTCAAACATACACGTATACAAAAAATGAAAAAACAAGAAAACTTTTATACTCTAAGACTATTCATATGACATACAATTCACGTTACTCAATCAAAATACCATATAAGTGCTACATAATATTTTTTTAACCCAAAAGTTAGTATACCCTAATACAATCTTTCTCGCATATTGGTTCTCGCGGTTCTCGTACTAAAAATGGTTCTCAAATGAACTTCTTCATATATATATATATATATATATATATATATATATATATATATATATATATATATATATATATATATATATATATATATATATATATATATATATATATATATATATATATTGGAGAGAGAAAGAGAGAAGAGTTAAAATAAAGGAGAGAGAGAGAGGAAGAGAGAGGTGGGGCGCATCTAGTTGGGGGACTCGAATTGAAATAGCCACCCGATCAGGTTTCATGAGGGGGCGTACCAGTGTTTTGGTGGAAGCCGATTAACTCGAAGGCTTCGGGCCTGGTCGTATGCGTGGCCTAATAAATAAGAATCTAGTTGGCAGTTTGCAAAAGAATTACATATGTTTAGAGAGACGATAATTTTATTTCTTTCTACTTTGTCATCTTAGACCACTGTAGTGGGTGTTTGTTTGCTTGCCATGACGAGCTCGTTATCAAATTGCCGTGCACTATATAGCCTTGTTCTTCATTTGCTCGTTGTGTCATGCTAGTTGTCTTATTGATGAGCTAAAACGCTTGAATTTCTAATATAGTTGTGTTAATATATGTAACGATGAAAATAATTAGTAATGTGAAGGTTAGTAATGCATGTCATGACTAAGGTTGTTTAGTCATGACTATGTAATAGGCTGAAAAGCTGATATGACAAGCATCCATCACAGTCATGCATGCATGTTATGACTATGGTCTATGAGTGGTCTTACTCACCACAAGATGATATATGTAATTTACTAATTCTATTTTCTTATCCTTTTTACTGATTTTAACACTTATATAATTGTGTTAATCTAATAAATAAAAAATAATAATACTAATAACTTAAACAAGAGATCGATGGTTGACATCATATTATGGTCAGCTTCCAACAAAAAGAATTGCAAATAAAGTGGTTGGTCACCTAAATACCACTTCTTTTAAGCATGCATAAGAATCCTACATTAATGAATGAAAGGCCACTCCATATATACATACATACAAGTGACATAATTAAGTTACCTTCTCCCATTATTGCGACATCACTAATAAAGATTGTATCACCCACGGCATCTTTCTGAAGCACGCATGCACCTTTTTGTTGTTCTCTATTTTAATATAAATATTAATATATTTTTAGCATTTAATATTAAGACTAGTTAAATAACCCGTATTCATGTATATATAAAAGAAGGTTTAAATATATTCTTCTTTATATAAGACGAGAACTAAATATTTAAAAGGATTTTAAACAAGTGTAATAATATCGATTCATATAAAGTATAACTAATAAGATAACATATTTATTGAATGTTCGAAGATTAAAATTAAGACGAATGTTTATATTTTATGTGGTATTTTTTTATATTCTACATGTATTGTTTTATTTGTTTAGTTACCATCATCGTTACAAAGAAGAACATACAAACCCTTTTTACTTGTGACACGAGAAACAACTGTTCATGTGAAAAAAATTGGCATTTAAAAAACAATTCAAAACACAATAATTATTTAAAAATAAAGTTTGAATAAGAAGCAATCAAATTAACATGACACACATTGTTCAAATTAGTATAAAGGAACTATCAGCTTCGATTATTATACAACTCGACCAACGCAACCATGTTACCACACGTACTACAAATTGTCAATTTATAGTATACTCACTTTATTTAAAAAAATGTAACTTCGACTTTTGTGGTCAGATAAACTGCTTTTATTCTCAAAAGTGATATAGATATAGTTAAAGTACCACAAGCAAGAGGGTTCATATATCTTTTTGATTTCTCATTGTTACAACAATCTTTCATGAGTAAATTTATCCGAATTTCTAGAATTTTAGATTTCTTCGCCTTCCCTTTTATCACACGTATTACAAACTATATCATTTTGTTGTATAATCACTTTATTTTAGAAAAGAAGGTAACTTCAACTTTTATGGTCAAATAAACTACTTTCTCAAAACTGATATAGATATAGTTAGAGTTTCACAAGCAAGAGAGTCACATATCTTTTTGATTTCCCATGGTTATAACAATCATTCATGAGTAAATTCATCTGAATTTCTAAAATTTTAGATATTTTCGTAAAAAATTGGATTGTATTTTAAAATTCCAGTACTTTTTCTTATACAAACTAAAAGGGTTCTATGTTACCATAAGTTTTAAAAAATAGATAAACTTACTTTGTGAGCATTCTTTATAACTATAACTAAGTTATCATGGTGGCAGTACAAGATCCATGGAGGAAAACAACATTCAAGCATTTTCTTACTTTTGGATTAAAAATAGAGTTAAGAAGTATAGACTTTTAAGTTGGTCGAATTGGTGTATGTTCCCCTTTTCTTGTATCTGAACTTGGTGTAATCTGGTCTAGCTTCTCGCTAGAGTTTTTATTAAATTCGACTTGTATGGCGGAGGTGATGACATTGCCGAATCTCTTGTCCATACTAATCCTTGTTAATGTTAAAAAAAAAGAGTTAATTACATTTTTGGTCCCTGTAGTTTACCCAAAATTACGGATTTGGTCCCTCCCGACCCGAATCTCTTGCATTTTTGGTCCCTCCTCAACTTAAAATAACTTAACTACCCTTGTCATATCTATTTTCTCATTTTCTTTCATTTTTAATCATTTTTTAATACTATTTAATTATTAAATATTCTCTAAAAAATTAAAAAATATCTGTACATAATAGTTATTAGGTGAGATGCAATCTACACCTCTCGTTGACCATCGAACAAAACAACCACATCCAACACCACCGTTACCACCATTTCCGCCGACTTCACCCTCTTCTTTCTAGCCGCCTCCCCGTCGTCTCTCTACGTCGGCCATAGTGGAGCAATTCCGGCCACTTCCTCTCTTGTTCTGATACACGAATAACAAATGGATTAAGGCTGGCTTCGATTAGGGATTTAACATTTGTTCAGATGGTAACAACATAGAGTTTTCATTATAGAATATCTTGGATCGATTTTGATTTCGATTGGGTTTTGTTCTTGAATCCCTTTAATCAATTAGGGTTTCGAAAATCGTTTGGTTTTTTTAGATTTGGAGGCTGTGGCAACATTAGAAGAGAGGGAGGAGACGTGGTGGTAGTGTTCATAGTGGCGGTCGGATAGCAACGTCATTGGTGACGGGAGATGGCGGTGGTTTGGGTTTTGTCACGAAAGATATATCACGGTGGTGGTCGGGGTTAGCAACTTCACAGATTTAGGGTTTTTATTTCTTGAAGATGAAGATGAAGATGAAGATGAAGGTGTACACATTTGAGGTTTCTTTCTTGAAGATGGAGATGAAGGTGTACAGATTTAGGGTTTATTTCTTGAAGATGAAGATGAAGGTGGTCCATGAACCGCCGGCATCGATTGGTAAATGATGGTTGTTTTCTTGAAGATGATGGGAGGTGGTGGTGGTGGACTGGTGGTGGGGGTTGAAAATGAAGGTTTCAGTGATAGGGGTTGAAGATGGTGGTAGTTATGGTTAGTGAAGATGAAGGTGGGGGTGAAGATGAAGGTGACGATGGTGGTGGGTATGAAGGTGGTGGTGTTGGTGGTGGTGGTTGTAGCAGGAGATGGTGGCGGTGGTGTTTTCTGAGGCGACGGAGAGAGGGGGAGGAGGGAGAGAGATGGGTAGTTTCTAAAGAGAGGAAAGCTAATCTAAATAAATATTTCTTTAATTAAAAAATATAATATTAAATAATATTTAAAATCTGATTAAAAATCAAGGAAAATGAAAAATTAAAAAGATAAGGGTACTTTGGTCATTTTAAGTTAGCTAGGGACCAAAACCGTAAGAAAACCGGGTCGGGAGGGACTAAGCACGTAAAAATTGTGACCCAGGGACCAATTCCGTAATTTTGGGTAAACCACAGGGACCAAAAATGTAATTAACTAAAAAAAAATAACAAAACACTATAAAGGTGAGTTATGAAAAAAACGGGACAATAGGTTGACAAATCATAGCTAAAGGCCCCACATATTAGGGGTGTTCAAAATAATCCGAATCCGAACATCCGAATCGATTATCCGAAAATCCGATCCGAAATTATCCGAAAATTCGGATACCCGAAATTTCGGATATCCGAATTTTCGGATTCGGATTCGGATAATATTTTTTGGAAGTTTCGGATATTCGGATATCCGATATCCGAAAAATAATTTTTATTTTTTATTTTTTTATTTTTTTATTATTTATATAGTTTTCTTAACATATATATTTTTATATACATGTATTTTTTTCATTTTGAAACATATTTGAGCTATTTTTTGTGATTAAAGTTTAAAATATGGTTATTTAGTAATTATATATTTTTTAAAGATTATATAAAAAATTTATTTTTTGAAATTTTCGGATATTTCGGATATCCGAGATCCGAATCCGAAATTTCGGATATCCGAAATTTCGGATTCGGATTCGGATACTGAAATTCACTATCCGAAAATTTCGGATATTCGAAATTCGGATATCCGAAATTCCGGATATCCGAAAATGAACACCCCTACCACATATGGCTTCAAACATTATTAATATTAGCTACATTTGACCTATGATCTTTTTAGCACTAAAAACAGAGTCAAATGACCTATAAATTACAACACTCCAAACACTTTAAAAGTAAAATAAAATACTATTAAATTTGAGTTCATTTAGATGAAAATAAAAACACAAGCATAAAAGAAAACAAACAAATATGAAATATATTTTTAATACAAAACATAAAACGTCAAATAATTCATTATTAAAATTTCAAGCACTAAATTACATTTTTAAATAATTTATATTTTTTTTATTTCAAAATCTTAAAAATTATTTTAAAATATTATTTAATCATAGTTTCTTATTGTTATCACATATAACATGTTGTCACTCTCATAACTTTATATAACATGCAAGGCTCAAGGCATGTTAATTACTTACTAATAACATGATTACTAAAACCATCACCGTTTGCAATATTTTATCATAAAATCTGTGGCATAGAAAAACAAACCAAAAGTTCAACGTTGTATAATTATGTCAACAAAAGAGTTAGAGATTCATAAACATAAACTACTTTCTGAAAAGGGATTATACTTCACTAATCAGTTGTAGATAGATATTGTCATATACCCATAAATAATAAATACCTCATAGTAAGGGATTACTCGTTTAGCTATTTATAAACATAAAACTTAAGCATAGATATTGTTAGTTCCGCATGGGCACTACATCAAATGCTTGTAGAAGGGGGAGGGGGGAGGAGGTGAATATAAACTTTAGCTTTTTAACATTACATGACATGTTTATTCTTTTATATAATTGTTATTGCTAATGAATCGAGAATTACATGCATTGGAAGCAGAAATTCTAAGTACAATAAAATGTGGCAACTAATTGTCTAACATATAAACAAAACTATTTCTAAACAACTAATGTAAAGAAAGTTCAATACATGAACAAGTTTGACTACACACTTTGTTTAACTCTAGAAAGTAGCTTAAATATTTTTTGAAGTGTTGTGTAGATTTCACCGTGGTCCTTGCATGTTGAGCATGTGAGAGTATATGTAGATGATGGCATCCGGTTGTTGAAGTAAGGAAGAAAAAATTAGAAAGTTAGTGGGTGAAAAGTAAAGTTACTTTAATCAAGTAATGAATAAAATAATGGTACTTTTCTTAAAAGTGCAACTCAATTATAATATTATATTATTAAATCTCATACCACTTGTCTATAAATTTTATACTTCTATTTCCATGTTTGTACTTTTATCAACAACCATACATTCTTAGATTTGACTTTACCAATAATAGAGTTGTCATCCATACGTTAGTTGTTCACCAAATCTTCGTGATCTTATTCTTTTAAAGTATCTTTCTCTTTTTCCACAAGATAAGATCGATCCTTTTTGTCTCAAAATTGATCCAAAAAGTGCAAATACTTTTAGAAAGACGGATCTAAGTCAAAATAGAACAACACATGTTCTGCCTTTGACTTAAGAATAGATACAAAGTACACAGTGTACTGCAATAACAAATTTCACGACTTAGCTGACAAAATATACTAAACTGCAAATATAAGTTTGCTCAGCCTAAGCGTGGGAAAATCAGTTGATCATATCAAGACTCAACTGCTAACCAGATGCTCATCTGATCATAGAATGCTCAGCTAACCAACTGTTAGGCTCAAAGATGATATAAGCTAATCCACCTAGATGATCAGTTGTTCAAAGATGCTCAGCTGATCATTCAGAGTGATAAGCTTATAGATAATAAACTAAGTATTAAAAAGTTTACTTAGCTAACAGGGAATTAGGCATAGCTGATCACATTGTTGGCTCAGCTGATCAATCTTACTACTCAACTGATTAGAGTATTTGCTCAGCCGATCGTTGTAAATGATCATTTGTTTGTCTTCTACACTTGTCTTTTTTCCTTAACTGATCTCAGATGTTTTCCTTCATATGATACTCAGTACTTAGCCGATCCTCAGCTGATAATTCATACTTGGCAAAATCTTCAAGTCAAGTTCAAGCACACATGCTTGAAATCATTCTAAGTCTTACTGATGCATGGTTTTGTTATCATGAAATCCTATGTATTTTTATAGACATATCTGATTATTGGGATGAAGTGATTATCTCCCTAAAAGATATGTTTGCTAGTTTAGAGTTTGTAAAAGATAAGCAAGAAAATGCTTATTTGGAAAAGATAAGGTTCGTATTCACGGTGATTCTTAATTCTTAGTTTTTGTATGCAAAAATTGTTAGTTTTTAGTGGTTTGATATTGTTTAGAACATGGACTTGTGTCTGTCTGAATGCTTGATCATTTGTTCTTTGTAGTCTCAGCTTACGGGGATATCTTTGAAATTATTATCTTACCATTTAATCTTTTATTAATTCTATCTATTTATATCGTTATTTTATATATTCACTTTAACCAACTCACAAAACAAGTTAGCAACTAAAGTATTTAGTTTAAGGTCAATGTACAAACGTATAAACGCAAGGTACAACTAGGCCCTTTTTAGGGTGTTACACATATTCAATCCATCCTTGTACACATTTATCAGCTTTTGACCGTCTCTTTGGCACGGCAAGGTAAATACAAAATATCACTATTAATGAGTCACTAATAGTGTTAGAGATAGTTCTCTTTTGAAATTTCCATACACCCTCATATATATACACACATGAATATATATATATATATATATATATATATATGGGAGAATTCATGCGAGAATCGTTGTTAGTGCGAGAACCGCGAGAACCAATCTCGTCCGTTCCTTGGATATGGGAAGTTTCATGGATGGTGAGCGTGGAAGGATAGAGTGTGGCAGGGTGCATGTGAGGAATTCATGGGGCGGCAATGACATTGAAAGAGGGGGAATTGGACGGCTCAGATTGGTTCTCGCGGTTCTCGCACTAAGAATGGTTCTCGCATGAACATTTTCCTATATATATATATATATATATATATATATATGCATGTGGTATGTGTTTATGCATGCAAGATTTTAGAACCCTAATTTATCACTAGTTGGTTCTTTCAAAGAGATATGTTAATAGTTCTCTCAAAGGCTAAGGTATGATTCTATCAAAGAACACACTAATATTCTCAAAGACTAAGTCGAAGTTTTCTCTTAGAGTAAAGGACGGATTCCTAAGAGGTCAAGTCTCAATTCTCTGAAGTACATGCCAGTAATATGAGTGAGTTAAAAACACATGGTTCGGTCAGCCGTTCATAATGGAAATCCATAGTCATTGTCAGTCAATCAATTAAGGTATAATCTAGAACATGTGACGTATTAGAACACGTAATTAGTACTGATCAACGGATTTGATATAACCCTAATTGTAAGTTTTCAGTTAATAGTGTGTATTTCCATATTTAATCAGTATTAGTATTCACTATATTTCAGAATATAGTTTCAGACGGATGAGTTACACTAACTTGTTTATTATGTATTGCCATGCATGTTTATGTGTAACTGAGTGGCTTTTAGCTGGATTACTTTAACTGTTCTCTTCGGAGTCGATATAGATCGATCTTTGAAACAGTAGTTCACTTCCTTTTTGTGATGGCACAGCTCGAGACCCCTCTCTTGACGCTATATCAGTTTAGTATGCACAGTTTGTAGCTATGTTCATGAATAGTATTGGTGGAAATACTGTTTGTTATATATTTAAGTACAGTTTATGTGAATTTGTATTCATGATATATGATGACGTAACTATGGCCTGGACCGGATCAGGGCGCAAAGTACGTCCGCAAACTGGTCATCATGACACTTAGGTATTTATCAGCCGAGTAATGACTCATAAACGGAACACTCCATTCCCAGGCCTGCCCTGTCCACAGTGCCTGTCATTGGAATATCGGCCATCGCAGGCCTGACCCTTTAATGAACAACACTATCAAAGCAACAGCAGACCTGGCACCGCCGTGACACGTGTCTCAACACCTTTGGCTGAGGCAGGCGTGCCACGTCTGAAAACTCTACCAGATCTAAAATCTCTATGATTGGTTGACATTGATAGTAGGGAGAAAATCCTACAAAAAGAGACTGACACCTCAACGGCAAAAAGGTATAACCTTTTTGGTCTCCTACAGAAGATATATTACGCCACGTGCCTACATGATCATCTAAACGGTTCCCAAAACTATAAATAGGAGATTATTATCTCCTACCAAGGTACGCACCTTCAACTATAACCACCTCCTCTAAGTTCTTTACCATTCTTCAATGACTAACTTGAGCGTCGGAGTGGCTTATGGGGTCCCGTCCCCATGAGTCCTCTAACGTTGAGTTTTCCTTTGTTTTACAGGGTCTTATCCTCTCAACTCCATTTCCTCGGCGGATTACTACAACACCACTGTTCCTCTCGATATTGCACTTGTTCCAGATATCGAACAAACAATATAATGTATAAGTATTGTGTGTTCGCCAAACTTTATATTTACGTATTTCTACTTAATTTCACGTTTTCAAGAAAGGTTTTTCATTTTCCTTAAATACATAGTTTCTATTTCTAAAACGATCCATTTTATTTAAAGACTTACAGAATCGGTATTGATGTATTGGATAAATATTTTACAACTCTCTACAGGAATGTTTTATGAATGATTATGATTTACGCATTTAAATGATTTACGATTTTTATGGTTTAGGGGATTTAAAAAAGTGGGACGGTACAAATTAGTAATATAAACAATTATTATAGAGAATTACCTTAGGTTAGACGATGTGAATTATATGTTGAGCCTACAATTAGAAAGGGTGTTTCCTAGAGCGACGTGTTTTGAAGTGAGTCTTGATGACTTTTTTCTAAACTATTCGGGCTTCTATTTTAGGTTTTATTTGGTGAACATTTCATTTAATTAGACTTAAAAAATAAACTTTATAATTTTAGTATTTGAGCAATTACACCTAAAAGATCTGCAAAGATTTAATTAACAATATATAGTAATTGAAAAAAAACCTCATACGAACATTAAAATTATTGCCGCTTTCAGCGATAGCCCAGTGTGTCTAGTTCAAGAAATTATGACCTATTAAGTTATGCATAGGTTAGTACATAAGTTATTCAAAACCTGAGCTATAAGCTCATCGTATCTCCTTTTGTTGATAGAGTCTAAATTTTGTGCATTCTAATTCGGTTGTATTATCTAACTTCGTTAATGAATGGAAAAAATATTTACAAAATAATGATGATCAGTTGCCTAAAATATGTTTGGGAAACAATACCTACATCAAATTGCGCGGGTAGCGTCTGCCTTGAGGATATAACAATCAATTCGGGTTAAAAGAACTCAAATCTATCGAACCATGTATGCTTCATGATGGATTTTTGTATGAAAAACTCAAGTTTTCAGAGGTGTTCTTATTTTTTGTTTTGCCGAGAACGTATGACTCATATATATATACACAATAATCAGAAAATAGTTTGTTAACTGATTAACCATGTTAATTGTCAAAAAACCGAATAAATTTTAATAAAAAAAATAATTCGGAATTTTCACTAAGGCCAAATATCACGGTTTCATCTTGCTTGGCCCAATTGCACTGTTTCGAAAACCGGACCGGACCGGCCGGTTGAACCGGTTCAACCGTGAGCCATGATTAAATCCAGTTCAAAAGTAGCGACTAAACCGGGTAACTGTGAACCAGACGGTTTCATTAAAACCGGAATAAAACTGCTGAACTGGAGCAACCGACATTGAACTGGCCTTTACTAAAGCTTTTTAACTAAAATAAAAGATGATGGGAGACTTAAATATAGGCATGGAGATCCTTCGGTTTGTTTCATAAAAGCAATGCGGGATCATAAAATATATATAGATATGGATATCTCCTTGTTTGCCTCAGCTAGCGATGTGGTATATGGTTTTCATTTGTTTTCTTCATTTAGACTTTAGAATCCATATTTTTTGTATGTATGTACTTTTATATTATTCAAATTAATAAGTATATCATCATGTTTTTAATTATGGTTGGACCGGTTGGACTGATGAACCATTATGACGTCCGGTTCAATGACCGGTCCAGTTTTAAAAACCATGCACAATTGTTAATTGAGGGCCACATCATATTTAGACCTTATCTAATTACATTTAATTTCAAATTTGATGCTTAATTACAGATGCCACATAGGATTTTCAAGTTCTTAAATTATATATGATATAAATAGATTGAATTATATGTCTATAGTAGAAAAATGTTATAATCTATGATAAATTATTAGTTATTATATACTTGAAATGTAAAGTTTACACATGCATGATTAAAAAGAACAATGTTTGGTTGAGGAAGTTTAGTAAAAATGTAACATATTTATGTTTTGGAATTGTGGCATGATGACATGATATATAGTTGTAACGCCCGTTTTTCGTTTTAAAGATGTGCAACAAGGAATTACTAAAAATTTATAAATTCAAGCTACAAACTGACACAGTTTAAAATAAAATAATTTCCTCTAATGTTGCACAAAACCCAAAGCATTTATACATGGAAGCCTTGTCCGCAACAAACCTGAAAAAGATTAAACAACGAAGAGTATGAGCTAGAAGCCCAGTGGGTAACTCCACAGAATACTCAAATGATAATAATTAACATATAAATGTACTCTCGCCACCATGTATCACGCATGTGTCACATCATGTTACCTCAATCATAATATCACATACGTTACCTGATTTGCTGCCGGGATATCACGCATGCCTTATAGGCATCATACTATTGCCTCGTATGCAATCATCATCCATGGATATAGTACTGCACCATCTTGGCAACGCCTCACCAGGCTAGATGCCGTAGGTAATCCTATCCCGCACGGAGCAGTAGGATACCTCTACTATATTTGTGACCCCTTGTGGTCACATCATGATCATCATCAGTTTTCCGTGATTCCCCAATGTCAAATCGTACATAGTTCAATTATCATGTATTACACATACATTAGAGCAATAACTTATAACATGTATAAGCATGCAGTCAACTACTCATATCCTAATAACGTGGTATGTTTTAATCCATCATGCAATACTACATGTTCACATACTTTTATAATCAATGACTATTTTGTAAACACACGAATCATAGTTTAGTAATTATTCCTCATTTAATCAATTATACATAACCCCCAAAATTTAGTGTAACCTAATCATACATATTATACGTGTTTCATATATCAGGCTTTGTTTTTGTTACTTATGTAATCCTTCATATTAGCACTATCATTAACTGAGTCTGCTCCATATCATCGTGTTACTATGATCATGCAGAAATCTCCATGTTATATCGACTACGTACAATTATAAGCAATTATCATCTCCAGGTATTAAGTTGAGGTACTCACCTATCGTATAGCAGTTCCAGTGTTTCCTTATCCTTTCCTTAGGTCTTTAATTACCTGAGATTACAAACATACTGATTAATTCTCCAAACAAGTCATAAGGCAACGTCTAAATAAAACACACGAGACTAAGGCACGCCCATACCACCATCATCATCAGGTATGCCTGTGACCAATAGGCACACCCTGGACCTTCTAGGGTTAGGCACGCCCCGGACCTTTTGAGGTACTCCCGTGCCTTTTCAGGTACGCCCTAATGCACGACTTGTTCTTGAGGGGCATGCCCGTGCCCTTCTTCCTGCAACTTTGTTTCGACAGAGACATACTAGTTTTCGACCAAAATCATATAATTCACTTTTCATATTATTTCTTCACTTCCAATTGATCCTTTTAACAACTAAAAACTATATAAACTAACATACTAACCTACTTTAATCAATATTTACCTATTTAATTTACTAAGAGAGATAGATGGCGCAAGTCCAAACAAGAAAAGATAGCATCGCCTCTTTAGGTGGTAACTTACTTGAGCGGGTATCCGCTCCCTTATCCAACTTACAACTTGTCAGTACGATAACTGTAATTCTCAACAAGGATATATTAAAAATCCTTATTTCTAACCGTTTAATATTATATAACTTTTATCCATTTTCTCAACTTTTATATCATCACTTATTTTAATAACAGTTGGATTATGTGCACAGTTAGTGAACCAGTGATGCCACATCCAACACCATAAGACACTCAAGAGTCACACATGTGAGTGCATGTAATACGAGTAGTTATGCAATCATAGTCGGAGAGAAAGTATTTATAATTGTCATTATAATTCAGTAATAATAAGTTACGTCTTAACTTAATAAAGAGGATTAATTAAGCCAATAAATGATACAAGTGTTTATGTTGGGAATATGATCTCATCAATTGAGATTTGATGAGACAAAGTTAAGTTTGTAAGTTGTTTTCTAAATATAACTTAAACAGAATTATGAGGGTTGATCAGACTGAACACTTATAGTGTTTCAGACTGAGCATAAGCTGAATATGAGCTGAGCATATGTTCGATCAGCTTAGACTATATCTTAGTAAGATTATCAATGTGTTTGATAAGCTGTGTATGTCACCTAAGGTATAGGTTGAGTATTTAGCCTGTTGTGTTTCAAGCTGAGTGACTCAGCGTATATACTGAGTTAGCTTAACAGAGTTGCTAAATAAGTTCTAGCTAACTCTTAGGAATTCTAAGGATGAGTTAATTAATATACGTGTTAGTTCATGTTTGTTTTCGGGTTTGTTCTCGAAAAACTCAGCTTGATGAGTTTCAAGCTGAGTAATTCAGTCCGACTAAAGAAGTCAGTTTAAAGAAATTTTAAATATGTTTTAAATTCATCTTTTATCTCTCTATATCTACGGCAATGATAAGAAGATTCCAGAATCAAGATTGAAGATTGAAGACTCAAGATAAGAAGGTTCAAGATTCAAGATTCCGGGTTATCCGTAAGTTAGTTAGCAAATTAGGATTAGTTCTAGTTTGTTAGGATCCGTAGGAACATGATTATAAATACTTATCTGTTGGTCCCTTGGTGAGAATAACAACAAGCAACAGGTGTGTAGAAGGGGGGTTGAATACACTTTCTGCGGAAATTGAACAAATCAAATAAAAGTGTTACACAAAGTAAATCAAACGACAATCAATCGAATGCTTTTATTAAAAAATGATTACAATGCTTTGGATAAGAAGATGATTACAATAACTATCAAGTAAGCAACTCTTGATATATAACCACCTAATATAAATCTCTCAATCTCTCAAACTTAGTTATCTATAATCAACTTATGATTATAGATACTGACGACTCTCTAAACAGGATTTACACAGATTGATAACTTACCAATATCACAACCAATGTGATTATTCGAACACACAAATAGCTTGGCAATCTGTGAATATCTTGATCACGTTGAACTGACAAACAGTGATTCAAGAATTGTAACACATACGGTGAGGTGAGGTATTTGGCTCTGCAACACTAAGTTGTTTTCGTATATGAGTCGTAGTCGTACCTCTAAACTTATAAGGAGATAAGTATTTATAATCCTGTTGCTACAGTTCCTAACAAATTGGACTAATCCTAATTTGCTAACTAACTATCGGATAACTCGGAATCTTGAATCTTGAATCTTCTTATCTTGAGTCTTCAATCTTCAATCTTGATTTTGGAGTCTTCTTATCCTTCCCGTAGATATAGAGAGATAAAATAGAATTTAACTCACATTTAAATTCTTTAAAACTGACTTCTTTAGTCAGGCTGAGTTACTCAGCTTGAAACCCATCAAGCTGAGTTCTTCGATAACACACTCAAAAACAAACATGGACTAACATGTATAACTATTAACTCATCCTCAAAAGTCTAAAGAATTAACTAAAACATATTTAGCTACTCTATTGAGCTGACTCAGTATTCACGCTGAGTCGCTCAGCTTGAAACTCATCAAGCTGAATACTCTATATATATATATATATATATATATATATATATATATATATATATCTTAGTTTACGCACACAGCTTATCAAACATATTGATAATCTTACTAAGATATAGTCTAAGCTGATCAAACATATGTACAGCTTACACTCATCTTATACTCAGTCTAAATCACTATGAGTGTTCAGTCTGACTAAGCTTTATAATTCTGTTTAAGTCATATGTAGAGCACATCTTACAAACTTAACTTTGTCTCATCAAATCTAACTGATGAGATCATTTTCCTAACAAACTCCCCCTATTTGATGATGACAAAACCATCAAACAGTTAATAAGTTTGACAAAACCATCAAACTGTTGATTTCTTCTAGGAGGCTTTCAGCTTCTGCATCCCCTCTGAGTTCTCTCTGTTGCATTCTGATGATCTTATTCAGCTTATACTTTACAAAATTATTTGAGCTTTCACCACAGCAACTTCTTATATGTATGGCATCCCTAGCTTTTAGATAACATATCTCACTTAGCTTGATAAAGCTGGGATTGCCTTCCTGATCCTTAAACATGAATCCCTGAACATGTGTATCAATACCTTGGTTTTCTTTAAACTCTACACCTTCTGGTATCTCGAATAAGCTCTTCCATTGCAGACCAGGAACTGAACATATCTCAATTCCTCATCTCTATTAATCAGCTTAGAAACTTCAGTAAGGATCTCTTGCTTGATTTGGATTTTTCTTGAACTTCTTGAGCATCATTAATATTCTTTGCCATTCTATGTAGCCCATTCTGTGAACATATCTCAGGTCCATCCCCATCAATTCTACTCAAGGTCATGCCTTTGATATCTTTACCGACGCTCCTTCTGAAATAGCATTCTTGAATTTCTGCATCTGTGTATGGGATAGGATCAGGTCTTGGACCAGTGTATGTAGCTTCAGCTTCAGCCAAAGCTTTTCTCTGTTTTTCTTTCTCTTGGTCCTTTGCCTCCTTCTCTTTTCTATTTCTCAGCTCTTTTCTATTTCTCAGCTCTTTTCTATTCCTCTTATTCGAGCATTTCAATCATTATCCTTGTGGCTTTTTCTTCTTCTGTTTCCTGCTCAGTCTCAGAAACACTGTCAGCTTCAGGTTCAGATTCTACTACCTTTTGTCTCTTAGCTGCAGGTTCCTCTTTATTTATTTCTAACTCCCCCTCAGCCTGAATCTTCCTCTTTGCTCCTTTAGCTAGTACTAGTAGAGCTTCAGCTCGAACTAACTCAGCCTTAGTATCAGCTTGAACCTTCTCCCGCTTTTTGTCATCATCAATAGGGGTCAAAGTCCGTTGCTGTTGGAGTGCAGCAACTGCAGAGGCAATCTCTTGAACATCCTTTCTCAGCTTCTCAAGCCTCTGATAGATTTGGCATTTATGCTTCTTCTGCTTGAGTTGGAACAAACCAAACTGAGCAGCAACATAATCTTTCAGCTGCTGGATGCCTGAGGAGGTAGTGTCAGTGTGAGGAGAGTCTTTGGGTGCATCATCCAAAGGTTCGTGTTTACCTTCAAATTCATCTGCACCAGAGTCTGGACCCTGTGAATCACCTTGGTTTGAAGATGAAACATTGACAGGTTGTGAGAGTAGGTGTGAGAAGTGAAGAGAAGTAATAGGGCTCGAAACTGAGTTCTGTTTCTTACTAGTCCAGCTGATTAACTTCCCTCCAAGCATTTGACATCCTCCAGTAGTTGATTTTCTGTCTAACTTTCACCCAGCATAATCAGCATCTGAAAAACCAACTAACTCAAATCCAGAGTCCTGTGGATACCAAAGACCTAGATTTGGTGTACCTTTAAGGTACCTAAAGATCCTTTTCACAGCTTGAAGATGTGATTCTTTAGGATCTGCCTGATATCTTGCACAAACACATGTAGCAAACATGATATCAGGTCTACTAGCTATCAAATAGAGTAATGAACCTATCATTCCTCTATAGGTAGACT
Source organism: Pulicaria dysenterica (assembly GCA_947179395.2). Lineage (NCBI taxonomy): Eukaryota > Viridiplantae > Streptophyta > Magnoliopsida > Asterales > Asteraceae > Pulicaria > Pulicaria dysenterica. The sequence continues at coordinate 61,109,330 of OX359291.1, read as the reverse complement.
GACACACAGACTTACCATCTGAGTCTTTACTCAGCTTGACAGCTGGTGACATGGGTGTTCTCATGGTTGAACTTGAATCAAAACCATATTTCTTTATCAAATCAAGAACATACTTGCTTTGATTAATGAATATTCCATCAGGCTTTTGTTGAATTTGTAGGCCTAGGAAATATGTCATCTCACCCATCATACTCATCTTGTACTTTTGTGACATTATTTTGGAGAACCAATCACACAGAGATTCATTTGTAGAACCAAAGATAATGTCATCCACATAGATTTGTACAAGAATCACTTGTCCTTTACTCTTTTTAACAAAGAGTGTCTTATCTATACTACCTCTGGTGAAATCCATTGATAGTAGATAAGTGGACATAGTATCATACCAAGCTCTTGGAGCTTGTTTAAGACCATACAAAGCCTTGTCTAACTTATAGACATGGTGTGGAAACTTTGAACTGACAAAGCCAGGAGGTTGTTTCACATAGACTTCCTCCTGAAGTTTTCCATTTAGGAAAGCACTTTTCACATCCATTTGATAGACTTTGAAGTCTTTATATGCTGCATAAGCCAGGAACAGCCTTATGGCTTCAATTCTAGCAACAGGGGTAAAGGTCTCTACATAATCAATTCCTTCTTCTTGCTTATACCCTTGTGCCACCAGCCTGGCTTTGTTCCTTACTATCACTCCATCCTTGTCCATTTTATTTCTATAGACCCACTTAGTGCCTATAATTGAGTGACCTTTGGGGGCAGGGACAAGGTTCCAGACTTTATTTCTCTCAAATTCATTCATTTCCTCTTGCATAGCTTCAATCCAATCCTCATCCTCTAAGGCTTCTTCAGTCTTCTTTGGTTCCATTTGAGATAGAAAACCAAAGTGAGCAGCAACGTTAGCTGTAGCCTTTGATCTGGTCATAACCCTTTCTTGGACATTTCCAATAATTTGATCTTGAGGATGATCTTTGAGGAATTTAATTGTAGTAGTTGGAGAATATGGTTCAGAATCTGAGTGATGTTGAGAGCCCTGAGGAATCTCCTCAGCCTCAACAGCAGCATCAAACTGTTGATCACTAAGATCTTCAGTCTGAGGAATGTCAGCTCCAAATGGATTGACGAACTCATCATCTTTCTCTGCTTGAGAATCCATTTGAGAATGTGATGGACACACGTCATCATCACTATTATCTCCCATGAAATACATAGGATTTGATAAGTTGGTTTCCTTAGGCCTTTCAAGCTTACTCAGACTGACCGAGTAAGCTTGTCTTTTCTCAGCTTGATCAAGACTGTCTTCATCAAACGAGACATGAATTGATTCTTCTATGGCCCTTCTCCTAGTGTTATACACTCTATAGGATTTGGAGAGTGAGGAATATCCAACAAATATTCTAGGATCAGCTTTGGGTTCTAACCTATGGAGCTGATCTCTTTGATTCAGCACATAGCATTTTGAACCAAAGATATGGAAATAACCTATATTGGGCTTTCTAGACTTATACATCTCATATGAATCTTTCCATGTCTTTTGACAATGATTGACCTATTCTGAGTATAGCAGGCTGTACCAACAGCTTCATCCCAGAAATAGAGTTTCAATACTGCCTCACATAGCATTGTTCTAGCAACCTCAATTAAGGTTCTATTTCTCATTTCAACAACTCCATTTTGTTGTGGAGTTCTGACAGATTAGAAATTTTGTAATATTCCCTTTTGCTCACAGAAGCTTTCGAGGGTTGAGTTTCTGAACTCAGACCCATGATCACTTCTGAGTTGCATTACAAACAAACCTTTCTGCAACTCCTCCTGTTTGATAAAACTTATTATCTCCAGGGCAGCCTCACTCTTGGCTTTTAGGAATATTACCCAGGTGAATCGTGAGAACTCATCTACTGTCACCAGTGTGTACTTCTTGCCACTTAGCCTTGGAGTACTTATGGGTCCAAATAGATCCATATGCAACATATGCAGTGGGTCTGTTATTGAAAAATTTTGCTTTGATTTAAAGGACCCTTTATGATGTTCCCCTTGTTCACAAGCTGAGCACAATTTGTCCTTGACAAATGTAATCTTTGGTAATCCAGAGACTAACTTTTTATTGGATAGCATATTTATATATTTGAAATTTAAATGAGGTAAGCATTTAAGCCACAACCAACTCTTTCTCTTTTAGCTATTAATATAGGCTTTCCCTTAGCATTAGAAATTGTTCCTGCTTTCTTCCTAAAAGTAACAACATTATCTTCATCACACAATTGACTGATACTAATCAGGTTGTGTTTGAGACCTTTGACATATACAACTCTTTGGAAAGTAACCTTGCCAGCTTGCATCTTCCCATAGCCTTTAGTTCTTTCATGGGAGTTGTCACCAAATGTTACTTTAGGACCTTTATCTTCTTAGAAATCACTAAGAAGTCCTTTCCACCCAGTCATGTGCCTTGAGCATCCACTATCCAAGTACCATTTACTTGAACCCTACACATGAGATGTAAACTAAACACATTAGTTTTGTTTAGGAACCCACTTCTTGGTGGGTTCAGATGAGGAGCACTTAGCATCTCCATCTGGTTGAACTGGCTGTTCAGCTTTAGCAGGAGCTGAGTCCTGTATCGGCTGATCAGCTTGTTCTTGTCCAGGCCTTGAGATTTCTGCATCACATTCCTTAGCCTCATGACCTCTACTTCTGCACTTATAGCATCTCCTTCGTCCAATGATTACAGGAGGTAGAGAGTCTAACAATCCTTGTGAGAACTTACTCTTAGTCTTAGGATTGTATGTGGTGGATAACTTTTCAACTTTCTTTGCAAGTTGATTAACTTGATGATCACAGACTTACCATGCTGTTTGGATGTTGAGCACTCATTTCCATGATCTTTAGCTTTCACAAACATATTGAATTTCAAGTTTGGATCATGTCTATTCTTTGAGGCTGACTTCTGAGACTCAATCAGTTGTCTATCCTCCTCAGAGTTTGTACTTTCTATCTCATCATCAGCTACATAAGCTGTTGTTTGATAGTCACCTCCATGTACAGCCTTTACCTGTTTAGGTATTTGTTGGTTAATGCATTTTTCAGCAAGCTTTGATGACTTACACCAAGACTCGGTGACCTTTTGAAGTTGATCAGCTTTGTCTTTAGCTTCCTGAATTTTTTCACTTAGAAGTTTATTAATGTCTTTGGCATTAAAGATCACATTGTGCTTTCTTACCAACATCAATGAGAGATTGATTTTCCTTAATCTCATCTTTAAGTTTAGCTATTTCAGCATTGAGGTCATTCTGAGACTTAAGGCTGGTCTTGAAATCATTCAACAAATAATCAAAAGCAAGACCCTTTTCTTCATCTGTGTAAGAGTAGAAATTACTGACCTTATACATGGAAGCATGATCCCAATCACCGAGCTTGCTGTTTTCCTCAGCTTCCTTCATGTCAGCTTCAAAGTTTGATTCGGACTGACCATAATCAACTTCGTCAATTTCAAACTCTTCATCTTCTTGAGCCATAAGACATACATCATCATCTGAGGTAGATGATTTTGTATCCCAGGTACCAGAAAGATTTAATGATGTAACTACAGCATTGAGGGATGGAGGAACACTGCACATGTACAACCTACAGTCTATATATGGGTTCTTGCTTAATCATGAACAGATCACTGAACACAAGAGAACTTCTCAACAACAACTGAAGGAGTCTCTGGATAAAACTGAAGTTGCATTGCTTGCACAGAAAAAGAAGAAAAGTTCCAAGACACTGGTTGTTGAATTTGAGACTGAGTCAGAATCTCAAGCTGACCGCACAAACTCAGACTCAGATGATACTGATGATGTCAGAATATCACTGAGCAAATGGCAATGCTAGCCAGACATTTGAGAAGAGCTCAAAAGGGAAGAGGAAGATCTGGCAGGGGCAAAGGGAAGAGTTCTTTTGATCCCAAGAATGATGTGTGCTTCAACTGTCAGAAGAAAGGACACATTGCTGCTGAGTGCAGATCAAATAAGGTGGAATCAACATCAGTTGTTGATAAGAATGCTTGTAGAGCTGATAAGTACAAGAAGAAATATACTCAGCTCAAGAAAGGAAAGCCAGAAGACAAACCCAGTGCAAAAGGTTTATATGCTGAAACCTGGGATACATAATCATCCACCTCAGATGATGATGTATGTCTTATGGCTCAAGAAGATGAAGAGTTAGAATTAGATGAGGTTGATTAAGGTCAGTCCGAATCAATCTTTGAATCTGACATGAAGGAAGCTGAGGAAAACAGCAAGCTCAGTGATTGGGATCCTGCTTCCATGTATAAGGTCAGTAATTTCTACTCTTACACAGATGAAGAAAAGGGTCTTGCTTTTGATTATCTGCTGAATGATTTCAAGACCAGCCTTAAGTCTCAAAATGACCTCAAAGCTGAGATAGCTAATCTGAAAGATGAGATTAAGGAAAATCAATCTCTCATTGATGATGGCAAGAAAGTACAATGTGATCTTGAATGTCAAAGACACATTAACAAACTTCTAAGTGAAGAATTTCAGGAAGCTAAAGACAAAGCTGACCAGCTTCAAAAGGTCATTGAGTCTTGGTGTAAGTCATCAAAGCTTGCTGAAAAGTGCATAAACCAACAAATACCTAAACAGGTAAAGGTTGTACTTGGAGGTGACTACCAAACAGCAGCTTATGTAGCTGATGATGAGATAGATAGTACAAACTCTGAGGAGGATAGACAATTGATTGAGTATCAGAAGTCAGCCTCAGAGAAGAAACATGATCCAAACTTGAAATTCAATATGTTTGTGAAAGCTAAAGATCATGGAAATGAGTGCTCAACATCCAAACAGCATGGTAAGTCTGTGCTGGACAGATTAGGCACTCAGCCTATTCAAAGAACTTCAGTCATAGAAAGGCTAATTCCAAATCCTTTCAAAAGATAATATTCTCTATCTGGCTCAGAGAGAAGTTACAAGAATAGGAAGACCACTATAAGTCAGAGGTCAAATCACAACAATGGTAAGTCCAAAGTTGTAGATCTTGGTAAGTCAAAGAAGATCAACAGTGGTAAGTCCAAACCTGTTGAAACTGGTGAGTCCAATCACCATCACAAAGTTAAGTCTAAAGTCAGTGATCATCAAGTTAATCAACTTGCAAAGAAAGTTGAAAAGTTATCCACCACATACAATCCTAAGACTAAGAGTAAGTTTTCACAAGGATTGTTAGACTCTCTACATCCTGTAATCGTTGGAAGAAGGAGATGCTATAAGTGCAGAAGTAGAGGTCATGAGGCTAAGGACTGTGATGCAGAAATCTCAAGGCCTGAACAAGAACAAGCTGATCAGCCTACACAGGACTCAGCTCCTGCTCAAGCTGAACAGCCAGTTCAACCAGATGGAGATGCTAAGTGCTCCTCATATGAACCCACTAAGAAGTGGGTTCCCAAACAAAACTAATGTGTTTAGTTTTCATATCATGTGCAGGGTTTAAGTAAATGGTACTTGGATAGTGGATGCTTAAGGAACATGACTGCGTGGAAAGGACTTCTTAGTGATTTCCAAGAAGATGAAGGTCCTAAAGTAACATTTGGTGACAACTCCCATGGAAGAACTAAAGGCTATGGGAAGATGTAAGCTGGCAAGGTTACTTTCCAGAGGGTTGCATATGTCAAAGGCCTCAAACACAACTTGATTAGTATCAGTCAATTGTGTGATGAAGACAATGTTGTTACTTTTAGGAAGAAAGCAGGAACAACTTATATTGATAAGGGAAAGCCTGTATTAATAGCTAAAAGAGAAAGGGATGTGTATCTACTTGATCTAAACTCTGCTGATCCCTATAATGAAACCTACTTATATTCCCAATCTGTTCCTAAGCTGAGTTGGTTGTGTCATAAATGTTTATCTCACTTAAACTTCAAATATATAAAATGCTATCCAATAAAGAGTTAGTCTCTGGATTACCAAAGATCACATTTGTCAAAGACAAATTATGCTCAGCTTGTGAACAAGGGAAGCATCATAAAGGGTCCTTTAAATCAAAGCAAAATTTTTCAATAACAGACCCATTGCATATGTTGCACATGGATTTGTTTGGACCCATAAGTACTCCAAGCCTAAGTGGCAAGAAGTACACACTGGTGATAGTAGATGAGTTCTCACGATTCACCTGAGTAATATTCCTTAAAGCCAAGAGTGAGGCTGTCCTGGAGATAATAAGTTTTATCAAACAGGAGGAGTTACAGAAAGGTTTGTCTGTAAAGCAACTCAGAAGTGATCATGGGACTGAGTTCAGAAACTCAACCCTTGAAAGCTTCTGTGAGAAAAAGGGAATAATACAAAATTTCTCATCTGTCAGAACTCCACAACAAAATGGGGTTGCTGAAAGGAGAAATAGAACCTTGACTGAGGCTGCTAATACAATGTTATGTGAGGCAGGATTGAAACTCTATTTCTGGGATGAAGCTGTTAATACAGCCTGTTATACTCAGAATAGGTCAATCATTGTCAAATGACATGGAAAGACTTTGTATGAAATGTACAAGTCTAGAAAGCCCAATATAGGTTATTTCCATATCTTTGGTTCAAAATGTTATGTGCTGAATCAAAGAGATCAGCTCCATAAGTTGGAACCCAAAGCTGATCCTGGAATATTTTTTGGTTATTCCTCAATCTCCAAATCCTACAGAGTGTATAACACTAGGAGAAAGGCCATAGAAGAATCAATTCATTTCTCATTTGATGAAGATAGTCTTGATCAAGCTGAGAAAAGACAAGCTGACTCAGTTAGTCTGAGTGAGCTTGAAAAGCCTAAGGAAACCAACTTATCAAATCATATGTATGTCATAGGAAATGATTGTGATGATGCTGTGTGTCCATCACATGCTCAAATGGATTCTCAAGCTGAGAAGGATGATGAGTTCGTCAATCCATTTGGAGCTGACATTCCTCAGACTGAAGATCTTAGTGATCAACAGTTTGATGCTGCTGAGACTGAGGAGATTAGTTCACCTCAGGGCTCTCAACATCACTCAGATTCTGAACCAGATTCTCCAACTAAAACATTTAAATTACTCAAAGATCATCCCCAAGATCAAATAATTGGAAATGTTCAGGAAAAGGTCATGACCAGATCAAAGGCCATAACTAACTATGCTTCTCACTTTGGTTTCCTATCTCAAATGGAACCAAAGAAAACTGAAGAAGCCTTAGAGGATGAAGATTGGATTGAAGCTATGCAAGAGGAATTGAATGAATTTGAGAGAAATAAGGTCTGGAACCTTGTCCCTGCCCCCAAAGGTCACTCAATTATAGGCTCTAAGTGGGTCTATAGAAATAAAATGGACAAGGATGGAGTGATAGTAAGGAACAAAGCCAAGCTGGTAGCACAAGGATATAAGCAAAAAGAAGGAAATGATTATGATGAGGCATTTGCCACTGTTGCTAGAATTGAAGCCATAAGGTTGTTCCAAGCCTATGCAGCATATAAAGACTTCAAAGTCTATCAAATGGATGTGAAAAGTGCTTTCCTAAATGGAAAACTTCAGGAGGAAGTCTATGTGAAACAACCTCCTGGCTTTGTAAGTTCAAAGTATCCACATCATGTCTATAAGTTAGACAAGGATTTGTATGGTCTTAAACAAGCTCCAAGAGCTTGGTATGATACACTGTCCACTTATCTACTATCCATGGATTTCACCGGAGGTAGTATAGATAAGACACTCTTTATCAAAAAGAGTAAAGGGCATGTGATTCTTGTACAAATCTATGTGGATGACATTATTTTTGGTTCTTCAAATGAATCTCAGTGTGATTGGTTCTCCAAAATAATGTCACAAAAGTACAAGGTGAGTATGATGGGTGAGATGACATATTTCCTAGGTCTAAAAATTCAACAAAAGCCTGATAGAATATTCATCAATCAAAGAAAGTATGTTCTTGATTTGATAAAGAAATATGGTTTTGATTCAAGTTCAACCATGAGAACACCCATGTCACCAGCTGTCAAGCTGAGTAAAGACTCAGATGGTAAGTCTTGTCAGTCTACCTATAGAGGAATGTTAGGTTCATTACTCTATTTGACAGGTAGTAGACCTGATATCATGTTTGCTACATGTGTTTGTGCAAGATATCAGGAAGATCCTAAAGAATCACATCTTCAATCTGTGAAAAGGATCTTTAGGTACCTTAAAGGTACACCAAATCTAGGTCTTTGGTATCCAAAAGACTCTGGATTTGAGTTAGTTGGTTTTTCTGATGCTGATTATGCTGGGTGCAAGTTGTCTAGAAAATCAACAACTGGAGGATGTCAATTGCTTGGAGGGAAGCTAGTAAGCTGGACTAGTAAGAAACAAAACTCAGTGGCTACTTCAACTGCTGAAGCTGAATATGTTGCAACAGGAAGCTGTTATGCTCAAATCCTGTGGATGCAGCATTAGCTTCAAGACTTTGGCATGAGTTTCAAGAAAACTCCTATCTTCCGTGATAACCAAAGTGCAATAACCATCACTTACAATCCAGTCTTCCACTCAAGAACCAAGCACATTGAAATTAGACATCACTTCGACATCGTGGAAAAAGGTAAAGTTGATATTAAATTTATCTCCACTGATGACCAATTAGCTGATATCTTCACTAAACCACTTGATGAAAAGAGGTTTATGTATCTGCTAAGTAAATTGGGTATGCTCAACACGTAGCTAAGTGTCTAAAATCTGAGTTTTTCAGTTTGACAAAGACTAAGTGTCTTAAGCTGAGTGCACAGTTTATAAATAAGTTTTCATAAACTGTATAACATGTCAAGCTGAATGATGAGTTCACATGTTTGGTCAGTTCCAAACATTCTTTAACTACTCAGTGTAGTTAAAATGTACGTTTGAGTCAGTTTCAAACATAAATGACTATGTGTCATTGGGTCTGAGCTATGTGCTTCACTCAAGCTGTGTGATTGGTTCACATGTTTGGTCAGTTCCAAACATTCTTTAACTACTCAGTGTAGTTAAAATGTACGTTTGAGTTAGTTTCAAACATAAATGACTAAGTGTCATTGAGTCTGAGCTATGTGCTTAACTCAAGTTGTGTGATTGGTTCACACGTTTGGTAAGTTCCAAACATGTTTTAAACTACTCAGTGTAGTTAAAAATAAGTTTGAGTCAGTCTCAAACATATATGACTAAGTGTCACCGATTCTGAGCTGAGTGCTCGAAGTCAAGCTGAGTGCTCAAAATTGAGCTGAGTACTCAAACTCAAGCTGAGTATCAATCTCAAGCTGAGTGCTCAATTCAAGCTGAGTGCTTGACTTAGGCTGAGTGATTAGTTTCCTCAGCTCGGTGTGTCCAAATTATGATTTAATTACTAAGTGTCATTAATTCATATGTACATGTGTATTTGAGTAAGTTTCAAATCGCATCATATATCAATTGTGTATTGGTATACTTTATCAGTGTTTATACTATAATTATTAGTTAATTATAATATTCTACACTTGTATCCGTTGGAAGATGATGTGTTTCTACGCTCTCACTGTTACATCAAGCCGGAATTTTTTTTACGGTGTAATGGATAAAAAGGGAGTTCAACGGTAACTTTTCTCTCTCCTCGAAAAGGTATATATACCGACTCTATTCGGTTTAGAGAAGTTTACACTTACATAACAAACTTCTCACATTATAAAATACCTTTCGCAAATAACCAATTGCTTAGTGCGATTACTCGTTTCATCGTTCTCAAAACCCTACACCGCTCAGTGCGACTTCATTTGCTCAGTGCGAATACATAAAAGTTACTCAGTGTAATCTTCAAATTTCAACGATGGAAGGATCTGTTCTGATTCTAAGTGACAGAATGGTAAGAGGTGATGCGTTCAAGAACAACGGATTGCCGCTCATCAAAATCAACAATCAGCGTGCTTGTCTTGCAATCCCTCAACGCAAGCTTAACAGAGGATACGAACCATGGGTCAATTACATTCGAAAATGCCCATTGGCCTTCGCTTTCACTGGAGCACCTCTACATATGGTTCCTCAGCATCTGCTCGAGTTTTGGTATACGTGTGTCTACGAACAAACCTCTGCCTCAATCTGAGGCACAATGCTGAATGGGGAGAGGACCATTACTCTCACCGTCGATAGGCTAAGGGAAGTTCTTCAACTCCTTCAATCTGATGTGTTCGAGCCTGACCTGTCTAGGTCTGTCCTACCTAGAATGGGACACCCACAAACAGAGGGTGTCATCAAGAAGGCCACCTTTCCAACCAGTTGGGGTTTCATGGTGTCCACAGTGATCCGTTCACTAGGAACTAAGGTTGGAGGATTGGACCAAGTAAATGAGTACGAGATGCAGCTGCTGTACAATATTTTCTTCAACAGAAATCTGGATTATGCTCTGCTTTTCTTCAACGAACTCAAGGTCCAAGTGATGAAGACCACAAGGGATCTTCATGTACCTTTCATCAGGTACCTGTCCTTGGCATTTGAAGCCGAGCTGGGGACAGCACTATATGAAGCTGATCAGGATGTGTTCCTGTTTCCTACACTCAGCCTCAAGATGTTCAACAATGACATCTTCCCAGAGCAGGAGGGTCTGAGTGAGCCTATGCTACTGATAGCTGAGGCAGCTTCTTCAGAAAGTGAAGAAGAGGGATCCAATCAAGGGGGAGCTTCTCAAGCTGACACAGAGGTTCAAGCTGAGTACTTTGCTCAAGCTAAACTAGCAATCATTGAAGCTGCTTCTGGTAAGACCTCTCCACTTTCTTTCTCTTCTCATTTTTCTCCATCCACTTTTGGAGACAAGACTGCAGTAAACCCAACTCAGTCTAACTCATCTCCTCCACCTTCCATTCAAATCCAATCTGAAGCCACTCCTAGCTTGCCCACTGCTGCTAGGGCGAATATCCAAACCTATACAGGTAAAACTGCCATAGGTGGTGCCACTCCTACAGGCATCACTAGAGCTGAGATCACTTTGATCCCTCCACGGGCAGGAGTTTAGGGGGAGACGCCTACTCTTAAGGTGTTAACCTCGAGGCTTATTACAACCCAACAACCTAAGCCGGGTGTGGTGTCTACTCAGCCCACACTCTCCAGTGCCATGGGAGAGCCTACTACTATGCCTAAGCAGACACACTTAGGTAACATTGAATATATGACCAATCCCTAGGGTCAATCACCCCCTTCCAAACCATTAAGCCAACCACCTACACATACACTACACGTTTAGAGCCCCATTACTTCTATTCATTTCTCACACCCTATTGCATGACCTGTCAATGTTTCATCTTCAAACCAAGATGATTCACAGGGTCCAAACTCTGGTGCAAATGAGTTTGAGGGTCCACACCAACCCTTGGACGACGTACCCAAGTTCCAACCTACTCAAGCTGACTTGGATGATTTGCTAACATTCTTCAAAGGTCAGTTTGATACATTGCACCTCAAAAGGAAGAAAGCAAAGAAAGATATGTTGATGATTATCGATAATCTGGATGAGGAGATGCTGAATTTGAAATCTGTAGTTGCTGCCCTACTAAAACAAAAGACTTCGATCCCTATTGATGATGACAAAAAAGGGGAGAAGGTTCAAGAAGCTGAAGCTGAGCTAGTCAAAGCTGAAGCTCTACTACTATTGGCAGAGGTAGCAGATCAGATTGAGGGGGAGAGAGAAATAGAAAACGAAGATGAGATGACTGAAAAAGCAAAAGGAAAGAGACCAGTAATGCTCAGCTCAGAAGAGTCTGAACCCCCTTAACAGAAAAGAAGAAAAGTGATTCTAAGTGAATCATCAGCCTCAGATGAAGACTCTGCGGATAAAATGACATTACAAGAGAGTGCTTCACTGATGGAAGTTAGAAGACTAGAACAAGAGGAAGCTGACCAGCTTGGGATATCAAATAATGAATTAAGAAGAAGACAAATGGATGTTCAAGCTGTGTTAGCATAGGAGAAAGAGAGAAGAGAAAGAGCTTGGGCTGAACAGATTAAGAAGCAGAATGAAGAGCTTTCTAGACTCAGACTGCCAATCGTACCCAAGGAGGAAGAAGTAGAGGAGCTTCCTGTTCAAGATCAACAAGAGAAGGAAAATATAATTCATTGTTATACAAGAACATTCTTCTCTTCTCAAATAACCTCATTACAGTTGAGCTCAGCTCAAGGGATCATCATTCTAGAGTTTGTCTTTAGAAATGGTGAGACATCATCTCTGGAGCTGAATCAAATGCATAGACTGGGTTATGAAGAGTGGAATCAAGTTGCCATACTTATTAAGCAGATGGAAAAGTCCTCTGTCAGAAATCAAGTTAAAGATGAACTATTAAGGCTACTTACAAGAGCTGATTCGATGAAACTCATACCCAGGTCTGAGATAGCTACCCTACTAACTTCTTTTTATAAAGTTGGAAAGAAGAAGCAAACAAAGCCAGCTGGACTAGAAAATCTAGATACGTACAGTCTTGTTCTCCCTGAAGCTTGGAGTTTAAAGAAAACACTTACGTGGAAAAGCCTGAGAAAGAATTCATGTACCTGGATAGAAACTGTGAACAATGCTTCTAGGCTGATGCACGTATTTACACATGTGGGGTATCTCAAGTGTTTGCTCTGAGACAAATTATAGAAAAGACTAAACAAACTACAAAGTTCAGATACAGAATAAACAGAGCAATCAGATCTCAAAAGGATCAGCTTCAACACTTACCTAACCTGCAAGAAATCCTTGAAGAAATCAACAAGGAAATCAAAGAGTTTGAAGAGCTGCATCCTCAATAGATTAGTTCTATTATAAATATTAGATTAGTTCTAATATTTTTGTAAGCACTTAGTGTGCATGATCTAAGTGATCAATCATTTTGTATTATGATTAGTTCAATTAATACAAGTATAAGTTTGATATGTTCAACTGTGTTGTGATGTGTTCATATTTATAAGTCTGATAAGTTCAGCTTAAATGAATAAATGATAAGTTCTTGTTCATTGATAAGTTTGGTTGGTGTGTTCAACTAAAAGTTGGTATGTTTCACTTAAAATTGATAAGTTCAATTGAAATTGATATGTTCAATTAATATTTGAATAGTTCAAATATAAAAATCTTGATAAGTTTAAGATTTAAAATATAATTCTGTTAAACAAACTTACTAACTGTTTGATGGTTTTGTCATCATCAAATAGGGTGAGTTTGTTAGGAAAATGATCTCATCAGTTAAGATTTGATGAGACAAAGTTAAGTTTGTAAGATGTGTTCTACATATAACTTAAACATAATTATAAAGCTTAGTTAGACTGAACACTCATAGTGATTCAGACTGAGTATAAGCTTAGTGTAAGCTGTACATATGTTTGATTAGCTTAGACCATATCTTAGTAAGATTATCAATATGTTTGATAAGTTGTGCGCGTAAACTAAGATATATATATATATATATATATATATATATATATATATATATATATATATATATATATATATATATATATATATATATATATATATATATATATATATATTGAGTTTCAGCTTGATAAGTTTCAAGCTGAGCGACTCAGCGTGAATACTGAGTCAGCTCAATAGAGTTGCTAAATATGTTTTAGTTAATTCTTTAGACTTCTAAGGATGAGTTAATAATTATACATGTTAGTCCATGTTTGTTTTCGAGTGTGTTCTCGAAGAACTCAGCTTGATGAGTTTCAAGCTGAGTAACTCAGCCTGACTAAAGAAGTCATTTAAAAGAATTTAAATGTGTTTTAAATTCTGTTTTAACTCTCTATATCTACAGGAAGGAGAAGAAGACTTCAGAATCAAGATTGGAGATTAAAGACTCAAGATAAGAAGATTCAAGATTCAAGATTCCGAGTTATCCGATAGTTAGTTAGCAAATTAGGATTAGTCCAGTTTGTTAGGAACCATAGCATCAGGATTATAAATACTTATCTCCTGATAAGTTTTGAGAGACGACGACTACGACTTAGAAAACAACTAAGTGTTGCAGAGCCAAACCTCACCTCACCGTATGTGTTACAAATCTTGATTACTATTTGTCAGTTCAACGTGATCAAGAAACTCACAGATTGCCAAGGTGTTCGTGTAAATCCTGTTTAGAGAGTCGTCAGTATCTATAATCATAAATTGATTATAGATAGCTAAGTTTGAGAGATTGAGAGATTTATATTAGGTGGCTATATATCAAGAGTTACTTACTTGATAGTTAGTGTAATCATCTTCTTATTCAAAGCATTGTAATCATATTATTTATAAAAGCATTCAATTGATTGTGGTTTGATTTATTGTGTGTGACACTTTTATTTGATTTGTTCAAATTCCGCAGAAAGTGTATTCAACCCCCCTTCTACACACCTGTTGCTTGTTGTTATTCTCATACAAGGGACAAACAAATTTACATTAGGTGTTTACATATCAAGTGTTGCTTACTTGATAGAGTCTGTAATCATCTTCTTATTAATGAAAGCAATGCATTCAATTATTGTGGTTTGATGTGTGTTAACACTTTTTATTGATTTGTTCAATTTTCCGCAGAAAGTGTATTCAACCTCCCTTCTACACATTACTTACTTGTTGACCTTCTCACTAAGGGAGCAACAGTTTATATATATATTTAGTTAAATAAATATATATAATGTATTAATTATAGATTATCTGAATTATGATTTAAGGTATTTAATGGGCCTATGATAAACTAATACTAATAATAAACATTTGGGCTTAATTAGTTGGGTTATATTTAATCTAATCAAAGCCCATAAGGTGATTAGTATAAATAAAACAGTTAGCTTAAGGATTAAAAGGTGGCTGAAAACATATAACCCTAGCTACCTTGCACTCTCTGCCTCCCTCTCCTTTGTCGTCGGCCACGCAAGAACAGAGAAAGAAGCCGCCGGCTTCTTTCCGGCGACCTACACGCACACATACACGAGTTCATGTTTTTCGTGTGGTGATTGATTGCAGGACCATTGCTAGAGGGGTTCTCGATTTGCATCATCTCGGGTGGACTATACTTGAGCATCTCGGTATTATTTTTCTTACCCTACTCCTTCATATACAAGTACGTATATATCGATATGTAAGTATGTGTGTATATCGCTTGATTTGCTTGATTAGTACCCAAAAGATCCTTACCCTCTCGGGTTTTGAGGGTGAACTTTAACCCCGGTTTCCGCTTTAAGGGGTTAGACTAGTTTTTCGGTTCAAGTATGATCAACCAGTTGAGTTGGGTCAATATTCGAATCAGTTATATGATAAAAAAAACCCCTTCAGTGGTATCTGAGCTTCGGGTAAGGATATCTAATAAGTTAATCCAGGATGTTTGTTTAATTGATGAAAGTTTTTCTTGTTCCTTCTTTTTCTCAAGTATTTAAAACAAGTTTTATGTTTAAATGATTTAAATAAGTTTTAATATTGTTCAATAATCGATTTTATGAATATGAATAACAACAAGTTTTTGTTTTGTATTCATAGTTATAAAAGAATATTGATCTTAAATGAAAAATTGATTTTAGTAAAGAAAGTTAAAAATTTAGGTTTTAATTGATTAATATTAGTTTTTAGGGTTATTGATTATGTTTATTTAATTGAAATCGGAATAAAAAGTTGTGTGTTTGCCGGCGGCGACCGAGGCGGGAGTGGCGGCAACCACAACCGGCGGCCCAGTTGTGGTGGCCCGGTTGCTCGGCGGTGTCGACAAGCCCAGGGTAGGGCGGCCCGTTTTTCATTCTCGTGTGGCCCGGTTGGTTGTTTTTGATGTTTTGTGCTATTGGCCCAAATGCAATACAAGGACCATTTATATCCGGACCCAAGTTTTGGTGTTCGGATATCAACCCGGTGTGTCATGGATGTGTTTCGGTTTTAATTTTTTAAAATCGAATTTTATTTTTCCATTTATTAGATAAAATAACTAGTATGTTAATTTATAGTTATTAATTAACAAGATTATTAATTATTTATATAAGAATATATATAGATGTTATATATATATATATATATATATATATATATATATATATATATATATATATATATATATATATATATATATATATAGGTTGCGGTTCAAACGAGAACTGTTTTTCGTACGAGAACTGCGAGAACTAATTCTGACCAATCATTTTAATAGCTGTCTTTTTCATTTAATTTTAAATTGGAAGGGCAGTTATGGAATTTTCGGTTTTGTGTTATCAGATCTCTTTCGATTTCTCTCTAACGTCACAGCCCTGCCCTCGGTTACCTGCACTGTTCTCTCTCACCTAACACCACCATAACATTGATGAAGCTCCAGTAACTTCGACTACTGCTTCAAAATCCACCAAAAAAATGCACAATGAACACTAGATCCAAGCATAAACCAACCACCACACGAACATCCATAAACCCAGATCTACACGAACATCCATAAACCCAGATCTATACATACACAACCTAAATCTACACATACAAACTCGGGGATGGATAGAGAGACTAGATCCAAGCATAAACTAACACAATCGACAAAAGGACCCAAAAAAACACTTACTCGAAGTCATATTCTAGAGAGAAACAAAGAGCATCGCCGGATTTTGGACACTAACCGACACCTTTACCGAAGGTCAAAATCCTTGCAGCCGGATTTTGAAAGCAGTGTCCCGGAGACGAAGAGCGATGGGTATTGTTTTCATGCTTTTTGTATCTGTGGTTGGTGGGTCGCCGGTGATGTCGCCGGAGTTAGAAATAGAGAGGTAGGGAGAGTGATGAAGGAAGTTTTAATTTCAAGAGTAACAAATGCATCAGTCCAATCAATAGTCTTATTTCTCATTAATAGTACTTTTCTTTTATTTTTAATTTTCTAAAAAGTTGTTGAAAAGTTAACATGTACACTATACATCAGTCAACTCAAAGATATTTTTATTTCTCTAGTCTTTATATTTATTTTTAATTTTCTAAAAAGTTAGATTAATTACTTTTTAAAAAAGAAATTTGAAACTTTACGTTAGAATTTAATTTATTATTTGTTTAATTACTATAAAATTTTAAGTAAATTAAATGTGAATAGTTGATAATTTATTATGTAGATATCTACATCTGTGTAGAAAAAACTAGGTGAATTTGTGTAAATATATGCACTTGTGCAAATATTATACTTCCGTAACTATTTGCACTTGTGCAAATATTTTCATGTGTGCAAATATTACACTTTACCAACTATTTGCACTTGTGCAAGTATTTGCACATGTGCAAATATTACACTTTCCCAACTATTTGCACATGTGCATAATTCTTGCACTATCGCAACTATTTGCACTTGTGCAAATGTCGAGCTGAACTGTAAAAACAAAAAAACCAGCAACCCAAAAAAAACTTTTGAAAAAAATATTGAATGACCGGTCTCAAATTAAAGAGCATAATTTTCTCGTTAATTTGTTATAATTTTCGTAATTTAACACATCTCCGTTAACGAGAAAATTATGCTCTTTAATTTAAGACAGATCTTAATATTTTTTTTTTGAAAGAAAAAAATCAAATTTTACTAGGTTTTTTTCAATACAGCGACATGTGCACTAGTGCAAAATTTGCACAAGTGCAAAATTTTGCACATGTGCATATTTACATCTGTCCTGAAAAAACTAGGGGAACTTGTGCAAATGCACATGTGCAAAATTTTGCACTTGCGCAAATTTTGCACTAGTGCACATGTCACTGTACTGAAAAAAAACCCCAGAAAATACACAAATTTTTTTTGAAAAAATATATCAAGACCGGTCTCAAATTAAAGAACATAATTTTCTCGTTAATTTGGTATAATTTTCGTAATTTAACACTTTTCCGTTTGATGTATATAGTAGTTTAAAAAATGTGGGGGTAATGCAAAAATGTGCAAACTACCCTTAGTTAATTAAGGATAAGTTTGATTAGTTTAATGTTATCCATTAACAACTCTTTAATTTCAACCCTCCATCTCTTTGATCAATGACTGTAATTGGTTCTTGCAGTTCTCGTACGAAAAACGGTTCTCGTTTGAACCGTCCCATATATATATATATATATATATATATATATATATATATATATATATATATATATATATATATATATATATATGTGTGTGTGTGTGTGTGTGTGTGTGTGTGTGTGTGTTTTAGGCACTAATTACGTATATCTAGTTGAAGATATATGATCTGAATCTTTAATATATTCTAGTTAGAATATGATAAATATTTGAATAGGCTATTGGTTCTTAAACGTGTACATATATATATATATATATATATATATATATATATATATATATATATATATATATATATATATATATATTAGAAATCGAACAAGAATTGTTATTTTGTTAAGATCAAGTGAGTTGTAATTTACATTGCAACTAGGATAATTATACAAGTTATGTATAAATATGGTAGTTCACGAGTTACGTGGATAACTAGTATTGATCGTGAATTAAAATAACATATAAAAACTTTAATTTTTATCGTTTCTGTTTAATAGCCAATTAATCAAGGCTACAAACGGAAATAGATTAAACTAACAGTTTTATTTAGTTGCTCTCATTTGCTGTTTATGATTATATGTGTGGTTGCATTAATAATCGTTCTTATATATTATTGCTTCTGGTTGTGACATGTTAATATTAGTTTTTGCCAAACTAAGACCCATGGTTGTGTTTTTTATTTCTTTTTTATTTTTGGTTTTGGGAAGGCCTGTGTGCGACTTACAACCCCTTTTCTGATATGTAATTGTAATATAATAGGATTTTATTTATTATATTTTTTTGAAGAAGACCAAAAAGACAAGAAGACCAAGAACACAGAGTTAGAAGTTTTTTCTACAAAAGCCGCAACGTCAGATCCAGTGGGAGATTTGAAGATGGTCATCAAGACAAGATAGACTAGTTTTGTCCTTAGATTGACCAAATGTTTCCATTGGAAAATACTATACTTCTTTTATTATCTGCGTGGTTATGTTCATTTATTGCTTACTCTTATATATATATATATATATATATATATATATATATATATATATATATATATATATATATATGTGTGTGTGTGTGTGTGTGTGTGTGTGATGCTAAATAAATAGGTTTAATAATAGGCAATTATTAAACAAAGAAAAACCACTATTTATGACAAACTAGAGTACGACTTCAGTTTGTTAGTCGTATTAGTTAAATTTTTGTAAATTTACAGTTTTGTCAAGATTATAAGTTTTAAACTTATAAGGCGTTTTGTGCACCTAGTATAGATACACATATAAATCGTATTTTTTAAAAACAGAAGGTTTTAAAATGGTTTTTCAAAAACTGGAAAATTAAGTTTTTTCTTTTAAACTTAATTATAAAACCCAAGAAAAATCTTAGATCAGTGTGCTACCCATCTAATTGTAACACCCGGCCGGCGCCTACCGGTCTCACACCGGCGCTACCAACTCCGGCGTGTCAGGTCTGCAGCCCAATACACCTCAACCCTTCCCTCTGATATCATACCAGAGTAGGTTGTTGGTGAGACTTGAACCCAAGACCTCACCCTTTAATACCACTCCTACGAGAGTGATATCACCAATTGAGCTGCAATCTCCCCCTCTAAAGAGGATTCCGTCCCCGGAATCTCACCACATTACTAACCCAATGGTTCTTCCATTAATTACTTTTCAAGTCAACCTGTCAACTCAACATGAAGATCAAACGTAATCATCTGTTCATTTACTTAGTGATCAAATATATATAATGAAGAGATAACTTCCATCGTTCCCCAATTCAAATTATTCCCTTTCAAAGTAGTGGATCTGCGTACAGTTTCTGTCTCTCACACAATTGTAACCTTCTCAGCTATTATCTGAATAATATCGAGAACTGCATACTGTTTCTCATTGTCTCTGAACAACATGTAGGAGTATGACTGTGATGATCGCATAACATTTCGTAAAGTATCATATCAATACTCGAGTAATAAGAATTTCAAACGCAAATTTAATCAATGGTAGGTACAAATCCCAAAGCCTATCCCACTCTACACACACGCATGTAACACATCCTCAAATCTCTGAATGGTTCATTTCATCTGACTGTTTGTCTGAGGATGATAAGTTGTACTCAAATTAACCCGCGTTAACAATTCCCGCTGTAAGTTCTTCTAGAAGTTTAAAACAATTCTAGAATATTTGTCAGAAACAATCAATAATGGAATATCGTGTCAAGATACAATCCCATCACTTTACAGCCAAGCTAATCTGTTGAGAAAATTGTCTCATTGGCGGCAAGAAAATACATAATGTTCATCAGATAGTCAACGATCACACAAGTCACATCATAATTCTGTTGAGTACGTGAGAGATTGGTTACAAAAATCCATCATAATCTGCTCCCACTTCCATTCTTGAATCTCTAGCTGTTTCAAAATTCATAAAGTTCCTGGCGCTCTATTAAAACATGTGCGTAATTATATCAAAATTCCACGAATTATGCAACATCTGTCTTCATCGTGAACCACCAACTCAACACTTTAAGATCGTTATTCAATTTAGTGCTATATGATAAAACAGACAATCTAGACTTGTCAATCTCTGTTAAAATCAAATCACAAAACTCTCCAAGCAAAGATACTTAAACACTAGACTTGTAAGTCTTTAATCCTCGAAAATCGACAATTAAATCCTCTTTTCTCTTTAATAAATTTTCCACTTCAAAATTTCATCATTCAAAATCTTCACTTGAGCAATTCCAGTTTATCCACTAAGTTAAAACAATCTCAATTTTCACAAAACAAATATTATCATTGCTTCCATCGCATTTCCAAGCATAGGTTACTGTATTAGTTTTCCAAAGTTGATAACGAAATTTCGCAATCATAGCATTAAATCAATTCTAAATACTGTTTTTATCTCATACTCAACTCTTTCTATAGAAAGCACATGTCGCAAGCCCAACTGATCAATACAGTTACACATTTCATATCATATCAATAATATCTCCACAGTGTTTAAGGCAATCAACAGTTGTAAACTCCAAGTCATGCAAAGAAAATATTACAACGCACTAAAAATCATCAAATCCATCGAGTAGTGCAAAAATAGGTGACTGACAAGGTAGCCATTTCAAAATCTGAAGTGTTACTTCTATTCATCATCCCGTCCAATCAAATCTCTTTACAGGTTAGCCAGGTCAACGAACTCATAATCTCAAATATATCTTTATCAAAAACATTTATGTGTAATCCAAAACCCTCAATTATCAGATATCATCTGCCTTTTCATTTCAACCCAATTCTAAATATACTCATACACACGATGAGAAGATAAATTTTCATAACAAAGTAAGGATGTTATCGGTTGTGTTTTTTTTTTTTGAACAATTAAGTAGACACAACACATCATACAACATGTAATTCAACTAATCAGGAAGCAACTTCTTATGGCATTTAATAACTGCTCTATACTGGTTCAAACAATATATACTTATCAGTATATCAAACCCAAATATAGGCATATCAAATCAGTCAACAAGATAACTAGTACTATCTATGTCTATCTGAGATCAATTTATATAATACTTTAAGTCACATAAGAATACAGTCCACGTATGTCTCAAGTCAACTAAATAGTCTAATTCAAGCTAGAGTTATCACATGTGCATGTTATATTAAACTAAGAGCATACCTAATTCCAACTACATACGTTGTGACTGTTACACAATAAGCAGTTACCATAATAAGTAATTTCATATTCAGCACATTATGTAATCAACACACAATGCTTACAAAAGTAAATGTTCAAAATACGTACCCGTATTGGTAACATTGAGGTTGGTAGTATCATTTGCTGTCATCTGACTCGATTCACACTCCTCAAAAGGAGGATTCTTCCTTTTCTGACCCACTACAAAAGATGATGACCCACCAACAACCCCCACTCCTGACCCCTGTCTCATTTCCTCTTTCCTTACCGAGTACAATTGGCGGCACGATGTCCTTTCTCATGGCAGTTCCAATAGGTATTATCAGCAAACTTACATTTTTGTATCTGATGTCCAAAACCTCCACATCTAACACACCGCATAGTCTGTAAAGTACAAGATCTAAGGTGTCGAGATTGACACTTTTTACACCATGGTATTTTAGACTTGCCTTTTCTAAGTATTGGTTTAGTAATCCTCTGCTTCTCATTACAATAATACGCATTTAAAGCTTTAACAGTTTCTTTCAACTAATTTAAATTTACATTAGAACTCTCCCTATCATTGGACCCTGATGAGCTAGCACATGGAGTTGGTTTAAGGTTACTAGATCCATACCTTCCTCTTCTTTGTGGTAACATTGAACAAGTATATGGATAGGGATACGGATACAGTCCTGCTGATCTTAATAATTCATGATATTGCTGCTCCTGCTGAGTGTTCGTTGGTCTAGGAGCAAAGAGTCTAGATATGTAAGGGAATGATACCGGAGAAGGCATGTTTGGGATAGTAGTTATTCCAGGTAAACTCATGAACTGCACATGTTTAGTTTGTTGTTGTTGCATTTCCTGAATCGATCCTCTAAGTTCATGTATTTGTCTCTGCAACTGTGAAATCCTCTCTTCTTCTTTTTCTATACCAGAGGAACTACCTGCCTGATCAGCACCACACATCTGTTTCATTGTCTGTTCATCACTATCTTTTCGAGGGGTCAGTGGGGCTTTGGTCAAATCATCGTTCGCAACCATTTGATACCTGTCTTACCAAATATTTCACTACTGGGTTAAACATAACCCGTTAGTTACAATCAAACTAATTACCCTCCAGCTACACTACTAATTACCCACCCTGGAAATACTGGACCGACCAGAGCCTTGGTTCGAGTATTGCACAAATCATTAATGCAAATCCTCAAACCAGTGCTCTGATACCAATTTGTAACACTGTACTTTTTATTTAAACATATTACTGCGTGCGGAAGCTTAATTAACATAATTACATATAAATATAAGTTAAATAAAATCTTCATCTGGTTTTACATTTACAAAATGTCACTACAGTGTTAATAACAAAACAGACTCTACATAAAAAATTTAGACATCAGAGTTAGTGGTCTGTCCATATTCCTAGTCATATATCTTCGGAAACATTACTAAAAGAAATCTGCAAAAGGTGGTAGTGGGGAATTAGCACAAAGCTAAGTGAGGGAATTAATATCTAAGCACATACAAGGCAAACAGCCTAAACACATAGGTCATAACCCCAGGAGAACTGGAGGTCCTACAGAACCTACAACCAAGGTCGGCCAAAACCAAGGTTTCCCGTTAGCCCTGCTAATATGGACAACAGTACCATCACCCTTGAGTACAACAAATGCATCTCAAGATCAGATACTGTAAATCTCCAAGCAACAGGCCCAGCCGCTCAGCTCATGCTGATCTCCAAAAATAAACATGTATACATATCAAATCAAGACATACAGTCCAATGAGCAAAGTTACAATCAGGAAATCATATCCTGTATATCCGAAGATATAAATCCACTCACCTGCGTCCCCGACAATCAAAGCTCAGTGGTCTTATGTTACTGAGTCTTCAGAACCAAATCAGTAATTCAAATCATAATTAACTTCAAAAGTCAAGTCAATTCACAAACGGGTCAAAGCTTAACCGTTACACCTAACATATAAAACCAACAAGAAATACTCTCAAAATCAATTAGAATATCATTACATATGATATTAAACACGTAGCAATTAACTAGGCATTCATAAGATTCATCCATCTCCGTTTCATACTTTAAAGTAAGGAATTATCCTTAATATATTCAAACATTGCATCCACATGCTAACCATCTCATTCAAATCATGAAATACAAACATTATCATTTAGAATCTCTACAAATGTGGTTAGTAACATGTAGAAATCAACAAAACATGTTTAAGGTACGTATTTATCCATTTAGCTCGCAAACAGGTCAAACCCAACCCGTTAAGCTTAACTCACCAAACCAACTTGAAATAAGTCAAACATCATTTAGGAATGCTTCATATATTATATGGAACATGTATCAATCAATGAAACACGATCACAAGTCATCTAAGTCCATTTCTCGAATTTAAAGTAGGCGTTTAACACAATTATCTACACATATAGCATCAAATATTATAGCCACCTCTTCTATACCATATAATCATACTCAATCTTTAAGAATGTAAGTTTTCTCCCTAAAATTCTGCTCAAAACATAAACTATGTACAAAAACCCATTTTTGACCACAACTTTGGCTCTAACGGATCGACACCAAAATGACATTTTTTGAAAAAACTTTCTAAAGACAGCTTGTTCCCCTTACAATGAAGAGTTGATCTGCACTTTTTGAGGTCCTAACTCGCAAAGACGACCAAAGTCAACAAAAGTCAACTTTAGCGAGATTTAGGTAATTTTTAGCAATTCAATTCCAAATCAATTCTAACATCATTTAGCACTTGTAGAAGCTATCTTACATACATTTCACTCATCCAAACCAAGTTTTAATTTGTAGATGGAAACCAACGTTACCACCACTAACAACCTCTTACTGCGCTCTATCCTAGAGAAGGATAAGCTCACCGGACCAAAATTTCTCACATGGGAGCGAAATCTCCGAATCGTGCTAAGGCACGAGAGAAAGTGGTATTTCCTAGAACAACCTCTAGGAAATCCCCCTGCCAACAACGCTAGGGCAGATGTCAGGGAGGCTTATCAAAAGCGCTCTAATGACGCCCTTGATGTTAGTTGCCTCATGCTTGCAACAATAAGTCCAGAGTTGCAGACAAACATGATGGAGACTCCTGTTTATGACATGATCCACCATTTAAGGGATATGTTCCAGGAGCAAGCCCGCACAGAGCGTTATGATGCCATTAGGGTATTTAACTCGTGCAAGATGGCAAAGGGGACGTCGATCAGTGCCCATGTCATGAAAATGAAAGGGTATATGGACCACCTAGAGAGACTTGGGCACCCACTACCGTTGCAGCTAGCAACGGATATGATACTTAACTCGTTGTCAGATGACTATAAGACTTTTATAGTCAACTACAACATGGAGAAATCCGTGGCAGAACTGCATTCTATGCTTAAGACTGCAGAGTAGAGTATCAGAACCAAGTCTAAGGATGTCCTTATGGTGGGCAATGGTGGAAGTAAGAAGAGAAATGGGCGCAGCGGAAAGGGGAAGGGTAAAACCGAGCCCAGCCAGAATGCACCCAAGGCTAGTGACAACAACAAGGGCAAGAAGTCAAAGCCAAACAAAGCGAGGACCGAGAATCGGTGCTGACGAGATCGGACACTGGAAGAAAGATTGTCCGAAGTTTCACGAAGCAGGAGGCAAGACTGGCTCCTCAGGTATCGTGTGATTAACTTCTTTGTCACTTTCCACTTGTAAAGTTTTTACGAGTATTCTAATATCTTGCAATCGTTTATTGTAAGAGGTAATGAAAAGTGAAGTGGCCCGGCATTAGAGATCCCACGTGCTCTTCGGATATTTAATAATTCATAGTTTTATTTATTCAACTTTTTTTAACGTTTTTGGATATTATTGGCATGTTTCAATTTTTCTGGTTGACACTATGGTTTAAATTTTAAAATTTGAATTATTTTTAGCTTATATCCGTGCACGTATGTTTGTTGATGAATCAAGTTAGTCTAGTTGTGAGTAAAGGTTACTAATACGTCAAGTTTTAGCTTAATAGGTGATTCATAAGTGATATTATGCAATAATTGTTGTAGTTGCATAAATATTAATCTCACTATATATATAAATACTTAGACAAACAAGTCGTGAAATTAGAAAGCTTTTCTAATTCATAAGTATTTAAAGATTTTATGAAAAATTATGTTCAAAACATTGAACATGTTAAAACAAAAAATAATAGTTATTATTTCTAGGTAAAAGTTTTTTTGGATAAAACATTTAAGAAAGTATAAAATGATTATAATAGTTATTATGATCAAAACCCTTTTATACTAAATGTTTTAAGTAAAGAATTTAAAATACCTTTACAAGTGTTTTATACTTGTAATCGTGTTAGGTTTAATGAAACCACATTCCATAATTGGAAAAATGGATATATGAGAAATCCAAGTTTTGGTTTCATAAAATAATTAAATTTTTTATAAAAACTAAGTTTAAGAGCAAATGTTTAAAACACAAGTTTTAAGCATATTAGTCAAAGATTTACTAAGTCAAAAAGGGTGTTTTAAAGGTAGAACCAACGGGGTTCTACCGTAGCGGTACCGGGGGTTTTACTCCATCCTCAAGGTCTCGGGTTCGAGGTTTGGGAGTGGTGGTTTCCCCTAAAAATGGTGGAGGATTTTCCTCACTGGTGAAGCAGCCCTACCGAAATTAATTAGGGGGGTGTAGTGGAGTGGGTTCGAACTCGGGGCCCAGATAAGTTCAACCGGGTTCAACTTTGTGCCTCTACTGCTGAGGCGAAGCTGTTCAAAAAAAAATGTGATGCAGTTTTTTCATAAAAGATAGTGGGAGGATCTGACTAGTATATTTATCAAGTTATCATTTTTTATCTAACTAGTATGATAAATATAAGAATGAACTTTTAAAGTATATATAATTATCGGATGATTTTAGAAGTTTTCATAAATAATAAGTTCTTGAAAAAGGAATAATCCGAGAAACGCGTGACTTATTGAGAGGTGCTCAATAAAGATGTCATTGCAAGACTTTAAGTCAAGTTATGACTTAAATAAAATTATATATGTTTAAAAATGTTCAAAAGTAGGAATAATTAACATTGATAGTTAATTAATGTTAGAAATGATAAAATAGGATATTTGATATCCTTAGTAATGAAATTGAATAAGTGTTAGTGCACACAAGGAATCTAATCTCAAGTTTACAAGCATGTGTAAATAGATTTATCATTTCAAAAGTATAAATCTAGTAAGATTTAATACATATACAAGTGTAATTAAAGTTTTAGTTACAAAGAGATTATTTTATAAACTCAGAAACTAAGGAGTTATTTCCGGTTCTCCAAGTTTAAGGAATTTATAAAATAAGAAAGTCTAGAATTTTTAATAGGTTTGCAAAAACAATATCTAGCAAAACCAAGAAATAGTACTTCAAGGTACTAGTCTTGAGTTTTTTAGGTTTATAATCATATTATTTTTCCTTGTAATCTGTGATAAGTTACAATAAAAATAATAAGTAATTCAGATAAACATTGTGAATCGAGTCAATGAAATGGTATAACTTATGTATCTTTATTTCAAGGTGGAATATAGAGGGTGCAAAAATTAGTTTCATTGTTCTTCACCATTTTGTATGTTTTGGTTCATCCAGGAATAAACTTGGTTTATTCAAAACATTATCCGTGACTACTTATCTTGGTGGGAACCTTGATAAGGTTGTAAAGTGATCGTAATTTTGGGGTAGATTCGAAGGTATATCGAATATAGCTGCAAAAGTGTTTTGTGGACCAAAATTGACGGATATTCGTTAGAGTTATGAATATTGGATTGACACACCGTGAAAATTACTTCGTGGATTCGTGTCAAAAGTATTTATCACATAGGTTATCCTCAAACCCGAGGTATTTGGTTTGAGATGCGGTAACCATTGTCTTCTTAGTGCGTTCTAACGCCACACAGTAACAGGGTGGTCATAAGGGGCGTGTCTAGATTCAGTGGGAGCCGTATTGCCAAATGCAAATATGCAAGAAGGTATTAGATGAGATATTTCTAGGCCCCTTGACTGATTAAAAACTGGTAAGTGCACAGCCGTGCCCAAACGAACTGATTTGTTCTTTGTCGTTTATCACGCGGTTTGAAATCAAGGATGTCATGAAATAATTCTTGAGATTTTGAGTTGACACTCTCCATGCGCATGCTCAAAATTAAAATATCGCGTTGCAAAGGGACAAACCTTAAAAACTATACCCATTCGTAGTACAGATGTTTTATGATAGTTTTTTTTTGTTCTCCTTATCACTTTACCTGGGTATAAGAGTTCTTATGGCCTGGTTAGTCTAAATGTGTGTCTAGGGGCCTCTTTAGGTCAGTGTCATCAAGTCTTGGTTACGAACTTGCGCAAGTGGGAGTCTGTTGGATTATATGCACAGTTAGTGAACTAGTGATGCCACATCCAACACCATAAGACACTCAAGGGTCACACATGTTAGTGCATGTAATATGAGTAGTTATGCAATCATAGTCGGAGAGAAAGGATTTATAATTGTCATTATAAATTAGTAACAATAAGTTACATCTTAACTTATTAAAGAGGATTAATTAAGTCAATAATTACAGGTGTTTATATATATATATATATATATATATATATATATATATATATATATATATATTAGTTAAATAAATATATATAATGTATTAATTATAGATTATTTGAATTATGATTTAAGGTATTTAATCATATAGAATTTTCGGATAACGATTATTATAATTATATATAATAGTTAATTATATATGTATAATAGGCTTTATTAGTTTAATGGGCCTATGATAAACTAATAATAATAAACATTTGGGCTTAATTAGTTGGGTTTTATTTAAACTAATCAAAGCTCATAAGGTGATTAGTATAAATAAAAGGGTTAGTTTAAGGATTAAAGGGTGGATGAAAACATATAACCCTAGCTACCTTGCCCTCTCTCCCTCCCTCTCCTTTGCAGTCGGCCACGCAAGAAAAGAGAAAGAAGCCGCCGGCTTCATTCTGGCGACCGTACACGCACACGTACACATACACGAGTTCGTGTTTTTCGTGTGGTGATGGATTGCAAGACCTTTGCTAGAGGGGTTCTCGATTTGCATCATCTCGGGTGGACTATACTTGAGTATCTCGGTATTATTTTTCTTACCCTTGTCCTTCATATACATGTACGTATATATCGATATGTATGTATGTGTGTATATCGCGTGATTTGCTTGATCCTTACCCTCTCGGGTTTTGGGGGTGAACTTTAACCCCGGTTTCCGCTTTAAGGGGTTAGACTAGTTTATCGGTTCGGGTATGATCAACCATTTGAGTTGGGTCAATATTCGAATAAGTTATATGATAAAAACCCCTTCAATAACTTTTGTAAAATTCGGGATGTTACAATAGTAAAAGCTTAAGTATAGGTAAGGTGTTAAATGAACCGAGAATCATGAACTTCATTACCATAACCGTTTGAGCCGACTTTCAATATCGATCTATCACATAAGGATAACGTGTCAAGGGTGAAGAAAAAGTTTAAGGGCCTGTTTGGTTGGTGGTATTTGGGGGGATTTCATGGGAATGGGATTTCAAATCCCCCCAAATGATGTGTTTGGTTTGCAAATATGAAGAAGGATTCAAATTCCCAGGAATCTTTGAAATCCCATGAATGAGGGATATATAAATCCTCCCACCCCCTTGGTATTTTGAAATCCCACACCTGATGCATTTGCTCCGGCGACCCTCCGGCGACTCTACGGAGAAAACCCTAGCCGTCAAAAATCCTAGGCGTCGCCTGTTACACTTCGTCGTTACCCCTCATCGTTCTCTGTAACCGGTCGAAAACCCTGGCCGTCGAAAACCCTTCGTCGTTCTCATGTCAAAAACCTTCGTCGTTACCCTACGTCAGCTACCCTGTTACTCT
This sequence comes from Pulicaria dysenterica, assembly GCA_947179395.2. Taxonomy (NCBI): domain Eukaryota; kingdom Viridiplantae; phylum Streptophyta; class Magnoliopsida; order Asterales; family Asteraceae; genus Pulicaria; species Pulicaria dysenterica. The sequence continues at coordinate 61,079,767 of OX359291.1, read as the reverse complement.
TCGTCGAACACCCTGTTACCCTTCGTCGTTCGAAAACCCTAATCGCCGCCACCGTCGTTGCAAACCCTAGTTGCCTTGTCGCAACTGAAACCCACGAAGCAAACCCTAGTCACCTCGTCGCTGCCGTTGTTCGTCGCCTCCGCCGTCGTTGCCTTCGTCGTTGTCGTTGCCTTTGTCGCCGTCGTTGCCTTCGTCGCCATCGGCGGTGGTGGCAATGGTGGGAGCAGTCGGAGGCAAGACGAGATGTGGTGGTGTTGATGGGTTAGGGGTGGTGCAAATCCCACCTACAAATATGAACCAAACACAGATTTGGGATTTTAAATCCCATCAAATGAATTCCCACCAAATGCAAATCCCATGTATAAATCTCATTAATCTCAAAATCAATACTTGAACCAAACACCCCCTAAGGCTTTGGAAGATGATTTATTATGATATTAAATGTGGTGTTTACGTCGTGATATTGATCTCTCTTAAAGACAATGTTATGTATTTTACCGTTAAGTTTAGTTAAAATGCTTACATTCAATGAAATCATGCGCTTATGCATGCAATGCATCGGTTTTTGGGGTGTTACATAAACAAACACACTATGAGTCTATGAGCGGGATAAGCAAGCATCAATCAAGGGAAAAGTTGTGTAATTATAAAAAAAGATCAGATTAACGAAACCATCAGTGGGTGTAGAGTACAAGTACTAACAACTACATTCCCTCTAATTCCAGACGATTTACATCATAAATTGCCTCTTCAGATATTGCACTTCTTCCCAACTCCTTGGCCATGAATGAACCTTGCATTGTCCTCAGTGTACACATGAGTTTCATTTTGCAATCTGAAAAATAACACAAATTATATATCTTCTAAAAAAGATATATAAAAGCAAGTACAGAAAAAGGTGGATATATAATGACGCACGAGGATGAAACCATCTTGTTAAGGATTGTTAAGGAGCAGATTGAAGCAGCATCTAAGTATAATAACTCCCCTTGGATCGTTTCTCGCATTTTCTTGTCTAATTTATCTTCGTTTATGAAGAACGGAGTGTCTGATGCCTAAACCAAGAAAACACACTTCATTAGATTTGTATCTTTTTCCCAGGGGTGTTGTTTGGTTGGGTTGTTCAGGTTTTGATGCATTTGGATTAGTTGGGTTATTTGGGTTCGTTTTTTCGATACCCCTAGCAAGATTGGCCGCAAAAGAGAACAAGAAAATGACTGGAAATATAAAACTAACCATAACCCATCCCCATTCATCAGCAAAAGAAGGCACGTGAGCCGTGTATGCAACCACATCTGCACCAAATCGAGTGTCATGAATATATGATCAAGATTATTCCGGCTAAATAAGCTCATTGGTTAAATAGTGTTAAGTTGTTTTATTAATCTTACATTTGAATACTTGCTTGATTGTGTTGTAAATAGATGAAAACACTTCTAGGTGAGTGAACACCCCTGCAGGTCCAGCCTGAAGTTATATAACACCAAAAACAACCACAAAGCTTTTGTTACTCTTCACCTTGAGGAAGTGAATCATTAATAAAATAATTAAATATTCATTTGATCTAAAATTAAGAAGAGCTTGTTAAAGAACCTGAGTCACAAATATCCCATTGGGATTAAGCTTAGGTTTAAGGATTTCCTGATAAAATGACTTTGTGTAGAGTTGATAACAAGGTCCCCCTTCAACTGGATCAGCCAAGTCTCCAACTATTATGTCAAATTTGTCTTTCCTTTCCTCTAGTTCCATCCTTTTTATTAATTATTTGAAAAAAAATAAAAAAAAAAGAAAAATAATATGAAAATGTTGTTCAAAAGTCAAAGTCAACATTGATATATTGATCATGATAAAGATTTTTGATTTTGTTCACAAACTTACTTGGCATCATTTATGACCAGGTCAAGCTTCTTGTTACAGAAGGCTTCTTTATTTGCAGTGAGATGTTCACGACAGAAGGCAACCACCTCCTACGTACGTAAGCAAAATTTATAAATTATCCAGAACACTGGCAAATAACTAAGTCTTACAGTAATAACTGTTATCATATTTTTTACAATATAAACAAAGCTTGCTCCAAGAAGGAAAGAAGAAAAGGAAAGGGGCAAAGACCCTAACAAGATTTGATAGGGATAACGAGGGGATATAATATTCACAGGAAAAGCAATATCATTTTTTTATATGCACGAGTAGATCTAACATCCTAGGTTGCGTGAATCCATTATATTTTTTAAAAACCATAACTTTAAATGTAATAAATTTGAAAACTGGATATAGAAAACTAAATTATAAATATATAGTTTATATGGTGAGATTCTAATATTTTCGGGATCTGTCGTTAGTTACATATTGTATCGAGTGTTATCAACTTAACAATTTATGGGTAAAGGATCTAGGAATTAACACTTAATTTATATGCTACTACACTCACAACTTACTACTTAATGAAGAGTATCTATATCACGTGTCTGTTTAGTGATTTAAATAAGTTGTGAGTGCATAAACACATAAATTAGATGTTGATCGATAGCTTAATGAATTATTTACACATAATTTATTGTACTTAATTTCACGGCGAAAATAACATAAAGAAGGGATCAAACACCTGATCGATATCACACATCACCACTTTCTCAATTGACTTGTGCTTAAGTGCTTCTCGAGCTGTAGACCCTTCACCACCTCCCATTATGAACACTGTTTTTGGGCTGCAATTAATATTTATTAAAACAGACAATTAATTAATATTTTAATTAATTATCATCATGATCTTTACCAATTAGTCCATTTTAGAAATCCAAAGTTATTATGGAAGGAAAATAATAAACTTTTCATAAGGTGTAATTTTTATGATTTTATGTGTATATATATATGTACTCACTACTCCTAAAGTGCCAACTATAAAATGATAGTGTTTTAGAATTTTATAGTTAATGCATTAGACTTAAAGCTAAATATCAATTTTATATTTTCAAACACACACAAGAGTATACAATTGATGAATTCATTTTATACATTTTAATCCAAAGAAGTTTTGAAAATTAAACTTGTCTAATTATTTAGAATTTAGAATGTCCTAATCCTAATCATTAATATCAGTATTCAATCCGACTGCGTTAAATAAAATTTAATATTTTATTTAAGAAATCGGATGATAATTACTATGTTTAAAATAATTAACTAAATTTAATAATTTTTAATCTAAAACTATTTTTAAATTCTTAAAATTACGTATGGTATTGTAGGAGAGTCACACATGTCACCCTAATATCCTGTTTTTATTTAAAATAATTAAAAAATATATAATATTTAAAAATAATAAACTAACAATTTAATTGAAATATCATAACGGGTAATATAATATTTATAAATTAGGGTGAACAAATACAATAGTTTCATGTTTAAAAATGATAAATATGAAATTATCTCTAATAATTTGGAAATCAATTTTGACTAATAAAACTCAATATTGAATTTCAACTTTTATTAAAGTGTATGGTTAAGATTTGATCATTAAAAAAATTTTCAAAAATTATTATCTAAGGTTGTCTAATAAATATTACTAAAGTTACTCTATTATTAATTTATATTTCAAGAAATTTATATTAAAGTAACAATAATTTACTAAGTGTACAGACTATCCAGTCAAAATGAAGTTAATCTTTAGCATGCATGTTGGGTGATTTGGTCTTAGTTAGCTTCTTGATCTATAAATTATCAGATAAATTTTGAGTTGACCTGCATAGACATAATAATTTGTTTAAAAAGGACTTATTATTATTTTATTTTTTTTACTTTTTTTGGAGGTTGGTGGGGGACAACACAAATACACTATAAACTTTTATGTGGACACAACAGTGATATTTGTCTAGAAGAAAATGCTAATTATATAAACTACAAATAGTGTGATTTCACTAATTTCTCTATATGAAAGGGTAAATGTTTAAAATAAGAGACATATATTCTTATGTTTGTAAAAGAAATATAAATTAATCATTTTTAGCACGAAATGAAAGGATCTAAACATGTTACGGAGGAAACAAAATTATTGTGATACTAATATAATTATTTGTTCATAGTGATATTATCATCAACATAATTACCATTTATAACAAATAGGTTCTACAAGTAAAAGAAAAGGTGTGTAATAAGAAGTACTTGGTGTGAGATAGAAATGGAGGATGAATTAAGCATTCATGGTAGATGAACTCGTCACTTTCTGCGCTCTGCATCTTCCCATCGATTACCAAAGCCTATATTATACAAAATGGTACCATGAATATCCATACTTGTCATTAAAAAACCTCTTGTAAATTGTATTATTAATATTAATTAAGACTTTAAATCATGTAGCAAGATGAAAATATTCATAATACCTTCCCAAAGCGCTTTGTGTCCAAAAGAGCTATTTCTTGATAGTCACTGATCCCTTTATGTAGAATGCTTTTTACAAGATAGAAGACAATTAAGTTAGTTATGTATATATTAGAAAAAAAAACACCAAAAAACTCATTCCAATCTTATATACAGAGCTCGGGGAGGGTTCATTCGAGAACCATTGTTAGCGCGAGAACCACGAGAACCAATCTCAGTCGTTCCTTGGATATGGGAAGATCATGGATGGAGAGCGTAGAGGGATAGAGTGTGGCAGGGTGCATGTGAGGAATTCATGGGTGGGCAATGACATTAAAGTAGGGAGAATTGAACGGCTCAGATTGGTTATCGCGGTTCTCGCGCTAACAATGATTCTTACATGAACTTTTCTCTACAGAGCCCAATATCATTCAAAAAAACGAGTTTATTTATTAACGTTAACTTTAACTTTCTAAACACGCTTTTTTAATGAAAGAACCAAGCTCTAGTTCATGAAGAAACGAACCTGTTTAAAGCAAAAGACCATTTGAGATCATCATCAATCACTTCTTCAAACCAAGAACCGTCACATTCATTCATGTTCTCAGTTGTGTTGCCATTTGATTTGTGGTTATCATCGGATAAAGGGAAGAGAACCGCTTCACCCATGTTGTCAAAACGCGAATAATTCGAGAAAAATCGATGATGAAAGATTATCGGGTAAGGAAGATTGCAGAAAGAGGTTTGGTTTGATGAGGTACGTTTGTCTCAAAATGTGACCACTTTATATAGTAGTAACAACCTCCAATGACGACAACCACCACCTTTAGTGTAGTTAATAAATTATACCTTTTTAGGTTTAATTAATTTATTTTTAAATATGTTGTTGACTTTCTTCAACATATATATAATATTCAATAATGAATATGCATGCGGTACTATGATAATTTTAACGAAAATAGATTAAACTGATCAGTCAAGAAATGAAGTGTAATTATATATATATATATATATATATATATATATATATATATATATATATATATATATATATATATATATATATATACAGTGGCGGACCCAGGATTTCTGGGGATCGGTAGCACCATATAATGCGAGAATAAAATTAAATAAGTTTGAGAGTCTGGTTCGGGTTTTTTTTTTCGGGTTTTCGGTTAATCAGGTCGAATTAACACGATTTCGGCGGTTATTCTGGTATTTTAGGGCCAAAATTTAAACTAAAAACACAATTTACATGAAGTTATGAACTAAAATGCTATTTTAAAGATATAAATTGAAATATTAACCTATTTTTTATCATTTTTTTTTAAAAGTATCATTTTTCCTTTGATTTTAGTGGTATCACCGGGTGCACCCCGAAAATTTACCGGTAGCAACGTCTCAAAAAATCGAAAATTAACACTACGAACCGTCAAACGACCGGTGACGCTTGACCCCTCCCCACTACTCACAGGTCCGCCAGTGTATATATATATGCCATAATTAAATTAAATCCAAGGATATTTTAACTTTGAATGTCACAATGATGATGAGTCTATATTTGTTATTAATTGTTCATATATATATATATATATATATATATATATGGTACTTAATCAATAAATTATAACTTTAGGTAGATGAATTAGAGATGACAAATTGATCTGGTAGATGAATAAGAGATGGCTGAAAACATTGTTGAGTTTTTCCCATGCAAGTGATTTGCACTCATCCTCTTGCAGTCTTGCCTTTGATACATATCTCGTTTAGTTTCTTGGTCAGCACCGAGATGTTTTGTGCACGAATCTTATAAATCCAAAGATTGATCCATTTCTTCGTGTTCTAGCAGGTATGTAGGTGTCTACAACCATTCCGATCATGTTAGAAACATTCCATAAGGTTCTTTTGCAAGTTTCCTCCGGAAGATCAGCTACAGGTAAGGTAATGCTGATATCTCCAACGCGATTGCCTTATGTGTTTCCTCAAAGAGACATCTCTTGGCCAATGCTTTAAATTATGTGTTTTTAATAATTAAAATCTGAAAGTCGGTTGTATCAAAATGTGCTGTAGAAAAAAATATAGTATATGAATTTAATTATATTGTTTCACAACATAATTATAAGCATATAATAATTTTGCTCTGAGCGTTTATTTTGTTTTGAGCATTTATTAATTGATTTTTGAACTTAAACTAATAATAGTCATGTAATCAATTTGAAAAAAAAACACTTAAGATTCCCAAACTTCTTTATAATTACTTCCAAATTACACTTAATTAATTTAAAAAGAAACAACTTTAAACACTTTAAACTAATTTATTCTAAATATATACATTTGTTAACATGCAACAAAAACACTGTTTATAAGAGCTTTTTCTAAAGATATAAGATTTTTCAAAAATTTAAGGACATAAAAATTGTTTTTAATTTTTATAAATAAATCAATAAAAACTTGTATATACGTATATCTCGAGGCGTAACGCAGTTTTATTTGCCTTGTTATAATTATATAATATACCAAACAACACAAGTCTTATAACATAGAAGTCAAATTCAAGTATAATTTTTTTATTATAAATAACTTAATTAAATAATAACATGTTCTCACTTGTTTATTTATTGGAGAGTGATGGGTGGGGGAGAGTAGTAGAGAAATGTCAATTGGTTGGGCGTGGGCATGAATTGGTCCCGACCAAAATTGTCACGCGGCCACTTAATATTTGATTCTCAATTTTTTAATTATTATTCATTGTATGTTTGGATATTATCCATTAAATCTTCTCTTGCGCATGGCTAATATGCCTCCATCAATCAAACCCCACTTCCCCCATTCTCATGCTTACACTTCTACCCACCAACTCAACTAATTATCTATTGGGAATTGTCTATTCTTTTCTTTATTTTTGAAAGTTACATAGTCATTCAAGCATGCTGTGTATATGGAATGATATCTGATCCATATATAATAGCTTTTAGTCATGAATAATGAAGAAAAAACGGTTAATGCATGTGGTACAATTTATGATGTGTAAAGTTATATATGATCACTTGTGTTGTGTAAGAATTACCACCCATATTGAATATGTTAAAAAAGACATGTTTGTTGAGTTAAAAGAAAATAGTACTTTAAAAGTCTTAGAAAAAATATTATGAGACTATTGTGTTATAAAAATACATTTTGAATAATATGTTAAGAATATATATGCATAACGATTTCTGTTTAGTGTAGAAATCATTGTATTCGGTTGATAATTTGAACCATGAGAGGAGATCACAAATTTCAATTAGAGATAATATAGGAATCATCTATACTATACTATATTATAAAGCATTTAAACCAAATGTTTAAACTCTTAATTTTTAAGTAACTTGAAATGTCTTTAATACCCTCACATCTTAAAATAAAAGTCAATGATTTTATTAAACTTTCTCTCATAGAAATCATCATTTATAGAAAGTTATTAAATCAACTATTGTCAATAAATATACCCCTCAAATAAACTCCATTTTCATATACACTCTCTTAACTACTTTACAAACTAATCAATAAATATTTTCTTTGATAACTAGACACTTCCTCACCCACAAAAATGAAAAGAGATGCTTTATAACATTTTCAATAAATGTCCTAAAAATGAAGAAAAAAGAGTCGATGGAAAAGAGAGAGAAATGAAACGGAATGTTACACAAAAGAAACTATTCTCTGAATATTATACCTCTTTCTTTTATAAAACGACATGTTATCGGGTGAAAATAATTTTTCGCCGCAGCATTGCGCGGGAACTATGCTATTGTTTTAGTTTATTTGTACACATCTGCGTAATATAGAAACAAGGGCATCTCTAGGTCTTCTATGTGGATTGCATGGGTATACATGATGGTACTCTTGGAGTCCTCTCTGGGGTGTAGTTTGTTAGTTTGATTGATTCTACGCAGGAAATGATGCTATCTGAGATGGTAGACGTGGCTTATGTTGAGATGAGATTTCAATATAGGCAGGGTATTTTGATGGTCAATGCTGATCCACAAGCAGTTTAACCACACCTTTTCTCTATTGTGACAGGGGGTGGGTACTTCGGGGGGGGGTGTCATAATCTCTTATTTTTGCAGGTATCACAGGCTGTATAATAGGGTGTCACAAGGATGAAGGAGGTTCTGGAGAAGGTGTCGGACGACTATGAGTTCCGGCCTATTTGATTCACTGGGTGGGGGTTAGGGATGTGGTTATAAGGGTGGCGCAGTAGGTCTAGTGGTTGTGGCTAAATATCTTTCATTGGTGTTATACGGTGGCACTTATACAGAGCACACACTCACATTGTTTCTCTATATCTCTTAGGCATGGTCATAGGCTAGTACTGGGTCTGTATTTTTGTGCAGGAGGTTTGTACTTCGGGTTGCCATGGTGTGATAAGGGGGCACTTCAATCCCGGTATGATCTGCTAGGCATTCTTTGTGGCCAATGCAAATCATTCTTTCAAACTCCAGAATTTGTGTTTTTGTTGCTATGTGGATCGCTGGTAACTAACTTTGAAGCCCACGTACAAGCTATGGAACTTTCAACGGGCGGGTGGTTGGGATGGTGTTATAAGGGTGGAGCTGGTAGGAGTAGTAACTATGGCTAAAATTTTAAAATGGAGAAATATGGTGGCACTACTACCTAGCACACACTCACATTGCTTCCTTACATCTGTTAGCCATGGTTATAGGTTAGTGTTAGGGGATCTTGTTGTGCAGGAGGCTTGCACCTTGTTGACACCAGGCGCGATAAGGGGGAATTTCAATCCCTACCGATTTGCTAGGCCATCTTCCACTAGCCAATGCAAATTCTTCTTTCAAGCTCCAGAACTTGTGTGTTTCTTTTAATAATTACAGGTGGAGGAACCGGACATCCGGGGGATTTTTCGCTGCTGTTTCGTGGCGCTCATGTTTCGCTGCTGATGTATCTATGCTGTGTGATGAAACTCCACGAAGTTGTGTTGTTTTACGATTGGGGCCATTGTCTCATGTATCGATTTCGTGCTATATTGCTGGTCCGGTAAAATTTTGATGTTGTTTTGAGGATAATGTTGCTGATTCTGTTGGATACCGTTTTGTTGCTAGTAAGGTGCTGTATTATCGTTGTCATGTTTCGTTGCTGTTTTGTTGTCTTGATTACTGGAATGCTGTCGGCTGCTTCAACGCTTTGCGTGAAACTGCTAACGACTATGTTGTGGTGGGTTGTAAAGAGGTTGTGGTGACTGATTCTGCTCAATGAGATGTTATGAAGACATTTAGTGTGTATGCACGTTTTAGTTTTGTTAGATGATATGCTTGTGGTTTGATCTGTGTTTGTGTATGGACAGTACTAATTTTGTGATAATAATATAATGCCTGCAGTTCAAAAAAAAAGGTACGAAATTGGTTAGTAACATGTATGTTTGAACAAGATTTCATCAAATGCTAAAGAAACAAATAACTAGAAGCAGAACCCTATTAACGTCAAAAACAGTTTTAACATATCAATGTTTAAAAAAACTGCTTCAAAGGTGTTGATTAGCTTGAGAAAAGTTCATTTCACCGGTGCTTGATGCTATCAGGGGCACTGCCCTTAGACTCCGCTAGGAGCATGCCCTCGACCTATAGGTCTACTTTGTTTACCGTCATGTGAAGGAATGTAATGAAATTAAAATCAAATTATGTTATATATTGCATTTAGTAACATTATTTGGAAAGGAATTAAATTCTTTGAAGTATTAATATTCTTTTAGGTAAAGGAATGTCATTCCATAACTAACATAAATGTAATTAAAAAAATTCCATTTATTCATATTACGGTAAAACAAACGAGACCTTACTGTATTGGTTTATGATTTCAGCTAAGACTTAAATAAGTATGCAATTCATATTACCCGGCTCGTATACCAATCTTAGCTATGTCTTTCTATTACACTAAAATAAATACAACTTTAATGTTTAACCAATTGGAAATAATTCAATCTTTTTATAGTTTATTTATTTGAATCGTTCTTACTCAACCACTTTATTTGTAAATAGGTATAATTAATATGATTGTTTAAAAAACCTTATCAATATATGGTAGCGAGGATACAAAATATTTTAACCCAACCCCATAAACTATGGAATCTTCATGCCGAAAACAAAGTGATCAACTATGATTTAAATTTTAAAAAAAAAATGATAATTATTTTAGTTTTAAAATTTTATGTTTTTGTTAGTGTAATTACTCTACTTTTTTATCTTACATTATGTCCTAAGAAACTAATTTTAGTCTTTGGATCAATTATATCAATGGTCCAGATTATATTTTAAAATTTTGGACAGAGAGGTATTTTGGTAATTCACATGTGATGTTTTACAAAATCATATGTGTTTGTATACTAATCACCTGTGATTGCATTTTAAAATTTTAGGATTATGTTTTTTACATGTACTTTATTGAACACATCTCTTTAATATATTCCATAAGCTTTTATATAATTTCTAACAAGGTTTAGTTCACTAAAACATATCAAACTTGTCACATTTTGCTATTGCATGTATCAAACTTTAAAAAATTTTGTTTTGTGTATCTAACTTTTAATTTGTTATTATTGTATGTATTTTAGTAACATAAAAAAGAAAAATGTATAAATTTAGTACAAACAATAGAAAGTTAAAGTTTGTTACAAAATTTAATTTTATTCTTTTTTTTTCAATAAACTAAATGAAAGAAAAATATAATTTGATGTTTAAACTATATTATTAATTAGGGTGTTGGAACTATAATCCAAATCACAGTTACTTGTAGTCCGAACATTCTAATTCCCATAAATTAAAAATACTATACATATTTCAAACGTCAAACTACTATCACAAGAATTTAGAGTTCACTTATGTATATTGAACAAAAACCAATAAAATCGGGTTTGGTAAGGATCAAGTCACTAATTTAACGAGATCAGATCCTTTTTCGACTGGTTCTAACCTTTATCGGCTCTTTCTCCGAACCGGTTTATGATACAATCCGTCGTGTCAACTCGATTTTAAAGACATTATAAAAAGCTTATCTTTGTGGAAAATGTATACGTGTAAGTGTTATAGTGGCAACAAAAAGGTACTTAGAGACTAAATGTCAAACAACTCATGTCACATAATTATTTATCAAGTTTCTCATTATCATATTTTTTTATTTTAAAATAATATAATTGTTTAAGGAATATATTAAAAAGTTAAAAAAAGTATATTATTCGATATGCTATTTACAAAAGTAGAGTGCTCATTTAAGAAAAATCTAAAAGTTGAGAACTAGTAGATTCATTTTCTAAGAGTGAATTACTAATTTGGTCAATGTGGTTTGTCAAAAATCACTGATTTGGTCATTTATATTGAAAGTCTTTCATTTAACCCACCGACAAATTCAAGTTAATTGTCCTCTTTTGTGAGGGTATTTCTATCTTTTCATGCTTATCCATGCTCCCGTACAATTACTACATTTTTCCTTGTATTCTTCCCCTCTTTAGTTGTTTCCCATTCACCCACGATCTGATCAAAATTGCAATAATCTCTATGAATGATATTTACCACGATTGAAGCCATGGAGGTGGCGACGACTTACCATCGACGTTAGGGCAAAGAGAGGGAAATCTGGCCATTAGTTAAGTCATTTTTTGTTTGGTTATAAGTTGGTTAGAGAAAAGTAATTAGTCAAGTTTTAGACATATAGTAATAGTAGGTTACCATCCCCTCATCTCTTTCAGCCCTAAATATTTGTAGCAGTTTGACATTTGCAAATTGGCTACCATCTTGGTCATCACCTTCGTTTGGTCGGTAAGTATGTGTATATTACATACTTAACCATCATTGTCCTCTTTATGTGGGTGACTGTGTCTTTGTGTGTATGTGTGTGTGCACGCGATTGCAGTGGTGAGAGATGATTTGGGGCAGTGGTGTGCGATTGTAGTGGGGGGATGACCTAGGGTGGAGGTGTACAAATGCAATGACAAGGGGGATGACCTCGGGGTGGCGGTGTGCGATTGTCGTGTGCTGGCAAGGTCCTCGATTTCCCTCCCTCTGCCTGTTCACCCGACTAATGTTCCCTCTAGAAGAGGGTTTTGCTGGTAACGTGGACGATGGAGAAGAGAGAGAGTGTGTGTGTGTGTCAGAGAGAGAGAGAGTGATAGAGAGAGAGAGTGTGTGTGTGTGTGTGAGAGAGAGAGAAAGAAAGAGAGGCATTAAGAGAGGAGGAGACAAAGACTGCCAAAAGGATTTGGAGGAGGGGATGTGAGAGGATTGAAAGTATTTAATAAATATTTATTTTCATATATATATATATATATATATATATATATATATATATATATATATATATATATATATATATATATATATATTATGTGAGAGGATTGACAGTATAATAAATAGTACTTTAAAAGTTACATAATCATTCAAGAATGCAATGAATACCGAATGATATTTTATCCGTGAATAAAAGTTTTTACTCATGTACAATGAAGGACAAGCAGTTAATGCATATAGTACAAGTTGATGATGCGTGAAGTTTTTGTGTATGATCACTTGTGTTGTGTAAGGATCACCACCCATATTGAATATGTTAAAAGAGACATTTTTGTCGAGTTTAAAGAAAATAGTACTTTAAAAGCTTTAGAAAAATATTATGAGACTATGGTGTTATAAAAATACATTTTGAATAATTTGTTAAGAATACATGCATAACGATATTGAATTTAGTAGCAAACTAGGTTTCAATCCCGTGTAAACATATATGATATTGTTTAAATGTATTTAGATTAGTGTTATATTTTATAGTAAATTGAAAAGAAGTTTGTAAGGACTGTTTCATATGTTTATTAAAGGGTGAAATATGATTTAACCATCAAAGTTTTAATTATTTTTCGGTTTAACCATTAAAGTTTTTTTTGAATGATTTAACCATAAAAGTTTCCATTGATTATCATTTTAATCCTTAAGTTCTGTTTGGTTTTCGTTTTTACCCATTTGTTAACCTGTAACTTGCTTAACAGGTCAATTATCATATTTATTTCATTTTTAATTTTTTCTTGAAATCCTTGTTGAATGTTTGAATATACTGAATGGTGAAGATGAACAAATGTAAACGTATAAGATGAAATGGCAGATGATGATGATGAACAAACCAGTTGAAGATACAAACTAACAAATCTAAGTAATTTACACATATTTGATTTTCAACAAATCAAGTCAAACTGAAATCTAAACTAGTAAACTTCACATGAAAAACCTTATATGTTTATGGTAGTGTTGGTGGTTATGGTAATGGTGGTGGTGGTGGATTTGGGGGCGGCGGTGGTAATCTTCTATCTGGAAAGAGAGAAAGGGGGACCGAAAGAGATACAAAGATGAACATCAAACTCGATTTCCAGATTCAAATAAAAAAACGAACCTCGATTTCTTATGAACATGGCAGATCTGGAGCGTTGTGTTTATGGTGGTGGCGGTAGCAAATTTTGGTGGTGGTTCTTCGAATCCTGAAAACCATCGCCGGCCTGAAAACCCTAGCCTCCATCGCCGCCCTGTGGTGGTTCTTCGAATCCTGAAAACCCTAGCCGCCCTGAAAACCATGAAAACCCTAGCCTCATCAAACTCATCTCCATACGGCGGGCTTCATACGGCGATGAGGAGGGCTTCATACGGTGGCGGGCACCACCAGATCTGGTTCTTCGATTTACCCCTGAAAAAAAAGAAATTGATTCAAACGGTGGTGTGGATTTGGTGGCGTTGCTGCTGGTGGTGACGGATTTGGTGGCGGTGGTGTGTATGGTGGTGGCGGCGACAGCTTCATACGGTGGTGTTTATGGTGGTTTTCCAGAGAATGGAAGACAGAGAGGGAGAGAGGGGTGAAAACGAAGGGAGGTTGTTTGGGGAGGGGGATAAGTAGCTTGGAATAGTAAAGAACTGGAGTGTTTGGTTAATATAACCTTTTTTAATGAAAATTAGGGTGTGTTTGGTTACATTTAACCTGCAATAGTAGGTCTAAATGACTAAACTAACAAGTAAACAATAACTTTGATGGTTAAATCATTCAAAAAAAAATTTAATGGTTAAACCGAAAATTAAGTGAAACTTTGATGATTAAACCGTATTTCACCCTTTATTAAAACCTTAAATACAGTGACAATATTTTTACATTTCGTTATATATTTTGCTCTAAGTAAAGTCATATCCATTCACTGAGATATCAAAAAGGATAAATTGTTTCTCGAAATATTATGTTACCACTACCATACAAATCTATTAGTTGTTAAAATTCAAAAGTAATTATATTACTAAAATACATTCCAAAACAGCCAATGTTTAGTAACTATGCTAATTCAAAATAGTTAGTTTCTAGGTTTTTTCAAAACAAGAGCACCCAAAAAAGTAACTATGCTATTAGTTTCAAGCTAATGTAACGGAGAATATCACTTCATGATTGTTTATTAAGAAATCCATGTTAATGCTAAAAAGCAACTTACTATGTCATTTGAACTTTAAAGCTTCTTGGAAATCCCTCCAGCGTGAACCACTTACCACAATGTGGTCATCTGGCTTTTGCGGGCGGTATCTCTTGAAACCAGTTAGCTTCATTTCAATTTGCACAACTCCGACCATAATAAATGCCTAAAATCGCATGAGGTCATATCTTGTTGAATTAGGAATTATCTACATACCGAACATAATCATGACTAAACATCCTAGTCATGATATGTATGACTAACTTCCATATTACCATTACACCATTATAGAACCCACATAATGTTAATTTAATCTAATCTCATTGGTTTATAATAAATTAAAAAGAAAAAATTGGAAACGAGTAATCTCGTCACCTAAATAACGAGAATCCAGATGACAAACAAATTGACGAAGACAAGTAGTGGGTAACAAGACATGAAGATATGGGGTAATGGTTTAGCCAATTTGACATACTTAGACCGACCGCATCGGTGGTGTGAGCCGAGGGGTTTGGGCCCTCAAGCCGGCGGGTACACCATCGCCGTCCGTAGGGTAGGCCACGATACCTAAGCCGGCGAGTCCCCCGACCCGATGGCTTCTCTCCCTTTTTTTACCCTTCAAACAGTCACACACACACACACATACACACACACACACACACACATATATATATATATATATATATATATATATATATATATATATATATATATATATATATATATATATATATATATATATATATATATAATTTTTTCCTCCTTCCCCTATATATACACATCAACTCCTCTTCCTTTTTTGCTACACATCTTCCTTCTTCTTCTTCTATTCTTCTTCGCTCAATTTTTATTTCTTACCATACACAAAAAATGTCTTCTTCATCGTATGAATTGCCGGAGTATGTTGATTCGTCTTTTTCTTCATCATCATCTTCATATGGATCTCGTATAGCCGCACATCATAATGTGCATGGCGAATTTTTTCGTACAATGCTAACAGCGGCTGTGAATAGGCTTATCGACGATGATGAAAAAACCTCGCGTCGGGTAAGGAGATGGAGGGGACCAGATCAATTTAATGATCGTGAAACTGCACACGAACGAATTGTTGCAGATTATTTTGCGGAAAACAGCAACTATAATGAAGAGATGTTTACGAGACGTTTCCGCATGAGTAGACGACTATTCATACGGATAGTCACGGATTTTAAGGAATTGGGCGAATTTTTTGTACAGGGCTACAATGCTAGAGGTAGGAAAGGGTTATCTCCTTTGCAAAATTGTACCTTGGCAATTCGGAAAATCACATATGGGATATCCGCTGATGGATTTGACGATTACATGAAGATGGCGGAATTAACCTAATGATATATCCATATTTACACATGTTTTACACATCGAAAACCCTCACATTTAATCCAGAATCAAGGTGAATTGTACAAATTATTGTCTAAAAAGCTTAATGTTCACCATTACAGGTTAATAGGACCTAAAGTGAAGATATCAAGTCAAAAGAAAGCAAAACAGATGAAAAACAAAGAACTGTTGAAATCTGCAGTGCCATGCGATCGCATATACCTACTATGCGATCGCAAGGTAGGCGCGAATCTAGCTTTGGCACTTGTTACACTTTGCAGCCTACAAGGTCTTGTCAACCGCCCAAACCAAGTCATGCGATCGCATGGCATGGTCCATGCGATCGCAAAGACCCCGAATCAGGCCTATTTAAAGGAGCTCATTCTCTGCAGTTTACACACACCAACACACCATCACATATCCAGAAACAGAAGCAGCACACACACACACACGAATTCTCTTTATTTTCACACACACTTAGGTATCTTTGCACTTAGATTTTGATTTGGTGGTAGTTAAACACCCCAAACTCCGGTCCAAAGGTGTAGAAACTAAGTGGAGGTTCTGCTCACGTATACAATTCGGGATAGCTTGGTATAATATAAACTTATCTATGTATCCAAGTATTGATCTTGTTGTTTTACTTGTAACCATGTGTAACTAAACTATTTCACTTAGGCCAAGATGATTCTTGGCCAAGTTATGACAATATAAACCTTTCCTTGATGATTTGATATAAAAGTATATTTTGATCGTTAATATAAATGTGTTTAATCATATTCATATGATATAGTTGTTCATGTTCATGTTTTGATAACCTTTTGTGTGAAAACCTTAAGGTTATATTGCATGCATATTCAAGAAAAATGGTTTAATCTTAAGATCTTGTGTAGTTATTACTAGAAATTGTATAACAAGCAAGATTGTCATTTGAAAAGCATTTTTGGAACTTGTCTTTGATCATTTAAGATCTTAACAAGTTGGCCAAGTTTATCATATTTTGGTTTATCACATGTTTCACATCTCGAATGAAAGTTTAATTGGGTACGTATATTATTTGATCATTAATACTACAAAAGGATAAAAAGGATTAAAAAGATGTTTTTTGAACATGTTAAGGTTGAAATGAATTCCATAATGTCATTAAGAGTCGTATCCTTTGATTTTAGGTACATGCTTACGTATTTCATGCTTTGCATGTGTTATGTACTAGAAATGGTACATAACATGATGATATCTAAAAGAAATAACGTAAGGCTTGATCTTAAATTCAATGCACGTGGTTTGAGTCTTGTTGGGTTCATAACATCATAGTGTTAAGTTACTATCTACTTATAACCTTGGATGAAAGTCCAGGTTGTTTGTGTTTAATCTTTGGGTAAAAAATGAAATCTGCTGTAAATAGATACCATGCGATCGCATGACATATGCATTCGACAGCATGGGTCTGTCTTTCTATATGATCGCATGTCTCTGACATGCGATCGTATGAAGCCCTGTTCCAGAATCAGTTTGCTGTTTCTTTTATTCTAAATTATTATTAAATCACTTTAACACCTTTCTTATGTTTTGAAAGCTATAAGACATACCATTTGACCAAGAATGTATGGCTTGTAGCTGGATTTAAACATGGTTAAGTGGATCTGTGATTGTCTTTTGATTCTATGCTTATATGTTATATTTGATTGTAAATCTGAGTCTTGATAACTCGAGTGATGATTTACATGATAATAAGACTCGTAAGTATTAGAGAGAACAGAATACTATGAACTAAATGCAATTTATCAAGTCATCAACAATTAAACCAAATTTATTATTGCCATAACTAACCAGGATGATTCTGAAGCCTATGTGATCCTTTCTTTGATTGTCTAATCACTTGTTTATTATCTTGATAGTGTAACTTGTTTATTTCATTAGTTTTAAATCAAAAATCTAAAAATCACATGTTTTTATTTCACCAAACAATAATAATGTTTGAGTTCTAGTAGCTGCCAGAAAATAACTTTTATCCATGTGGTTTGACACTCGGTCTTACCCTATCTATACTACTACTGACTAGGTCATACTTGCCTGAGTCGTGTGTAGTATTTATTTTGTAATTCCACTTTATAAATTCAAAACATCAGTGTGAAAAAGCTTTTAATCATCTTAAAAATACCCGTACGCGGGCTGCACACACAAGTTTTTGGCGCCGCTGCCGGGGATCTATTAGTAAAAATCTAATATTTTGGCACTATTAGTAAAAATCTAATTATTGATTTGGTTTTCACTATCTGTTACTTTTTATTCTTTTTTGTTAGTATAATCATAGTTTAGCTTTAATTGATTTCTTGTACTTTTTTTTACCATGTGTGTTTACTCACAGACACTAAAATTGATGTATAAATTATGTCTGGATTGTCTAAAAATTTTTGAAACTGAAATTGAACATCTTGAACAAATAGCTTTGGCTACAGACAATCTGGATGAATTTGAATTAATTTTAGGAGAAATTGAGTATTGGGAATATGCAAAAATGATCACTAGATGTAACATCGACTATATCCTTAACCGACCTATTATCTAGTCAAGTTACAATTTCTAGATTAGTTTGTCCCAATTGTTCTCTGTTTCTTGTCTTTTAGCTTAACTTAGTTTTTTTTTCATTATTGCATTTCTTTTTCATTTTTCTTTATGTGTATTTATTCGGCTGAACTTCGAAGAAGGATTAAAGAGTACCGCAATAGAATTAAAAATTCTGAAATCCTCTTAAAATCTTTCAAAGAAGCTTTGCTCTCTAAAACCGACCCCCAAGAAATCAAACGATTGAGTGATAGCATTAACCATGAAATTTTTTTGATTTTTCTCAATCAAAATTTCATCCGAAGAACCATGGCTCGTACTCTAACTTTTTAGGTTTCTGAAATCTCTAGTTTTCTTTTAAAATTTGTTTCACTCATGTGTGTTCGTTCAGAAAACCTTCATAGGAGAATTAGTGTTTACCAAAATCACATTGATCTCCTTGAAAATCAGATCTGGGTGTTAATTAACGAATTAGAATTTGAATTTGACATCTCACATAGGAGAATTAGTGTTTACCAAAACCACAGTACGTCTCCATTCTTCTAGCATCTTAGTTGTTCGAAAGATCAAGTTAAAAAGTTTCATGAGCTAGTTAATGCCCGGCTCTCCATACACCTCCACACCTCAATAGGGATTTGATCGGGTCCTCCCGCTTTTCCTCTCCCATCTTACGTAGAGCACTTCTATCTTCCCTTGTAGAAATCCTAGTGCAATAATAGTTATTATGAACACGAAGACCCCCCTCAACGCTCTCTCCACTTCTCCTCATATCATGTCTTGTATCCTGGCTAAATAAATGAAGAAAGTAATCATCCCATCTACGCCTAATTTCTCTATCCTTAGAAAGAACTCTCACTCTGTCGTCTTTAATATACTTAACGCTTCCTAAATCTCTTAGTCTCCTCTCCATGACTTTAGCTAATTTGAAGATTTTATTTTGTCCTTCTCTTACACTTATTTGACATTATATAAATAGAGAGTTGGCATCAAAGAAGTATCCTGAGATACAAACACTTAAACATCAAATTTTTATATGATACAACCATCCAAAACCAGACAACACATTTCTATCTCATAAGAACATGCTTCTCTTTATAAAAAATAATAATCTAGAATCTTATAACTAGAAAGAGGTTCGAGAAACTAATAAAGGTAACATAAAGATTAACGAAACAATAAGCATCTACTTGACCACACAAACACACAAAAAAGCTGAATTTAAGCATGTAAAGTAAAGTAAATAACACGTAAACGAAAAGAGCAAAAAGGTATACATATATATGATAACACATCCTGTCTTCAAGGACCAACGCTCGAGAATCTGCTAGTGGTTTCCCAACAATTTCATTTTAGTGAACAATCTCCCTATCAAAACCCTAGAAACAAACAACTCGAATATAAATCATTTTTTACATACAAAAGGCACAAAATATTCACAAACACACTGCAATTTGAGACGAAAGCAAATGTTTGAAGTGTTAAAGAAAGAAAAACTACAAAACTGACACTAGTTTAAATAAGGAAGGTTTAAACTACAAGACTGTGTAGTTTCGGCCCTTTTAAAAGAAGGCAACCAACATCGCCAGTTACAAGGTTGAATTCGATTGTAGTTGATGGCACTCGGAGGCGGGGTCAACCTTCTCTAAGGTGGGAAAATAGGATTAGTGCGGATTTGCATTAGTGTTCTCTGTCGTAAGACATGATCTCACATAAACACTCCTGGCGAAAGAGAATTAGGGTTCATGAATAGTTTTGAGCGTAGGACAACAATTGTTTTTTTACTATAAATTAATAGCTTACTTTTCATAAAAAAAAAAAGAAATTTAACCTAACAAGAAGCTTCTAGTATTACATTAATTTCTAAGTAGAGATTATATAAATTATCTTCTATACTTTTATTCTATATTATTTTATTAATTTCTATTATATTATATTTTAATTTATAGTCTTAGTGTGTATATATTATCACTACTAGAAATAAACCCAATTTCCAACTGACAAAATCCGTCGGAAATTATTTACAGATTATCGACGGCTTTGGGTCGGAACTCATTTCCAGTGTATTAGCAACATATTTCAGACGGAATTTGCGATGTGAGGTAAGTCGTCGGAAATTTGTCAGAAGTGATTGAAGTTACCCGTGGATTAGAGCCGGATGTGTGAAGAAATCAAGTCATCGAAAATCTGTCGGAAATTTTGGACGAATTTCCAATGGTGGATATTATATTTTGCATATTTTATATATTTCTCAGCATGATTTTCTATGAAAGTGTACATATCTTCAAAATAATAATGTTTATGTGTATAAGTGTCCATTTACTTTACTCGAAACACGTACTCGTATACGTATCCATGTATAGTTGCACATAAAAGTGTTTAAGTATAACGATGTATAAATTTGTATGTATAGTACTAGTGTACGTAACGAACGAATTTATTATATATTTTAAGGGTAATACACATAAATGAGTAAACGTGAGGAGAGACTCCAAAAAGAAAGTAAAGAAAATGTTGAATCGGTAAGGATTGAAATGAAAGAAAAGATTGCTAGAATGATGAAATTTATAAATTTTAAACCGCCGTCTTCTTAAACTTTTTATTTCGGATGTTTTCTGTAATCACTTGTCAAGCTCGCAACTATAAACTTTGGTTTATCTTGAATATTTGTTTACGAAGCTTGTAGCAACATTATATTTTTGACGAAGTTTCCTACGGATTAGCGACGGGTCCATCGGAAATCCGTCTAAAAATCCCGTCAAAATTCAGTCTTAAAACTCCGTCGAAAATCTGTCTGGAATCCGGCTCAATACTTGTGTCTGAAATCCTTCTCAAATACTTCTCAAATCCGCCTCAAATACTTCCGTCTAAAATCCGTCTCAAATAGGTCGGTCGAAAATCCCTCTAAAATCGTGTCCGTCTGAAACGGCTCCGTCGCAAATCCGTCAGAAACCGTTTTTGCGAGGCCCCTTTTTCAAGGGACTAATTCGTTTAAAACACTATTTCAGAAGGATTTGGCCATCGGAAATCACCAAGTTTCTTGTAGTGTATTATTGTTATTGTTATTGTTATTGTTATTGTTATTGTTATTGTTATTGTTATTATTATTATTATTATTATTATTATTATTATTATTATTATTATTATTATTATTATTATTATTATTATTATTACTATTACTAGCTTAGTGCCCCGTGTATAAACACGAGGACGTTTAAAGTAAATTATAAAATATGATTGTGTGAAATTCCAAGTGATATAGTAAAACAATTATAAAAAATATCGAATGATATATATCACATGTATATTTACCCAAAATATGGATAATTTCAAAACATTAAGATTGTAAATATATATACCTTCATATTTGAAATAAAGATAAGATTGAAAATTTTGTTTTTATATTTAATATATAAAAAAACTAACTACCTAAATATATTCGAAGTTTGAAAAAGAACATAAATATATCATGTATATATAGATAAAAGTTGAATAATTATGGATGATATATATTTAAGAAATTTATATTTATAAATATAATATTTTTTAAGAGTTGGACGTTTAAGTTTATATGAAAGATCTCTTTATCATGGATAGAGGTATGTTGTCTACACTTTGCCTCCCCATACCCCGTTGTAACGGAATTGGGTACGGTTGTTATTGTTGTCACTATATTATTATAATTTTTTTTATTAAATTATTTTATATACTTAAAAATTTTAGATTTTTGTTTATGATGTAATAGTTGAATATAAAATATCATAAAGCAAATAATTATAAACATTCAAATGTCCTAAAAAACAAATTAAAATTGAATATGAATGGACATTGATCAGACGTTGAAACTACCTCTTCATGTTCAGACTTGACAATCAAATTTAATTAGACCCCAAATCTCTTAGAAAACAAACGACACCTAAATGTTTAAATACATTATACACACTAATGTTAGGCTTTGGGGGTGATTTTTAACATGCGTCACCCGTTTGACCCGTTACCTTATTATCTAAATTTTGTTATCCGAACCATTTAAACATTAAGCAGGAATAAAATCCACCAGTTGATGAAAACAAACTGTGGAAGGGTGTAGGGTGTGCCTGAGAACTTTACATAATAGTCTACCTCGTTGTTCATGGAGTCACTGAGAAATTAATAAAGATTTTTATTAGAAGCTGGAATTTTATACAAATTCACACAATTAGATATGACAAATTTACCATAATTTATAACCATTTTATCAGCAAATTTTTTTTACTATGCAATCTATTTGTTAACTTAAGGTGCAAAGTAATGGGGTAATTAACAAGTTAAAAACAGACAAATCAAACTCCATTTGATACATCATAAAAGGCTATAGAATGATTAAAAGCATACTAAAGGGACATATTTTGTGACACAAACAAAAATAAGTGTGCTTGCAAAGCGACAAATCTTATGATCTCTCCCTGTCATCTGTTCCACTTATGAAAGAAACCAACAACTTCCAAATTCATAATCTAAAAAAAACACTAAAAAATCACATTCATAAAAAATTAAGTTCAAAACCAATTACAGGGAGGATTTGCACTTCGTGTGGATCATGAACATAATCAAGTTCATCCATGACATATTCGACACAATACGATTTTGACTTGCTTTCACCTTTACAACTTATGGCCTCAAATACGACGTGTCTTTTGATTCCACCACTTCAAGAGGAATTGGTGTTTTAAGAGAAACTTATTTAGAAATGAAAAGGTTGTTTTCCCAAACATCTTTCATATGTGTAGGAGACCCAAAGAAAACAAATAAAATGATAAAGATAATAAATATTAAAAAGTTTGTGTTGTGGAGCGATGGAACCAAATCGATGGCCACTGAAATCAACATAACCAAATCGGCTGCAAAAATGGAACAACAAACGATCTAGGGTTCATGCTCGATCAGCTTTTGATTTTGACTCAAATGTGTTGAAGATAGTCATCTGATGGTCGATTAGCACGAGCTCCCTCATCAATATCAGTGCCATGGGAGGTGATCCTGATTCTCAACCGAATCTGTTGAATTTTGTGATTATCGAGTTTCCATACGGGAATTCTTGGTAGATTAGGATTGTCTAAATCCAATCCTTATCCAATTAGACAGCCATTATTTTAGGGATATTTATTCTAATTAATAGCCATGTATATCTCTTATTATTAGTGTATATATATGCCTTGTATTCCTACTGGAAGTCATACTAGAAAAAAAAATTGTTAGGTTCATATTGAAGTTGTTAGCTATTAATCATCATGGGGCAAATTTAGTTTGTTGTTCGTAATCTGGTGATTAACTCTTTTGTACTCTCTAGTATGGTTTCTTGCTAATAATAAAATCTTCTTCTTCTTGTGGATGTACACTATCAATTTGGTAGTGGAACCACGTAAATATTCGTATTATGTTTCGTTGTTTTATTTGTTTGCAATTGATCGTATTTGCTGCGCGTTAGAGTGTTGGTATACTCTGTTTGTAACCGTGGGCTTTGTCGTGATCTGATTACCAACAAGTGGTATCAGAGCCCACGGTTTAGTTTTTTGTGATCGAATAATAATGGCGGAAAAAAAAGTCATCCCTCTAAACTCTTCAAGTAACTCTTCTAACAGCTCTCGTGCTACACCCGGTTACATGAAGGGCTCTTATGCTACATCAGGTTCTTTACTCCCGGTCAAAAAGTGGAATGGGGATGGAGATTTTAGTAAGTGGCAGTGGAAGATGAAAGCTATTCTTAGGAGAAATCGTGTTCATAGAGTTGTCTATGATTTGGAAAAACTCACGTCGGATATATCACCGGAAGAACTTGAGGAGATGAAAGAATGGGCACTCACTACTTTGCAATTGGCTATGGGTGAACGGGTTATTTTAGAAATTAGTACAGAAATGACTGCTCGAGGTATATCCGGATGAAGCTCGAAGAAGTTTATCTCCGAAAATCACTAACAAACCGTTTGATTCTTTTGAAGACATTCTTCACTTACAAGATGAATCAATTAAAACTCATCTGAGTGTGTTTCACGATCTGATTATGAAGATGAAATCGGTGGATATAAAGGTTGAAGAAGAACAAATGGCAATGATACTTCTATGTTCTCTCCGAGACAGGTACATGGGTTTTACTAACTCTTTGATTTATGGAAGAGATACAATTACTATATGGAAGATGTCAAGACAGGTTTACTTAGTGAAGAACTTCGACACCAAATGAAAGTTTTAAATGACGACAACAGAAGTAACAGTCATGGTCTGAATGCCGAGAGAGGTCGTTCATAAGATTTTCGGAAAGACAAGCAACGGAACCGTTCATGTTCACGTATGCCAGGTCCTAAGGGAAAATCCAAAGGCAAAAGCTCATGTAAGTATTGCAAGGAAGTTGGTCATTGGATCAAAGATTGCACAAAATTAAAAGCTAAGAAACAAAGGGAGGAAGCATCTTCATCATGTGCAACTAATGAACACGAAGATGCGTTGTGTGCCGCCACTGGTAAATCCATGAACAACACCAATGGGTCTTGGATTCAGGAGCATCTTTTCACATGAGACCAAACAAGGAGCTTTTTTCAACACTTGATGAAAAAGAAGGTAACAATATTATTATGGCTAACAATTCTGTTTGCAAATGTTTGGGTATAGGTACGGTGAAAATCAGAATGTTTGATGGACGAGTTCGAACTATCTCGGGCGTTAGATACGTACCTTCAATGTCCAAGTCCCTGATCTCCATTGGACAATTGACCGGTAGTAAGGTCAATATTCAAAAGAAAGACATGCGTATTTCTCAAGGGCAATTAGTGAAGATCAAAGGTATAAAAGCTCCAAACAACATATACCTCTTGGATGGTCAAACCTTAATTGATGAGGTGAGTGTAAGTGCTAATAATATTAAGCTGGATTCTACTAGACTTTGGCATCTTAAGCTTGGGCACACTTTAGAAAAGAACTTACTAGCACTCGAGAAAAAGAAGTTAGTAAAATTTGATCACATTAGTAATCAAGATTTCTGCTCGGACTGTGTATTTGGTAAACAAACTCGAGTATCGTTTGGTGTTGCGAAACACAATACAACTAGTGTGCCTGATCATGTTCACACAGATGTTTGGGGACCTGCCTCGACTCAATCGCACAGTGGAGGTCAGTATTTTGTTTCTTTTATTGACGATTTTTCTCACAAAGTGTGGATTTATGTAATGAAGCAGAAATCCGAGACTTTTGAAAAGTTTAAACAATGGTTGGCCCTTGTTGAAAACCAAAGTGGAAGAAAGTTGAAGATTCTTAGATCAGATATAATGGAGGATAACTCAAAAGTGGTGATTTTTTGAAATTTTACAAGTCTAGAGGAATTAACCGTCATTTTACAACTCTAGGTGTATAACACTGTACTTTTTTTAATTAACAATAAACTGCGTGCGGAAGCTAATTACATATAATTAGATTTAAAATCCAAAAGATATACAACTTTGACCGGTTATCATTTACAAAATATCCACTACAGTGTTAGTTACAAAACAGGCTCTAACAAAAATCTTTGACATCAGAGTAATGGTCGGTCCAAAATCTCAGTCTTCATTATCTACAAACTCACCGCGGAGTATCTGCAAAACAATCTAGTGGGGAATTAGCACAAAGCTAAGTGAGGGAACAAATATCTAAACATATACAAGGCAAACATGCCCAAACACACAAGCTCAACATATCAAGGAGAACCGGCGGTGTTGCAACCACCTACAACCAAGGTCGGCCAAAACCAAGGTCTACCGATAGCCCTGTTGACATGGACAACAGTACTAGCACCCTTGATTACAACAAATGCATATCAAGATCTAATACTGTAAATCCCTAAGCAACAAGCCCAGCTGAAATAACCACGACGCTGATCTCCAAAACAAACATGTATACAGTTCAAAGCAAGAGCATAGATACATTTAGGATATCATATCCTGTATATCCGAAGATATAAATCCACTCACCACAGTCAGCAAGGCTGTAGCACACTTCAGTGACTAATTCACTAAGCCTTCTCAGTTCCTGAGAATAATTAAGCACAGGTCAGTATTTCGTTCACAATACTGATTCATAATAATTAACACATGTATTCATACATCACATGTTAAATATTCATGTATAACTATCATGTATACCAAGTCATAGTTTGATTGTTAGGAATAACTCCTACATCTAAAATTCCGATAGAACCCATTTCTGATTGATGTCGGATTCCGAGTGAAAGGCCAATTCCGATAATATCAAATTCCGAGAAAAGACACATTCCGAGAAAAGGTACAATCCGAGGAAATACACAATCCGAGAACATGCACAATCCGAGAACATGCACAATCCGATAGATCTCAATTCCGTTAATTGTCCAATTCCGAGAAAATCAAATCCGTTTTATCGGGATTCAACACATTCCGAATAAATTGTCCCGGGATTCATGTATTCCGATAATTTTTTTGTCGGGATTCTCAATTCCGAGAGATTCATAACTCAATTCCGACAGATTCATATCCCCAATTCTGATAAATTCATAACTCAGCTCAAAATTTGATTTCTAATCAAATTTTCACCTGATTTCTAACATGCAATTGTTCTAAGTTTCCAGAAATCATTCTAAGCATATAAACAACATAAATCCATAATAATTTCTAACAAGCATACAACCTACATCATCAATTCATCACATAAGCATTTTATCGGAATTTATATATATATATATATATATATATATATATATATATATATATATATATATATATATATATATATATACAAAACCGAATATATATACAATCAACAATCATAAATTAGTAATCTAACCTTTAGATGATATCAAATAATCAACTAAAATGCAAACAAGATGGAAGTTGATTTTCTTTTCTTTCTTCTTCTTCTTCTCGGCCGAAGTCACCCAAAAACACACACACACACACACACACACTTGTTTTGGTTTACAAGAAATGAGGTATGTGGTGTTGTTGACCAACTATATCACCCACCATACCACTATTTCTTTTTTTAAAAAAATATATCTTTCTAAATTAATATAATAACAATAATAAAAACAAATAATACAATCAAATATTAAATACCCATCATGGCAAATAATACTCATAATTAAATATAACCCCCAAGATCAATTAAATTAATTACCTTAATTAATCTAGGCAGGTTGAGAGGGTGTTACAAATCTACCCCCCTTAAGAAGATTCCGTCCTCGAAATCTCATCGCGCTCAAACAAGGAAGGATACCGACTTCTCATATCTGCTTCAGTCTCCCAAGTCAAGTCTGAACCTAAACTATGCTTCCACTTGACCAAAACCATGGGTAGCTATTTCTTTCTCAATTTTGTGACTTTACGATCCAGCAGTTCAATTGGTTCCTCAATAAGTTTCTGGTTAATATCCACACGAAGATCCTGTATTGGTAGAACCTGTGTCTGGTCCTCTACATTGCATTTCCTCAAATAACATACGTTGAAAGTGTCATGGATACCCGCTAATTCATCAAGAAGATCCAAAGCAACTGCCTGATCGTTGACCACTCGTCTGATTCAACAAACGACACCGGTCGACGACGTGGATCAGCATACATTTTCTGTCTATCCCTTGCAGCTTTTAGTTTATCCCGAGCAATTGCAACCTTGTCAGCTGTCATTTGTACAATATCAGGCCCTGCAAATTGCTTTTCCCCTGCCTCTAACCAACAAGTCGGAGTTTTACAAGGACGACCATACAACATTTCATACGGCGGCATACCGATACTACTGTGATAAGAATTGTTGTAAGCAAACTCAACCAAAGGCAAATGTGAATCCCATGAACCCCCAAACTCTAATACACATGCTCGCAGCATATCTTCTAACGTCTGAATGGTTCTCTCGGACTGACCATCGGTCTGTGGATGATAAGCTGTACTCAGATTTACCCTGGACCCCAATTCCTGTTGCGGTCTGTTCCAGAAATTAGACACAAATCTTGAGTCTCGATCTGAAACAATGGACAGTAGATGTCTAGATACTATCTCATCAATGTACAGTTGAGCCAGATTACTCAAAGAAGCAGTTTCAGCTGTAGCAAGGAAATGAACACTCTTGGTTAATCTGTCGACTATAACCCAAATCATATCATGACCTCTCTGAGTTCGTGGAAGTTTAGTTACAAAATTTATCGTAATGTGATCCCACTTCCACTCAGGTATTTTCAACTGTTTCAATGATTCGTACGGTTTCTGATGTTCAGCTTTAACTTGCGCACAAATGTGACATGTCCCAACAAATTTAGCAATATCTTTTTTCATTGTCGGCCACCAATAACGAGTCTTCAAATCATGGTACATATTTGTACTGCCCGGATGTATTGACAATCTAGACTTATGGGCCTCATTTAGAATTAACTCCCACAAATTACAAAATTTCGGTACCCACACGCGCGTATGATAAACCTTCAAACCACGTGAATCGGTAGTTAATTCATGCTGTCGTTTGATCATCAGTTCACCCTTCAGATTCTCATCTTTCAAAGCTTCAAGCTGAACAACCAAAAGTTGATCCACTAAATCAGACTTGATTTCTAATCGCATAAATTTCACTGTATCCGAAGACCCCTTTCGACTGAGTGCATCTGCAACTACATTAGCTTTACCCGGATGATACTGAATATCGCAATCATAATCCTTGATCAGTTCTAACCAACGGCGTTTTCTCATATTCAATTCTTTCTAAGTAAACACATACTGAAGACTTTTGTGATTAGTGCAAATCGTGTACTTGGTTCCAAACAGATAATGTCTCCATAGTTTAAGAGCAAATACTACCGCTGCTAATTCCAAATCATGAGTCGGGTAATTTCGTTCATTCGGTTTCAACTGTCTTGAAGCATAAGCAATTACCTTACCCCTCTACATTAGAACACAACCCAACCTAGCATGCGAAGCATCACAATAGACAACAAAATCTTCTGAACCCTATGGCAACGAAAGAACAGGAGCCTGACATAACAACTGTTTCAACATCTGGAAAGCACTCTCCTGAGCTGAACCCCACTGGAACGGAACATCTTTTCTAGTCAACTTGGTCAATGGACCAGCAAGCTTAGAAAAATCTTTAATAAACCTGCGATAATAACCCGCCAATCCAAGAAATCTCTTTATCTCAGTTGGTGTTTTCGGAGCACTCCAATTCATCACTGCCTCAATCTTGGATGGATCTACTTTGATGCCATCTTGACAAATTACATGACCCAGAAAATGAACTTCACGTAACCAGAATTCGCATTTTGAAAGCTTGGCATATAATTTGTGTTTTTTAAGAATCTCTAAAACCTGTCTCAAATGTTGATCATGTTCATCCTCTGTCTTAGAATACACCAAGATATCGTCGATAAACACAATTACAAATTGGTCTAAGAAAGGTCGGCAGACGCGATTCATCAAGTCCATAAATATTGTAGGAGCATTCGTCAAGCCAAATGGCATCACTAAGAACTCATAATCACCATATCGAGTATGGAAAGCAGTCTTAGGTATATCCTCCTCTGCTACCCTGACCTGATGATAACCAGATCGTAGATCAATCTTAGAAAAGTACGAAGCCCCTTTCAACTGATCAAACAAATCGTCAATTCTGGGCAACGGATATTTGTTCTTGATGGTTCTCTTATTCAGATCCCTGTAATCAATACAAAAAAGGAGAGTTCCATCTTTCTTTTTCACAAACAGTACAGGTGCACCCCACGGCGAAGAACTCGGACGGATAAACCCCTTGTCAAGCAATTCCTGAATCTGAGTCATCATCTCTCGGATCTCAGATGGAGCCAAACGATACGGAACTTTAGCAATCGGTGTAGTACCCGGCACCAATTCTATCTTATACTCAACATCCCGTACGGGTGGTAACCCTGGCAGATCGTCTGGAAACACCTCTAGATATTCGGAGACAACACGAACATCGGTAACATGTCTCTTCTCCTTCTTCACATCAACGGCGTAAGCCAGAAAAGACGCACACCCTTTGGCTAGAGATTTTCTAGCCTTCATATACGAGATGATTGGAAAAGAAGATCGAGATCTATCCCCACGAGCCACGACATGCGACCCGTCAGCCAAAGGAATAGTAATTAGTTTCTTATGGCACTGGATACTAGCCCTATGGAGACTTAACCAATCCATGCCTAGTATTAAGTCAAAACCAGGTATAGGCATCAGCAAACAGTCTACAGGCAAACTAGTACCATCAATGTCTAACGACACCCCAGTCACACAAGAAGTTACATGAACTATCTTACCATCTGCTATCTCTACTTCTAAAGGAGTAGTAATCACAGAAGCAGGCAGTTTCAGTTTGTCACACAAAGTTACAGATATAAAAGATCTATTTGCACCAGAATCAAATAACACACGAGCAGGCACAGAGTTTACAATAAACATACCCGTGATCACATCACTGTCTTCAGCAGCCTCTGTAACAGTCATCTTGAAGGCTCTCCCTTCCTTAGAAGGTGCAACCTTTCTCTTCTGACCTGCAGAAGACGATCCCCCAACATTTGCTACACCTGCCCCGTCCCTAACGATCTCTGCTTTGTGTAAGCCCCATACCTGTGACCTTCCTCATGACAGCTCCGACAAACGTTCGTCTTGAACTTACAATCTGATGGCTCATGACCCATTCCACCACAACGCAAACACTTTTTAGTCTGTGGTGTGCATGGACATGTGTGACGAGAATTGCAGGGTTTACACCAAGGCTTGTTCTGATATGATCCCGAACCTTTCGATTTCTGATCACCCCGATTCTGATTGTTCTGCCACTTGCCTTTGTTTCCACTCTGATTTCTACCGGACTTGTTAGACGACCCTTTCTCACGATTCATTCTTTCTCGAGCCCTCACGTCACCTTCTGCAGCCCAAGCAACAGTAAATGCCTGAACCAACGATGTTGCCATCCGGGTATTACCCCGATACTCAGGCAACAGGGCTTGAACGAAATGATATATCTGTGATGGCTCATCTGGTACCCACTGCTTAGCAAACCTTAGTTTTTCGTTAAACTTTGCAATCAATTCATCCACTGACATCTTGTCATCCTGAGCTAGATCCATGAACTCCCGTTTCACCTTAGCCAAATCATAGGTATTACATAATTGCTCACAGAACTTGGTTTGAAATTGATCCCAAGTAACAGAATTCACAACCTCCCTAGATAGATGAGCAGTTAGAGAATCCCACCAGGTTGCAGCTTTACCCTTCAACCTCCGAGTTGCAAAATTATCCCTATCGGATTCCTCACAATTGCAGGCATCTAAAGCCTTCACCATCTCCCTTAACCAGTTCAAAGTATCACTTGGATTCGAGCTTTCAGAATACTCAGGTGGCTGGCAACCCATAAAATCCTTGTATTGCCCTTTCGGTTTAAAGCCTCCTTGAGTTGGGTACCAAGGAATGAAAAAGTTCAGTTGTTATGGTTGGTGGTGTTGTTGTTGGGGTTGTGATACAGGTGGTATAGTAACAAATGGTAGAGAACCAAATGGTGTTGACACTGTATTGAAGGGTGCAGCAAAATAAACAGGAGGTGGTATCGACTGGGTAAATACAGCTGACTCTCGAGGCATATGAATGGTATGAGTTTGATGAGAGGACTGAGTCTGATGTTGCTGCTGTTCCAACTCCTGAACCCGATCTCTCAAACTTTGCAGAGTGTCTTCCAATTGCAGTACATAATCCTGCTGATCAGATTCACCATTATATGAAGTAGCAGCTCTGTTGTGTTGTTCATTTGTTGCGGTGGAAGATTGATTGTTTCTTCTGGGGGACGCAGGGGTAGTTGTCTGGTTCACGTTATCAGCCATTTCTGTTCTATTCACAGCATCTCACCAGTTGTTAGATATAATCCGTTAGTATAAACACACTAACCACCTACAAAGCTACACTACTAATTATCCACCCTGGGAATACTGGACTGACCAGAGCCTCGGTTCGAGTATTGCACAAATCATTCATGCAAATCCTCAAACCAGGGCTCTGATACCAATTTATAACACTGTACTATTTCTAATTAACAATAAACTGCGTGCGGAAGCTAATTACATATAACTAGATTTAAAATCCAAAAGATATACAACTTTGACCGGTTATCATTTACAAAATATCCACTACAGTGTTAGTTACAAAACAGGCTCTAACAAAAATCTTTGACATCAGAGTAATGGTCGGTCCAAAATCTCAGTCTTCATTATCTACAAACTCACAGCGGAGTATCTGCAAAACAATCTAGTGGGGAATTAGCACAAAGCTAAGTGAGGGAACAAATATCTAAACATATACAAGGCAAACATGCCCAAAACACAAGCTCAACATATCAAGGAGAACCGGCGGTATTGCAACCACCTACAACCAAGGTTGGCCAAAACCAAGGTCTACCGATAGCCCTGCTGACATGGACAACATTACTAGCACCCTTGATTACAACAAATGCATATCAAGATCTAATACTGTAAATCCCTAAGCAACAAGCCCAACCGAAATAACCATGACGCTGATCTCCAAAACAAACATGTATACAGTTCAAAGCAAGAGCATAGATACATTTAGGATATCATATCCTGTATATCCGAATATATAAATCCACTCACCACAGTCAGCAAGGCTGTAGCATACTTTAGTGACTAATTCACTAAGCCTTCTCAGTTCCTGAGAATAAGTAAGCACAACTCAGTATTTCGTTCACAATACTGATTCATAATAATTAACACATATATTCATACATCACATGTTAAATATTCATGTATAACTATCATGTATACCAAGTCATATTTTGATTGTTAGGAATAACTCCTACATCTCAAATTCCGATAGAACCCATTTCTGATCGATGTCAGATTCCGAGTGAAAGGCCAATTCCGATAATATCAAATTCCGAGAAAAGACACATTCCGAGAAAAGGTACAATCCGAGGAAATACACAATCCGAGAACATGCACAATCCGAGAACATGCACAATCCGATAGCTCTCAATTCCGATAATTGTCCAATTCCGAGAAAATCAAATCCGTTTTATCGGGATTCAACACATTCTGAATAAATTGTCCCGGGATTCATGTATTCCGATAATATTTTTGTCGGGATTCTCAATTCCGAGAGATTCATAACACAATTCTAACAGATTCATATCCCCAATTCCGATAAATTCATAACTCAGCTCAAAATTTGATTTCTAATCAAATTATCACGTGATTTCTAACATGGAATTGTTCCAAGTTTTCAGAAATCATTCTAAGCATATAAACAACATAAATCCATAATAATTTCTAACATGCATACAACCTACATCATCAATTCATCATATGAGCTTTTTATCGGAATTTATATATATATATATACAAAACCGAATATATATACAATCAACAATCATAAATTAGTAATCTAACCTTTAGATGATATCAAATAATCAACTAAAATGCAAACAAGATGGAAGTTGATTTTCTTTTCTTTCTTCTTTTTCTCGGCCGAAGTCACCCAAAAAAAAACACACACACACACACACACTTGTTTTGGTTTACAAGAAATGAGGTATGGGGTGTTGTTGACCAACTATATCACCCACCATACCACTCTTTCTTTTAAAAAATAATATATCTTTCTAAATTAATATAATAACAATAATAAAAACAAATAATACAATCAAATATTAAATACCCATCATGGCATATAATACTCATAATTAAATATAACCTCCAAGATCAATTAATTTAATTACCTTAATTAATCTAGGCCGGTTGAGAGAGTGTTCAAGGTGACCCGCAATCTAATGGGGTGGCAGAACGTATGAACCGTACTCTGTTGGAAAAAGCAAGGTGCATGCGGTTAACAGCGAGTTTCTCGAAGAGTTATTGGGCGGAAGCATTAAACACTGTTGTTCATACTACAAATAGACTTCCAAGTTCGGCTATTAATGGTAACATACCAGAAGAAGTTTGGCGAGGTAACAGGTCAATTTATTTGGGTTATTTACGCATTTTTGGTTGTCCTGTGTATGCTCACGTTTCAAGACAAGATAAATTGGATCCAAGAGCTATTAAAGGCAACTTCTTGGCTACACTGATGGGGTTAAAAGATACCGTATTTGGAATCCAGAAACATGCAGGATTTTCCATTTGAGACATGTTACCTTTGATGAGTCGGCAATGATGAAAGAAAACAAGTCATCACTGCATGTTGATGAATCCAAGAATATAGAAACAGAAAGCATAGATCCATTTAAACCAAAAATACTTCTAGCAATAACCAATCAACAACCCAAAGTTCACACACTAAGGTTTATGTTATTCAAGACGAAACTATAAATAAAGAAGTATCAAATCAAGGTGGAGAATCACAATCTGAAGCTGAACAACCAACTCGAGCTAGTATGCGTAATATTAAACCGCCCGAGAGACATGGAGAGTGGGACTACGCCAACATGACCACTAGTGACCAGCTTGCTTATGCTCTTCATGTGGTTCACGATGATCCATGTATCTAAATGAT
The DNA here is from genome assembly GCA_947179395.2 of Pulicaria dysenterica. NCBI lineage: Eukaryota > Viridiplantae > Streptophyta > Magnoliopsida > Asterales > Asteraceae > Pulicaria > Pulicaria dysenterica. Next base: position 61,044,503 of record OX359291.1, on the reverse strand, counting down.
GTTTTGAAGTTTGACAATAAATATGAATGGATTTTAGCTATGGAAGAAGAGATGGAATCCTTTTCGAAAAATCACACCTGGGATTTAGCTCCATTACCTCACGGTAGTCGTGCTATCGGTTGCAAATGGGTTTATAAAGTCAAAGACGATGGTTGCTACAAAGCCCGATTAGTAGCGAAAGAATTTGCTCAACGAAAAGGGATTGAATATGATGATATTTTTGCTCCTGTAGTTAGACATTTGTCTATTCGGGTTTTGCTTTCAATTGTTGCAACACAAGATCTAGAACTCGAAAAAATAGACGTTAAAATGGCCTTTTTGCATGATGATTTAGAAGAGGTCATCTATATGAAGCAACCAGATGGATTCATGGTAGATGGTAAGCAAGATTGGTTTTGCAAGCTAAAGAAATCTCTTTATGGTTAAAAACAATCCCCATTGTACAAGAAATTTGACCAATTTATGTTAAAAATTGGTTTTGATCGTAGTGTAAAAGATCCATGTGTTTATTTTCGTTACACTAACGATACTTGGGTTTATTTGCTTTTATATGTTGACGACATGTTAATTGCTTACAAAGATATTGTTGAAGTTAATAGGTTGAAACAAAGTCTTAAAGATGAATTCGAGATGAAAGACTTTGATCAAGCAAATAGAATATTAGGGATAGAGATTGTTCGTGATCGAAAGTCAAGAACTTTAAAGCTGACTCACAAAGAATACATTCATAAAGTTCTTTTACGTTTCAACATTGATGGAGCAAATCTTATTAGCACGCCGATGCAGCTTCACATCAAGATTTCTAAGTTAGATTGTCCTACAACAGATAAGGGCAAATATTAAATGGCAAAGATTCCTTATGCAAGTGATGTTGGAAGCTTAATCTACGATATGGTGTGTACGAGACCGGATCTAGCACAATCTGGTGGAGTGGTTAGCCATTATATGGCTAATCCGGACAAACCACATTGGGAAGTTGTTAAACTTATACTTTGTTACTTGAAAGGTACAGCTAATCATGGTCTCGTGTTTGGAAATTTAGATCACTCTTGTGATATTGTAGCATTTTGTGACTCTGATTATGCTAGAGATAAAGATAGATGGAAATCTACTTCCGGCTATGTTTTTACTCTAGGAGGAACTGCAATTAGTTGGAGAGCTAGATTACAAACCATAGTAGCTCTATCAACTACCAAAGCTGAATTGATTTCTGCCGATGAAGCTGCAAAAGAAGCTTTGTACTTGAAGCAATTTTTATTAGATTTGGGTTTTAATCAAAATCAAGTTGTAGTGATCTGTGATAGTCAAAGTGCTATCCATTTAATTTGGCTGGAAATTTAGCTTTTAGTTCGAGAACGAAGCACATACAAGTTCGACAATCATTCTTGGTAGCTTTGCATGAAGAGAGGATAATTTCTTTAAAGAAGATTCACACCGATGATAATCCTGCAGACATGTTTACCAAGGCTTTGCCATATCCAAGTTCGAGCATTGCTCGAACCTTATTCGTTTGCAAGCTTGTTAGTGCCATATGGCTCTTTAGAGAAGGAGGAGATTTAAATCATGGCTTTGTGAAATCCTTGAGACATTTCGTGACTTGTTAGATTTGGGTGATGGTCATGCCGAAGCTCAGGTCAAACAAATCAATTTGGTCTCGGATTCGTTGGTTGGCGTTTGAAATATTTTTGTTGGATTGAAAGAAACTCTCAATCAAGGTGGAGTGTTGAATTTTGTGATTATCGAGTTTTCATATGGGAATTCTTGGTAGATTAGGATTGTCTAAATCCAATCTTTATCCAATTAGCCAGCCATTATTTTAGGGATATTTATCTCTAATTAATAGCCATGTATATCTCTTATTATTAGTATATATATGCCTTGTATTCCTACTGGAAGTCATACGAGAAAAAAAAATTGTGAGGTTCATATTGAAGTTGTTAGCTGTTAGTCATCTTGCTGTTTGCTGTTCGTAATTTGGTGATTAACTCTTTTGTACTCTCCAGTATGGTTTCTTGCTAATAATAAAATCTTCTTCTTCTTGTGGATGTACACTATCAATTCGGTAGTGGAACCACGTAAATGTTCGTGTTACGTTTTCGTTGTTTTATTCGTTCGCAATTGATCGTATTTTCTGCGCATTAGATTGTTGGTATACTCTGTTTGTAACCAAGAGGGATTTGTGGTGATCTGATTACCAACAGAACCAACCTTCCAATGTTGTTTTAAAGCAGAATCGACGATTGTCCTCTTCTCCAAATCGACGGTGTTCTTCTCCAAGTTGATGACTAAATTGATAAGCAGAACCTGTGATTTTAGAAAACCAACCATCTTTTTTCAAGGGTCACCAGCGATTAGGCTTGGTCAGCAACCAACGACGATTAGGAAGGTTAGATAGCATATTGTGTTAGTCGTCGGTGATGAGGTAAACGACGATAATGAAATCTAAGGTACAGCAGCACTAGCGGTTGTGGTGGTCGAATAGCTCACCGACGATTATGGTGGTCGGAAAGCTCGCCGGCAATTGTTTTAACGAAATCCACCCCGACCGTGAATGTTTGCCTTATTTACTATTTATTTTCCAAGCGGGTGTTCCCGGTGTCTCTGGGTAGGCTTATATTTCTTTTTGCCTAAGTTTACAAGAGTAAGGGTATGTTTGGCAACCGAAAACTATAGGAGCTTGGGGCTTGAGATAATGAGATTCTAGTTTTTACAATCCCAGTCCTCTAGCACTCGTTGAGTGGGGATTATTAAAAAAATTTAGCCCTCGTAATCTTCTATAATCCATCAAAATAAAAGTTTTTTCAAATAGATTGTGATTATCATTTAATCAGCCCAACCTTAACTCCAGCCCCACCAAACATACCCTAGTTTCATGTGATCTTATTAAAAAAAGGTGTTTGGATTAGTTTATCGGAAACTAATAAGCTATTTTATAAAAAAGTGTTTTATGTATAAAAAAGTAATTAAAAAGGAAAAGACAAATACTGCATATATGGGAAGAGGGCAAAATCAAAGGTAGATGGAAATGTATAAAAATAAGATTATTTTTTTTTTCAATATGCACGTTGACATATAGCGAAAATGACTCTAGAAGTTCTTTTATGATAATATAATACTTAGCGAAAAAAAGTAGAGCATATTTTAAAAAAAAAATCTAAAAGTTGATAGCTAATAGAGCCGTTTTCCCCTAACTTATAAGATGACATTGTTAGATTCACACAATTAAGCACATTGAACTCTGGTTAATGGTTATGGCTAACATATGTTTAGATTGGAGGCCCTTATAGCAGGGAGTTCTGCAAGTTAATTGGTTCTTAAATTATCTTTCAAATAGCTTTCATTAAAAAAATAAAATTCTTTCCAGTAAAATTATAAAAAAAAGCCTTCTGACTTGGACTCTTAATACAACTTAATTTACTCCATCTTGGATCTTGTGTATTTTAGTCCTCAATTAGTATTAAAAGTTTTGTTGCCTTCCGAAAGAAATAAATTAAAATAAAGTCGAAAGGACAACTAGCAAGATCGGACAACCAATAATGGAGCTTGACACACCCTGTCAAAAACAAAACAAAAAAAATTCAAATTAAATAATAATATGCTACAAGTCAGACTAATCTTCTCTACATTTTCACACATCTACTCTACTATTCCACTTTCATGGCTTCCTCCATTGCTTTTGCAACAAGCTTTGAGCAGGAAATGTTACCATTAGTTAATCAGGGCCAACGGAGGTTCTATAGGTATGCTTGTATATGTATATATACATATGTATATTTATATATATAATCATCGGTATTTCTTGATACATTCTCTACGTATTCCGATTAATTAACGAATATATATGATGATTAATATAGCAGCTGGGACTCAACAATACCCATACCCGTCTTATGTGAACCCATTGGGCATTATTTCTGTCAAACTTTCTGGTAAAAACACATATAACCGGTGGCAGGAACGTAAAGGTATTGTTGAGAATCACCATTGTCTATGAGGCAGGCTATCAATTTATGAGAATCACCATTTTACATTTCTTCACATTACGGTGAAACAAGCTGGACCTTAGTATTGACTTGAACGTAAAGGCTTAAGGGGAGTTTCAAAGTGGAGTATATAGCCATCTGTTTATGCATTCTGAATTCTAATTAACAACTATATATATATATATATATATATATATATATATATATATATATATATATATATGATGTGATTAAATAACAGGGACACAACAATACCCGTACCCATCTCATGTCCAACCAAACAAATTTGTTTCTATGAAGCTTTCTGGTCAAAACAATTATTGGCGGTGGCAGGAAAAGATGGCGAGACTCATAGAAAGACATGGTATGCAGGGTTTCATTGATGGTAGATTTAAAAACCCCAAAGAGAATGGTGATTCTCAAACCACTCAGGATGATACTACTAAGTATGTGGAATGGAAAAGATCAGACTCACTTGTGAAAGGATGGATATTTGGTTCACTAAGTGAAGACGTGATGGGTACTGTTGTCGGCCTCTCCACAGCCCTGGATGTATGGAAGAAGCTAAATACAACTTACACTGCCCTTACCACCGACAATAAAGGTATTATTCATAGACGAATCTGTCAAATTTAATTAGGTCAATCTAAGTCTATGTCGAGTCAAATTGGAGCTCAACCGTCATGTACATATAGAGAGTGAAAGCAGTCGAGCCTGAAAATGTTGCATCATATAATTTGAACTAAATAAAATTGAAGTGATTATTACATAAATGCTCAAGTCTGTTGGAGGTAATTTACTTAAACATAAATCAGGTGTTGGTGAAATGTGTTGGTGAAAGGTGTCTCTCCCAAGAGGGTAAGGGTTCAAGTCTCATCGTAGTAATAGAGTATATATAAGAGTAGATTTAGTGGGACTGTGTGTACATACATAATGGTAGTATATTACTTTTTTTTGAACGGCTCCTAAATATACACCAGTTTGTTCTTTACGGGACTTGAATCCATGACCTTTGGTCAATGGGGCACCACACGAAAACACATAGTGCTTACCATTAGGCTACAATCTAAGTGGCGGTATATTACTTGACCGTTAATAAGCAACCATGTGACCCTTGTTGAATATGATCCGAATTTGGCCATCTATTTACTTTACGAATTGGATTAGGACTCTAATTGATATTAGGGATATATATATATATATATATATATATATATATATATATATATATATATATATATATATATATATATATATATATATATATATATACAGAGAGAGAGAGAAAAGTTAATGCGAGAACCAATCTGAGCCGTTCAATTCCCCCTACTTCAATGTCATTGTCCACCCATGAATTCCTTACATTCACCCTGCCACACTCTATCCCCCACGCTCTCATCCATGAAAATATGTTATCTCAAACTCAAAGTTTGAGTACCACGGCACCTATATATATATATATATATATATATAGGTGCCGTGGTACTCAAACTTTGAGTTTGAGATAACATATTTTCAAAAGATAAACTTGGTAATCAGAATTTGTATAATCGATAATGTGTATTGTGTTAAACCACGATTACAAGAGCTGAATATATAATAGATACATTTACACTTTAAACCCTCTAATATAATATAATCTCATAAGTACACTTAATTGTCTAATATTCCCCCGCAAGCTAGGGCCGGGGAACGACCTATAGCTTGGACCGTAAAAGAAGAAATCGTTGTGAGGACAACGGCTTGGTGAACACATCTGCGATCTGGTCATCAGTGGATATGAATTGAACTAAGAGTTTCTGTTGGGCTACCTTTTATCGAACAAAATGGAAATCAACCTCTACATGCTTTGTACGTGCATGAAAGACGGGATTGGCTGAAAGATACGTAGCACCAAGATTGTCACACCACAAAGTAGGAGCTTATTTAATAGGAACACAAAGATCACGTAGTAAATCTTGATGCCACGTAAGTTCGGCAACAGTATCAGCAAGGGCCTTGTATTCAGACTCTATTGACGACCGAGAGACAGTATTTTGTTTTCGTGCAGACCAAGATACAAGATTTGAGCCCAAATAGATAACATATCCCCCGGTGGATCTACAGTTGTCTGGGCAACCAGCCCAATCTGCATCAGAAAAGCCCATCAAAGAGTTGTAAGTAGAGTCCGTGTAAGCATGGAGAACGGTTCTAGAGGCACCTGTAATCCGTAAACCATAATTAGCAGTGCCTTGCAGATAACGAAGAATGCATTTGACTGCCGACCAATGATTGTCTGTGGGAGAGTGCATGAACTGACAACTTTGTTGACTGCAAAAGTGATGTCGCGACGAGACAAAGTAACATACTGAAGCGCACCTACAACCTGGCGATACTTGACTGGATTATCAAACGGGGCACTATCACCAAGAGCAAGGTGTGCATTGGTGGTCATATGAGATGACACCGGTTTAGCATTGGAAAAGCAAGCACGTTATAGAAGTTCAAGTATGTATTTTCGTTGCAAGAGAACTAAATCATGACGCATACGAGAGACCTCAACACCGAGAAAGTAGGAGAGAGGACCCATATCTTTGACAGCAAAGGATTGATTCAGACGTTGTACTACTGTCTCAATTGCCTGTGGATTGTTCCCTGTCAAAATAATGTCATCAACGTAGACCAGCATATACAAAAGTGTACCCTTATTGGAGTAAATAAAAAGTGAGGGATCTGTTTTGGATCCCCGAAAACCGAGAGAAGCAAGGGCCGCAGAGAGTCGGTGAAACCATGCTCTTGGGGCCTGTGTTAACCCATATAATGATTTGTGAAGAAGACAAACGTGATCAGGTTTTGTTGGGTCAACAAAGCTTTGTGGTTGTTGTAGATAAACCGTTTCGGCAAGATCACCATGCAAGAATGCATTTTGGACATCAAGCTGTCTCAGGGGCCATTTCTGTGTTACTGCTAGAGAAAGAACAACACGAATTGTGGTCGATTTTACCACTGGGCTAAATGTCTCCTCATAATCAATACCCGGTTGTTGTCGATAACCTTTGGCAACCAGACGTGCCTTGTGACGCGTAACGGCCCCTGTTTGATCCCTTTTTAACTTGTATACCCACTTGCAATCAACTACATTGGAGTTCAGAACACGCGAAACTAGTGATCAGGTACCATTCCTCATCAACGCTAAATACTCTTCAGCCATGGCATTACGCTAGTGAGGGGTCCTGTTAGCAATGCTAAAAGTTGTAGGTTCAACATCGGAAGAAAATGTTAGATTATGTGCAGAGATAGATAACATGTACTATCGTGTCCAATACTATGTGACACTAAAGGATCACACCGCTGCACACCCAATTAGAACCTGTTGGATTTTACCTGTTTGTGTATCACAATAATTAATAGTTAAATTAATTATTGAGAAAGAGAAAAATAATAATAGTTAATTATTATTAAAAGAGAGATGTTAATATTTAGTTTAAATATTAACGGGACCAGTTAATTAATAGTTATTAATTAACTAGAAAGGTCAAGGGGTAATTTATGTAATTGATTAATAGTTTAATTAAAGCTGGGCTTTAATTAAACGGGCTTGGCCTAATAAGGGTTTATTATATAAACCTAATTAAGCCTAATTAATCACATAAGTCAATTACAAGATTAAAGTAACTACCCTAAAGCTCTCTCCCTCTCTCTTTTTCTCGGCGACGGTGGCGCAAGCAGAAACCGACCACCGAGGGCGGCGGCCGGCGGCGACGCAAAGTACACACACACACGGGTCACGTTTTGATCCGGGTTTAATCCTTAGGCGGTCTAGCAGCCAGTTCGAGGTGGTGCAGTAGCGGTGGATAACCTGCAGCTGTCTAGGGGCATAAAGAAAGTTTTGTGTTTACATCAAAGGTATAACTTTCTAACCCTCTTCCTCTTTTAGTTTTCTGTACGAGTTAGATGTGATCACCGGAGGGGGTTTTTATTCCGCTGTGCATGTTTTTATATGTTTTTATACCCTACAAAACCCTTCAGAAAATAGTTGTGCATGGAAGGAGGCGGCATTAAACGGCTTGGTTTGTTTGGGATTGGGACGACGGTTGGCTGGTCGAGGACAAGAGATTTGGGTTCTGGTAGTGGAGGGGACCGTGAAGTTAGGCTGAGAGGATGGTGGGGTATCTTTAGAACGACGGTGATAAGTGTGAAGTAAATGAGGTGGGGCCGAGTTTTGGTTAGTTGTTGGAGCAGTAGATATTGGCTCTTGCGAGATAGAGGTAGAGGTGGTAGGAGTCGATTCTGGTGGTGTAGAGGGTGTAGTGGTAGGAGTCGGTTCTGGTGGTGCAGAAGGTGTGGTTTCGTGGGGCACAAATTGTGGAGCAGGAGTAGGGTACGTAGAGTGATAAGGAGGCTCATGGTTAGAAGGTGTGGGAGAAGTGGGCATGAAAGAGTGTTTAAAAGGAAATGATTGTTCATTAAAGCGAACATGACGGGCAATATAGAGGCGTTCGGATTGTGGGTCAAAGCACTTGTAGCCATGATGTGCAGTGCTATAACCAACAAACACACACGGGGTAGAACGGAAATGAGGATAGCATTGACAACCAAAGACCCGAAGAAAGGAAAAATCAGGTTGATGTCTGAACACATGCTCAAATGGAGAGGTGTTGGAGTTTATTCGGGATGGCATTCGATTGATGAGATAAACGGCTGTACCAAAAGCAAAATGCCAAAACCGTTGCGGGATATGAGACTGAGCAAGTAAAGTAAGACCGGTTTCAACAACGTGTCGATGTCGTCTCTCCACAAAACCATTCTGTTCACTAGTATGAGGGCATGAGAGACGATGAGTGATGCCTAGAGGAGATAAAAAGATTGAGAGGTTACGAAACTCACCTTCCCATTCGGTTTGAACAGATTTGATTTTGGTTTGAAACTGTCGTTCAACACTTGCAAGAAATTGTTTAAAGGTAGCATAAACATCAGATTTTTGTTTTAAAGGGAAAAACCACATAAATCTAGAATAATGATCAACACATAACAGAAAATAACGATGACCATCAAAGGAAGAAACAGGCGTAGGGCCCCCATACATCACAAAACACTAAATCCAAAATGTGCAAACTTTTATAAGTAAATGGTAATAAATGTAACTTAGATGATTTGCCAACAGAACAAGAATCAAATGTAACTTAGATGATTTGCCAACAGAACAAGAATCACAAAAGGTACTAGAACATTTATTTGTAAAGGTAAATTATATTTAGATAACATAGACTTCAAGAGCTGTGGATGTGGATGTCCAAGTCTTTGATGCCATGTGGAGGACGATGCACGGGCGGTTGAAAAAGCGACTTTGTGAACAAGTTGAGATTGAGGAAGATGGAAGGAGTAGAGACCGCCATTACTTAGGCCCATGAGGAGGATAGTGTGTGTAGACATGTCCTTCACAACAAAATAATTCGAGTGAAATTCAAAGTACACATGATTATCAAGACAGAATTTTTGAACAGAAAGTAAGTTTTGTTTTATTTTAGGCACATGAAGTATGTTCTTAAGGGAAAAGGTTTTGGTAGGTGAGTAGAGTTGTGAAGAGCCAATATGTAAAATGGGTAAACCCTTACCATTGCCAACATGAAGATTGTCCTCACCATAGTAGGCTTCAAAGTTGTCAAAGCTGGAGAGGTTTGGTGCAACATGATGACTAGAGCCAGTGTCCGGAAGCCAAGAATTTGATATGTGTGAGCGATAGTCGGTAAAGTTGGCACAAGGTGACTGTCTTGATCTTATAGTAGCAGGATCACGGTTAGGACACTGAGACGGGATATGACCGATCCCACACCTGTTACAAGTACCAAAAACAGTGTTTTGATTCGAAGCCCAACTAAATTGATTTCGGTTACCTCCTCCTGAGCTTCTGTTGTTGTAAGATCCACGTCCACGATTGTTTCCTCGGCCACGAGTGTTGGTGGATCTGTTGGTGTAGAAATCTTGCATAGGCTGCGTAGTAACAGGCTAAACTTGAAGACCAAGTTGTGACAGAAGCCACTGAATAGCTTGAAGTTGATCCGGTTGAGGGGTAGATGAGCTGGAGCCAGCAAAGGCTGAATTGCTGGTGTTTGTAGCAGCCGTGAAAGCTTGAGCAGTAGATATGTCTGCCACGAGTGTTGGTGGATCTGTTGGTGTAGAAAGCTTGCATAGTCTGTGTAGTAACAGGCTACACTTGAAGACCAAGTTGTGACAGAAGCCGCTGGATAGCTTGAAGTTGATCCGGATGAGGGGTAGATGAGCTGGAGCCAGCAGAGGCTGAATTGCTTGTGTTTGTAGCAGTCGTGAAAGCTTGAGCAGTAGATATGTCTGGTGTGGATTTCTTGATCATATAATCATGATCAGATAACAAGCCATGTAATTCAGCAAAGGCAGAAGGGAATTAACGAGCAAGAAGAGTGGATTTTAGGCCGTTATATTCCTCTCTAAGACCGGAGATAACCAACATTACCAAATCATTTTCTTTGACGGGTTCACCTATGTTGGCGAGGGCATCATAATACACACGAGCTCGAGTCAGGTACGTGGAGGAGGTTTCATCAGCTTTTATCGCCAGTTTAAGAAGCTGTGTTCTCAGAGTGTATTCTCTCGAGGATGTGTGAGGAGCGTAGGCACGCTCAAGGGACATCCATAGGTCATGAGAAGTAAGACCTTGAACGTCTTGAAATGATGCTTCAGAAATAGTAGACATAAGCAGCATTCGTACATGAGCATCATTCGTAATCCATGTTGTGTAATTAGGATTTGGTTGTGGTGACTACACTGTAGTGCTGTCACTAGGCTGTTCTTTTCCTGAAGACGGTAGAGTCATCGAGGGACAAGGGATCGAGCCATCAATATATCCAAACAGATTATTCGTAACAAGAAAAGGCTGAATCATTGCCTTCCATTAGCCATAGTTGTGTGGAGATAATGTAAAACCAAACTTGTGAGAATTGTGAGTGGTTTTCTCACTGGAAGTGAATGCAGCCAGTAAAGCCATCAATAGAAAATAAAAAAAAATAGGAATCAAACACTGATTAACACTTAGCTTGCAAACGATTCTGATTGTAAATACGTAGCAAGTATGCAGCGATACTGTAGGAAGCAAAGCGACAGTAAGAAGCAGTCGTTTCCTCTTTTTTTTAGTGATATGAAGTAGCGACAGGAAGAAGCAATACAGTAGAAGCAAGTCTTCCCTCTTACGTGGCTTGTATTCAGCGACAGTGTGAAGCAGCGATAGCAAAATCAGGTGTGAAGCAATCGATATTGTGTGAAGCAGCGATAGTGAGGGGCAGTGTATCGCACGTACGTAGCAGCGATAGGGTTTTTTTTGTAGGCTGCTCTGATACCAAGATAAACTTGGTAATCAGAATTTGTATAATCGATAATGTGTATTGTGTTAAAACACGATTACAAGAGTTGAATATATGATAGATACATTTACACTTTAAACCCTCTAATATAATATAATCTCATAAGTACACTTAATTGTCTAATATCCAATAAGTGATTTAAAGATTTAAATTTGAGTTTGGATAATATTTATCCAAATTGGTTCTAAGCCTTATCACATTAAGGTTATAATTATAATGTAATATATATACATTATTTCATAATGATGCATCCGTGTGAGTTACATGCCACCGAGAGAGATTTTATATTACTTGGTTTTCTTTTGTATGTCGTTGTCATACAACATTAACCAAGTTTATATCTTGTTAGCTTTTCTTTGTTATTCGTAGGTTTAGATTATCTTTTGATTACTTACGTTTTTGTAACCCTCCTCATATTTTTCCCATATAGTGAAATCGTCGTTTGTGCTCGTGATTTTTTCCCGTAAAGGGTTTTTTCTCGTTAAATCTTGGTGTTCTCGTTTTCGTTATTTATTCGTATTTCGTTTCTATGTGGTTCGATATATTTATTTTACAACAACCCTTGGAATTGATACAACATAATTGATAAATAGTCTAGATTATATAACCAACAAAGTAAAGTTTGGTTGTAGATCGAGTATATAATAACCTTTTGTGTTTCTCGAAATTAATACCGGGACACAACATTACCCGTACCCATGTCATGTCCGACCAAATGACTTTGTTTCTATCGTTCTTTCTGGTGAAAATAATTACAATCGGTGGCAGGAACATCTGGCATGCCTCATAGAAACCCATGGTATGGAGGGTTTCATCGATGGAAGATTTAAAAACCCCAATGATAATGACGATTCTCAAAACATGGAGGCTGAAGCTATCAAGTATAAGGAATGGAAAAGATCGGACTCACTTGTGAAAGGATGGATATTTGGCTCATTAAGTGAAAACGTGATGAGTACCATTGTTGGCCTCCCCACAGCCATGGATGTATGGAAGAAGCTTAATACAGTTCAAGCTCAGTTGGCTCGTCTGTGTATATTTTACACGAAGGTCAAGCTGGAGTTTAAAAAGATTTAAATTGATTTGATTTTGAAAATTGGCTTGACTCATTTACAACTGCAATTATGAAAACTGTATATAACATTGCAATAACAATTCTAAAATCTGTATATTTAAAAGGTTGAACCTGTATGACAACCTATTTGACATGTTTCTGGTTTTTAATTTTTTCCATTTGACCAATTCGTATCATCCCATTTATAGATAATGTTAACAATACCTTTGTTAGCCATGGTCGTGAGGGAACCATAAGTAGTATTATTTTGAAAGTATCAAGTCATTTAATCCAATACTTAAAATTAGCAAGTGATTAGTACCAACCTTGATTATTAGTATTATAATACTCAAACTTTAGTCAAATAAGCTCGAGAGAGTTCATTAATTATTTTCAGGCTTCTCAAGATGGACTTGAACATAAAGGTTCAAGTTGAGTTCCATAGTCGATTGTATAACCATGCATGCTTCTTTATGCATTCTGAATTGTGATTAATTAAATTGTGATTACTTAACATAACAGAGACACAAGAATACCCTTACCCATCTCATGTTGAACCAATCCATTTTGTTTCTATCAAGCTTAGTGGTAAAGAAAATTTTTAAGAGTGGTTGGACCAGATGGAGTGCCTCATGGAAAGCCATGTTATGAAGGGTTTCATTGATGGCAGATTTGAAACCCCCAAAGAGAGGAGGGTAAGACTACAAAGTATGAGTATTGGAAAAGATCAGAGTCACTCTTGAAAAGATGGATAGTTGGTTCGCTAAGTGAAAACATTAAGCGTAATGTTGTTGGCCTACCCAAAGCCAGGGATGTATTGAAGAAGCTAGCAGACACCATCCACTTAACAGGTATTGTTTGTATTATCTGGATATGACACGATTTTAGTGTATCATGAATTCATGATAAACTTGTCAAATAAAAAAAGGGAGGATAAAATGGGTAATCAAAGAAGTTAAAAACTCACTTAAGTTTTTTCTTCGTTGGTACAACCATTTAAATGGTTGTGAACGAGGTGGTTTTTGCCCTCGTGTTGTGAAGGGGTTTTAAAAGACGCTTTTATACGCAAACGTAATTTTCTTATTCTACTGTAACTGCTAACCAACACCGCATCTTTTACTCTCTATCTCTTTTCTTATGAATCAACCACCGTCGTTTTCATCCAAACCATCTAATTATTTTGATGATAACAAGTAATTAATCACCCGCGTATTTACGCGGGATAAAAAAAGTAATGCATTTACTTAACATTTATCTAATATTAATCGTGCTTCTCTAAGCTATTACATATTCCAGATTTCTAACGACACTGTTTAATTAAGGAAAGAAAAACATTTGCGTTGATTCTATAATTTGAAACATGTCATAAGTATATACATAATTTGAAACTTACTGACGACACAGTGGCTCCCACCCATCTTAATTGGTTGTTGACAATCACATTACCTTGCTTCGTTCTCCCACACACCACCGTAACAACCCCTACTATATTTATATTTAGATTCATGACGAATACCTTATCTATCACATTATACCACCGCATCTCTTCGTCTAGGTGCGCTGTGTTCTTAATTTATAGTGATCTAAAATTGAGATTAAAAATATAAATTGAAAGAGTTCATGTATTAAGAAAAATAGGCTTAATGATGTGTTATATAAATAAAAATAATTATATCGTCGCCTCTCTACCATTCTTATTCTTGTTTTCTTAGTTTTCGGTAGTGCAAGACTTAGATTATTAAAAATATAAAAAAGTTTGATTTCAATGTATTAAATTTAGGCTTAATAATTCTTAAGTAAGAGAAAACCCAAAAATAAGTCGACAACATAACTCATATTAGTAATTAAAAATGTAGTTGTAATTTAGTAAACAATCGTATAAACTTATAGATTAAGAAACAATTTGAAAATATTAATATTAGAAAAGAAAATGAAGATATAATAATATAAACATAAAGTGGTACAATTGGTTGCAGCTCCATTTGACAACTAAAAGAAAGGGATACCACTCTTAATCTCATGATAAATTGAAGAGAGTAATATCTCATGAGAAGAATAGTATTTTACTAAATTACCCTCCAATATATCATGATAAAATGCTAAGTTAGTTTGTAAATTGATATATAGTATAATTTTACATAAAGCCATCACTTTAGCTTTTACATATATAAGTTAAAGTTACTGTAATTTACAATTTATGTTAATAAATTGTTGTAATAGTATGACATTATTAGTCGTTGGCTTCAAAATAGAGCTATTATATTAATTTAATCATATAAAAAATAAAATAATCACGATCTCTCAACGGAGATCAAGATTTCTCCCAAATTGTTAAAAAATTTCGATTTAGCCAATGATCAATTCAGAGGCCTAATATGCATTAAAACCTAATTACTATACTAAATTTATACAAAAAAGTGAAACATAATGCAAACTCGAACCTAGACTTGCTCATATATATTGTTATACATTTTTATTTGAAAGGATTTTAAATTGTATAAATGAAAATATAACTGACTAAAAGATTTTATTCGTATATAAAATTTCAATTGTGAAAATAGAAGATTTATAAGGAAGAACAAAAAATAATCTGATTTTTATAATGATAATTCTAGAAAATATATATTTAAATAAAAAAATAGAGAATAAAAAGTAAAAGAAAGAAAATGATGAGCGCAAGAATTGAACTTGGGCGATATGTGTAAAGAGTGAGTAATTTAGCCATTGAGGGAAACACAATGATTGGGTTCAGTGTACCAAATAAAAAATATATATGATAAATTTGTTTTTTTTTCCTTCATATTATATGGTAGTATAACGAGTCCAGCCAACTGTAAGTTACCTTGAAAGATTTAAGCCGAGTCAAGCTCGATCTTAGTGTACATGTATGAATTGATTACGTATGTGAAAGTGCTGAACTAGTGTAATATGTGAAGTTTAAAGTATAAATTGATTACGTATGAACCTTGATTAATATTATGGAGCTGGAAATTGTCCATTAATTAATCGAGCTCAATCTTCTCAAAATATACTTGTTCAACAAATCGATTTGTGTTTCATAGTGGAGTATATGTGTATAACCATTTATGTCCATTTTATAACTATGCATTTTAAAATTTGATTAACTAACGTCTATACATGATCTAATCAATATCAGGGAAACAACATTATCCGTACCCATCTCATGTCCAAAAACCATATGGCTTTGTTTCTATCAAGCTTTCTTGCGAAAGTGATTACTATCCATGGCAGGATCAGATGGTGAGACTCATAGAAATAAATGGTTTGCAGGGTTTCATCAACGGTAGATTTAAAAACCCCAAAGAGAAGGGTGATTCTCAAAACACGGAGGGTGAGACTACCCGATATGAGGAATGGAAAAGATCGGATTCACTTGTCAAAGGATTGATATTTGGGTCGCTAGGTGAAGACGTGATGGATACTATTGATGGCATCCCCACGGCCAAAGGTGCATGGAAGAAGCTAAATTTCGCTTACGGTACCCACAACAAAGGTACTATATATTCAATTTATCTACACGCGATGACATAAGTGTATGAATGTATCATGATGAATGAGTCAAATATAATAATCAGTAAAGTGTCATATGGCTTGTCAAATTAACAGATTTGAAAATTCTTACTAAGTTTCACTACAAAAAAAATGTCAATTATCCATACTTTTTTATCAATATGAATATACTTAAAACCATGAAAAATTGTCATCAAGCGTGGGGAAATTGGGTGTTACTAATTTGTATCAAATCTTTACATTTTAAAGTGTGGAAATTAGAGTAAAAATCACATTTATTAGCGTGGACAAATTATATAAATTTTCACACTTGTAAGCGTGAAAATTTTGAAAATAATTATAGAGTTACAAAAGTCCATGCTTTTAGGTGCACGTGAACTTCAATAATTATCTACTTATTACTAAAATAAAATCAAACATACACATATAAATGTTGAGTTTTCTCTTTTTCTAACAATCTTAATTTCTACACTATTTTTCACAATTATAAGCATGACAATGGTTAAAATTTCTACACGCTTTATATGCATGGATAAATGACATATTTTTTGTAGTGTTTATTCATAGTATTTGACCATATGCAGCCTTCTAATTGGTTGAATCTAGTTTTTTAGATTACTACTGCAAAGTTGTAGTTTTTGTAATCTCGATTTTAATCAAGTCAAGCCCTGCTTGCAAGCTTCTCTAGATAGATGTAAAAGATCATCAAAATCAATTCAATTTAAGTCGAGTCCCTGAGTGAAGCTCTAGCTCAGCCTTGTAATATATGTAGACAATGACGGAGTTGAGCCTTAAAGCATCGAGTCATTTAATCTGAACAAACAAGTATCAAGTGATTATTACAAACCTTGATTTGTAATATCATTATTACAACTTTATGTGTTTCTTTATCAGTTCTGAATTCCGATTTACAACTAACGCTATATATATGATCTAATTAATTAAAATAGCAGGGACACAACAATACTCCCACCCATCTAATTGTCCAACCAAAAGACTTTGTTTCTGTCGTGCTTTCTGGTGAAAAAAATTACAATCGGTGGCAGGAGCAGATGGTGTGCCTAATAGAATGCCATGGTATGCTGGGTATCATCCAAGACAGATCTGAGGAACCTGAAGACAATTTTGATGAATGGGAAAAGTCGGACACAATTGTGAAAGGATGGATATTTGGTTCGCTAAGTGAAGACGTGGTGCGTGAAGTTAAGAGCAACATCTACGCCTTCGGTGTATGGGGTAGTCTAATTTCTTTATACCGTGCTCTCATCACTACCAACGAAGACAGAGGTATTCTAATATTCTTCATACTATAAAAATATGGTAAAAGGGTTAAACTAAAAAACATGAAGAAAAAGGAAAAAATCAAATGGGTTGAACCTTGTTTAAAGTCTATATATACGCTAATCTTTGTTGACACAACTTTCTAATAGTTGTTTAGAAGGTTATATACATTCTCTTAAATTTTTTCATAATGTTAAGAGATTTTGTAATTTCAAGTGTAATTAAGTTGAGTGAAAATGCATCTTAAAATAAAATGCTCGAAATCAATTTTGTTTAGTTCAAGTGAAGTTGGGGACTCCGTTATATGTCTGAGTTGTGATCTTGATAATACTTCGAATAGCCACTTGCCTCTCAAATGAGAGGTCAAATATCAAATTATGGAGGTTTTAATTAATATAAATCAATGTCTAATTAATAAGGATAATGATTTATTAACGTGAGTTATTTTGGAAAAATCAAATCTCATTAAATAATGATCCATTACCCATACGCAATTCACGGTTGGATAGAATATAAATGATCAAAATACGTCTATTAACGAGCATTAATAGTGGTAACAAATTATTTCTGCATAAAGAGCGTTTCTCCAAACTTTTGTTTTTTATATTTGAAAAAGTTCAAACGAGAACTTTTTCCGAGAACTGCGAGAATGGTTAATAACATCATTAATGAATCATTAATATAGCTATTTGGTTATTTGTATATTTACCCAAACGTGAATTGCGTAATGGTGGACCTTCATTAATGAGTTATGCTTGATTTTTCTAAAGTACTTCTCATTAATGAGCTATTATTGAATTATTAGTGAGCGCATTCGTGATCCTTTACATAGAGCAATAGTGAAAGGTGACTGGGAGACTGCCCAACACAATTTCAACCAGGACGACAATGCGTTGACTGCCAAATTAAATCGCTGGGGAGACAGACCGCTCGACATTGCCATTAATTCAATTGAAAATATCGATTTTTTGGAGAAGATAAACACCGAGTCACTTCGAACTTCAGTAAATCATTATGGACACACGCCACCGCATGCTGCGGCAGGAGTTGGGAACCTTGAGGCTGTGAAGAGGCTTTTGGAAAAAGACCCTACTTTGTTATTCATTTCAGATGCGTATAAACATTTACCTCTCTATTACGCTGCTCATAGTAAGGCAACTTTTCAATATCTTCTTGATGCCTCCAAACGACACATTAAGCTTTCCCAACCTGAAGGTTACCACAATCCCTTTAAGTACTATGGTTGTGGTGAGGTTTTGGATGATGTACTTAATGGAAGAATGATTGGTGAGTTTAGTTCCCAACTGAGTGGTGATATATATCCTCTACTATTTTCTCCTACTTAGACCATCAGCATCCATCACACCCTTCACACAGCCACATCAACGTCACACCAGCGACACATCATTCCCTCACCATTTTTTCATCACATCACACAACCCCTGCATCCATCACATGTCTCACATCACAAAAAAAAATCATTTCCTCACATCTTCTCCGCTCACGCTCGCGACCGCACTCACTTATGTGACCGTGAGGGACGGCTCACAAACCTCGGCGATGGTCTTCACTTGTCCTCACCCTCGTGAGCAGGCCTCACGAGCTCCATCTCGTGATGGATGCTCATTGCCTTATACTCTTATTCACAAGATTATCAAAATCAATGAAAATGGTGAGGAAAGAGGGTTAGTGGATTCACATGTCATCTTGTGGTTAGTATGAAGATGAAGTATGAAAAAATAATAGAACGATGTATCATTTTTCTTCCTAATAAATTAGTATTACATCCTTCAAAGCATATATATGATCTAATTTAAGATATCATCCACCCACATATATACCTTTTACTTACATGCAGATGTAGCATATGACTTGATCAAGGAGTACCCACACTTAGCTACAACCAGGCTTTATGATGACACTCCATTATCATCCATGGTGAAAAATCCGGACTTATATTATAGCGAAACACAATACAACTTCTACCAAAGATTTATATACGCTCTTAAGTTTCTTCACTCACCTTGCTCGGTCATCTTACATCATTCCATCTGAATCATAAATAATAGCTTACACTTGATCGATCTTCATAGAGTTATCATATATGATTGATGAGACGTACACCAATTCCAATTTCGAACTAGAATTAATACTACACTAATGTATACTAGTTGCCTACAAGTATTGAACATAGATAAAAATTCAAAGTGTTGATATATACTACACTAACACTTATTAAACACAATGTTTTAATACTTCACCAATGAAGATATGATTCTGGACTAAACACTAAATACTCGGTTAATGTAAATAAAAGTTGCGATAACATGTTCAGTAGTGAACAATAACGTGAAATAAGTAGGGAAAATAAAATTTGACCGGAGAGAAAAGATAGGAGAGAGAACATTTTTCCCTTACTATTTTATCCTTTTAAATTTAAAATAAATCAATAATTGTGATTATTATAGTCCATTAGATTGAAAACCAATCAATGATTCACAATACTTCTCGCACTTCTCTCAAAATAGGAGCTTCTCGTATGAACCCTCCCCTACTACTCTAAAACTTATTAAACATAACAAGTTTAACTACAAAAAAAAAGGCTTTTTGCGGCGTCAAAATTCGCCGCTAAAACTCCAAATGTCGCCGCTACGAGTTTTTAGCGGCGACATGTCGCCACAAAAAAGTCGCCGCTAAAGCTTCGTACCCAAAAGTTTTTTGCGACGACATTTTTGACTTTTTGCGACGACGCACAACAGACCCATCAAGTGCCACGTGGACCATTTTTTGCGGCGACATTATTTTTTTTGCGGCGACACGTTTAATTTAATTTAAAAAATAAAATAAATCTTTTAGCGGCCACGTGTGAAGCTTTTGCGGCTACAATTTATTTAAATTAATTAAATTTTAAATTATATTTAATCATTTTTTGCGGCGACATGTCGCCGCTAAAAGTCTAAAAATATTTTCTAAGCATTTTGCTGTATTTTGCGTTTTCCACCCATTTTAAACCGGGCAATTACAAAAACCTGCTGTTTCAGAACTCAAAACAACTGTAACACGACATTTTAAAGCTATATAAAACAAACATATATACCAATCAATAGTTTCAAAGTTAACATACACGTTTTTGGACAATCACAACGTCGCCTAACAAACTAATAGACTAATCCTCGTGATCCCTAGAAGCTTCATCACGAGAAGCCAAATTAGTGCTTGGTTCATGTCGGGAAGTTGAGGGAATATCGACATTTATACCTGCCGCATGTAATGCTTCAAATATTGCTTCTGTACGTTGAGAATTAGTATGCATCTTCTCCCGGACCTGCTGGATATCAGAAGAATGAGACGCAAGCATGACATCTACCTCGGCTTGTGTATATAATCTCCCTGTAGGCTGGGATTGTGCGGTAGATTGTGCAGCAGATACGGATGAAGAACTTAATGTTCTTCCCATTCCACCAACATGTCCCCGGCGTTCACCCAACACCGCCTTCAAGATTTCTTCTTAACTCAATGGATTATGGCTCCAGACTTGACCGTCTCTCAAGAAAACCATACGGCGCTATATAAAAACAATTAAAATCATATTATATATATATATATATATTTAAACACATAAGTTTCATGAAGTATAAATAATTACTTACATAATTTTCTTGAAGAGACTCGGATGTAAAGACGCCATTGCATGAATGGTTTAACATGTACTGTTCAATCAAGCTAGGGGGTTCTAGCGTTTCCGGGTCACGCTATAAACAAATTTAATAAGTATATATTTAATAACGATTAATATATCATATAAACGGGTCAATCATTATATCAATAAAATGGGTCAATCATTATATCAACATACTATGTCAAAATTAAGATTTAAAGATAAATAGACTTACGTTCTCGAATCGATACTGACAGTATGATCTCCGACCATGCAAGCTTTGATTTACTTGTTGCGATCTTACTTGTGTGTTCGCTATTGACCGTTGAACGGTCTTTACCCCACAATAATAGTCAATGTACAAACCCCACTCACTCAGTTCCATGTTAGGAGGAGGATCTTGACGCAGTCGTTGAGCCTGCGAGACCCCCCCCCCCCCTTCTTCTCTCAAACCATTTAAGCTTAAACTTGTATTTTTGGTCTCTGTACATCTCAGCACACATCTTATCGATTCCCGTCAAGATCGACGAACGGTTTGGAGTGTCATAATAGTGCCTCAAATCAAAGTAAGTTTGTAAATTATACGAAAAAGTTAGTTTATTGTATATTTTTTTACAAATATACAATATATAAAAAAAACTTGAGTGAAACCTCAAGGCCCGGTACGATCGCTGCCTTCAATTCTACGGGGACTTTTTCCCATGACGGGAAGTAATATGGGATGTAGTCTCTCACCAAGGTCCCCGCGTAACTTGTAAAGTAATCGGCATTAACCCCGACCGGTCTCCAAGTTTTGTTACATCTAATATCATCAAACTCGATTGGAAGTGGTCGTTTCCCGTTCCTCTTCCACGCCTTTCTCATTTCTACATTTCGGGCTACTCCACGCCCTTTCTTGCGGCCTACGATTTCAAGCAAACAAGTTAAGAATACACGTAATTAAATTAACCTATAAAAAACATTTCAAAGTTATATAATACCATCACCTCCACAAGCACTAGAAGAAGGTTGCCAGTTACCATGCGGTGGATCACCACCACAATCACCACCATGGCCGCGAGCTACAGCTGCCATTTGAAAAAAAAATACAAATATACAAACAAGCCCATGAAAGTAACATTAATGTTAGTTTACAAATAATCATTATATAAATCAAAAAACCTGCTAAAAATAACAATTCAAAGTAGTATCTTTTTACAAATACCAATTACTACTTTAGATTAATCAGATTCATCACTACTACAATTATGTGGTTCACATTCATGTTCAGAATCAGAATCTTCATTATCATAGTCATCAATGTCATCATCACTATCATCAACAATATTAGCATGTTCAACTTCTGTTGGTTGACCTATACCTCATATGTGAATACATATTACATGATCGGTTGTTTAAGAAAAATTCGGTAGCATTTACCCTTAGCTCCCAAGTATATAAAGAAATATATACCCGGGAAGCATAGAGTAAATGACAACCGAATCTTTCTTAAACACACAACCATACAACAAGCATTCACATCCTAAATGAGATAAGGTATTCAAATAGCAGTCCCAACATGGGAACAACCCGAAATTAATTTCTAAATCACTTTCGAGCGGGCATTGTGAAGCTAAATGATTACTACCATTATTATTATATCAACATAGGAACAACTAATTAATAATCTAACATTACAAATTAAAGATTAATACTACCCTTGAAGATTAAGAGTAATTAGCACTAATCTATCATTATTGACAATAGATAATAATCAAACATTATCAAATAAACTATTTAACATCATCATATAAACTATTTAACACATTATTAGTATACTAACAATACTTAAACATTAACACTAATTAACAATACTTAAATATTATAACACTAAATATAATCTAACATAATAAATTTAAATTAACAACTAGATTAATCAATAATTAACACTAGTCTAACACTAATTAACAATTAAATAACTAAAATTATTATCAAACAATAATTTTAATCAAACACTAATTAACAATAGCCTTAGATTAATAAATTATTACCACTAATTAACACTTAAATAATTTAAATTACTAACATAATAATAATCAAAACACAAACTAATAATAACCTAAACTAATAACATTAATATATAACATTAATATACAAATAATAATAAAAAATACCTCAATGGGGAGGAGGAGGTCGACGGAGGCAGAGGCAGAGGCAGGATTCCGACCGGCGGCAGCGGCGGCGGCAAGAGGTGGTCGACGGCGGCAGCTAGTAGAGGAGGAGGAGGAGATAACTTGTAACAAACAAAAAACAAAAATATAAGAATCTAAAAACAAAAACCCTAGATTTATAAACAAAAAAAGGGATTTTTACCTCAAACTCAAGTCTCCGGGGACGGAGAAGACGGCGAACAGCGGAGGAAGAAGGGTGGTGAGAGGCGGCGGTGGTTTCGACGGTGAGAGGCGGCGGCGGTTTCGACGGCTGAGAGAGCTTCGGGCAGCGGCAGTTTCGACGGAGAGAGAGAGCTTCGGGAGAGAGAGAGTGTAACACTGTATTTTCTAAAACACAAATTTGTAATACGCGCGGAAGCTAATAACTTAATTACATATATATATATATATATATATATATATATATATATATATATATATATATATATATATATATATATATATAATATTGTAAGTACAACTTTGCTGATTAACTTTACAAAACTAACACAGTGTTACTAATAAAAACAGGCTCTGTACAAAAACAATTTCAATATCAGAGTATGATCAGTCCACAATTCCAATTACACCTCTATCTTCCACTGACCAGGAATATCCTGTAAAAGAGTTCAACAGTGGGGGATTAGCACAAAGCTAAGTGAGAGAATAGATATCACAAACATACAAGGCATAAATCCCAAACAACAATGCTCAAACAACAAGAGAACCGGCGGTTCTCCAGAACCTACAACCAAGGTCGGCCAAAACCAAGGTCTACCGATAGCCTAGTTACCACAGATAACAGTATTAGCACCTCTTGATTACAACAAATGCTATCAAGACGATTGCTAACACTGTATATCCCTAAACCAAGGCCCAGCTGAATAACTACCGCCAAGCTGATCTCAAAACAACATGTATATATACAGTAAAAGAGCAAACAATCAGGTGATATATCTCATACATCCAAGATATATATATCCACTCACCGATATCTTCAAAAAGTTCAGGCAACTCAGTCTTTTCTCGACTACTGAGTCTTGTCCCCACCTGAACAACAACTAATAGTCAGTATTTGCTTAATCAATACACAATAAGCACAATACTATATTCAAACACATATGTACATATAACTACAAGTACATATCAACTCATGTATATACAATCAATACACACAATTCGCTATTACTCTTTACTTCTCGTAATTCAGTGAATTCATCCAACTCCTTAGCTTACGTAATTCAAACATTCATTTCATAAGCTAAGGCTACAAGTTCATGTTTATCTTCCAGTCATTCAAGAGTTGATCTTTCATAACACAATATTCACCAATTCCGAGTATAGGTATTGACTGAATTCCGATTGTGTCCAAATCCGATAAGGTCAATTCCGATAAGGTCAATTCCGATAAAACATAAAATCCGATAAACCAATTCCGAGCAAAGGCAAATACCGAGAAAAGTCACAATCCGAGAAAAGAGAATCCCGAGAATAGGAATACCGATAAAACATACAATCCGATAAGATTTAAATTTCCGATAACATTAATTCCGAGAATAAACAAATCCGATCATTCTTCTCGGTTTTACATCAATCCCTATAATAGCTAAGGCAAATAGTTTAGTTCTCTCGGATTCTAACCAATTCCGATAATATCATTCCCGATAAAAGTCAATACCGATAAACATTGTTAGGGCATAGTTCCTATACCGAGTAATTGACCAATACCGAGAAAATGTCCAATCCCGATAATAATCAAATCCGAGAAATATGATAAGGCCACAGTTTATCTTTTATCGGTTTCAATACAATTCCATCAAGTTTCTCGGTTTCTTCACCATACCGAGAATGTTCTTATCGGTTTTCATCAATTCCGATAGATTTTATCGGTTTCTACTAATTCCGATTGATTCATACATGAATTCCGATAGATTCATACTTATCAAATCCGACAGATTCAAAAATCATACAAACTTCAAATTTTGATCTGATTTTAAACATGCAACCTCATCTATGTTTCTAGAATCAAATTCTAAACATGTATTAAGCATACTAACATCAATTTCTAATCATACATGCATCCTAGATCATGAATTCATCAAGTATAACCTTTAATCGGTTTTCACATATAAATATATATATATATATATCCGAAATTAAACATCAATTAACATATGATTCTGAATTTCTAACCTTTTGATGAAACTAAACACTTCAATTAAGCAAGTTCACAATCAAGATCAGCAAATTTGATTCATACTCTTCTTCTTTCTTTCCCTGTCGGCCGAACCCACAATTACACACACTCACACCTTAAACAATTTGCATGTAATGACAAAGTTATGTGTGTGTTTGGGTAATTAGGTGTCAAAACCGACACCTCATGGTTCCACTCACCCATAATTCATTTAATTAACTATTTATCACAATTTAATTAATTCAAGTTAATTAAACACACAAAACAAATATTTAATCAAATAAATTAAGATAAACCAACTTAATTACCTTAATCAAACTAGGCCGGTAAGGAGGGTGTAACAGAGAGACGGCAACAAGTAATGGCAGAAAGAAAGAGGATTAAACCCTATATCTCGTAAATGTTTTTGCGGCGACATGTATATTTAATTAATAAAGAAAATTGAAAATTGTTTTAATTAAATAAAGAAAATTAGAAAAGCCTTTTGTGGTGAGCTTTTAGCGGCGACACACTAACATTTGCGGCGACCCTGAATTTTTTAGGTGGGAAATAATCCCGCTATGGTTTTCGGTGGGGAAAAAAGGAGGGAATGTCCTTTAGTGGCGCCACGTGTCGCCGCAAAAAGTCTTTAGCGGCGACATCTTTTAATCAGATGGTTGTGGGTCCGATTTTTGTCGTTTAGCGGGGTTTTGGGGCCGCAAAAAGCTTAAGTCGCAAAAAACGTTTTTTCTTCTAGTGTTTCATGATACAAATTAGAGATTACTTATAACTTACATATATTGATGAATATGTTCCCGCCTCTTAATTTTATTTTTAAGATTTTTTTCTAGCAATACTTTTGATCCAAGGCTTATTTGGTTTTGAAGATGTGCCGATTGATAAGATTGTAAGGAGCAATAGTACTGACCATGTCCACGATATTGAGAATCAAGACACGGTTATCTCAAAATGCTGGAGGAGTTGCTTTCACACTGGTGTTGTTCATTTTACCTTCGACTACGTAAATTATTTCTAAGTTTTATTGAATATATATAGGATGAAGTTCGATCAAGAACCGTTTTTCATTTATAGCGTTATTTTGATCATTTATATATTTATTGAACCGCGAATTCCGTCTATGTGAACTCACATTAATTTGCGAGGCTTGATTTTCCTAAATTACAATTCATTAATGAGTCATTAATGAGCCAATAATAAATCATTAATGAGCGATTCATGAATCAATAATGAGCAGTCCAAATCTTTTAACCATTGCTTAATTTCAATCAAGGGCTAAGTTTGGTTCTCGCAGTTCTCGTATGAAAAACAGTTCTTATTTGAACCCTCCCCTATATATATAAGGAATCATTTATATGAGAATTGTATTTCGTATGAGAACTGCAAAAACCAATCTTAGCCGTTAATTACAGCTAATCAATGGCTAAGAATTTTTGGTGGCTCATTAATGGCTCGTTAATGACGTATTAAGGAGGATATTTTGGGAAAATCAAGTCTTGCAAATTAATGGTGGCTCACGTAGACGCAATTCATAGTTTAGTAAATATATACATGGCCAAAGTACCTTATTAATGAGTTATTAATGATGTTACAAACAGTTCTTGCATTTCCCGTACGAAAAAATAGTTTTCGATTGAACTTTTCCATATATTAACGAAAAAATAGCCTTTTAATTAGTCATTATGGTTCAAACCTTGGCAATAGAGTTTAATTCTAACTTGGAGTTTACTAACTTACTAACAACTAACTTTGCTAAAAAAAAAAATTAGTCATTATGGTAATTGGGGATTTGGACGGGGTAAAACCGAAATTTGTTTATGGGGACGGGGACACCCGACCGGATTACTACTTACATTACTTAATTTATCTTTAAATTATATAATAAGTTATATATAATATTAGTTATATATAATATTAGTTATATATAAAAGATATATATGTTTTAAGAAACCCAATTTCTTTCGCTCTTTGTATATCTTCTTTGGTGTCTCTTTTTCAATGTCTCTCCTAAATAGCCAACTAGCAATAACTTTTTCTATAATGTTGCATATATTAGTTTAATCATTTTCTAAAACTTGTGGCAAAATCCCAACGGGAATCCCTCAGTGAAAAATTATTGTTTAACTTTATACTAGTATCCCTGCGTTGAAAATTACATGTTTACATTAAACTAGGATACCTGTTTTTCTGCGGTTTTCCCTGTTTCCCCGACGAGGATCTCTCATTCAATCTCCGCGGTTTTTTAAGCGGAGACGGTGACTGTTTTCTTAAATGGGAACGAGGATAGGGGGACCAATCCCCTGCCTGTTGCCATTCCTATCCGACCCCCACCATAGTTGGGTTGCTTTGGATGATAGGAGGGTGGCGGCAATCTTCAGGGATGAAGGAGCAGCGGAAAGAGTGTTGGTTACGGGATGGAACCCACCTTCGACATCGGAATACATATGTATATTATTACGCAAGACACCTTATACTATATAAAAGACACAAAACAAAATATACTGTATATTATATAACAAAAACTAATTTATTTCATATACATGTAGACGTCATGCAGAGGATTTATGACAATTTTTGGGAAATCACACTACTATACGGTACGTAAAGACTTGATCTCTAGTTAACTTTCCCTCATATTAAACTTGCAATAATATCTTGTTACAAATAAATTAACATTTCACATCTTCTCTATCGGTGTTTAATTTAACGAACTCTAAACTTGGTGCTATGCAAGAATAGTGCCACATTTTGAACAATAAAATTGTTAATCAGCTTGAGAAATTACAAAATTGTTATCAGCTTTATTTACTTTCTTTTTTTTCAAAAGCAATTTTAGTTACTTTCTAAGCTTAACTAATTGGGTTCTGTCAAATTAATTATAGTATCTCACATCAAACACCTCAAGGAAGATAAAGTGAAGCACAATACAACTCTCGCCTTACTCAAATGCATATGTGAAGAAGTTGGTAAATTGTATCGTTACAGGGATATCGAGGACTTTTTGTACATGGCAGTTAATGTGGCGGTAGAAAATGACACATATGAGGCAATAAAGGAGATCGTTATGCATTTTCCGCAAGCATATGACTTGACCCACGTCTATTTTGAATATAATACGATTCAATTGGCGATTAAAAGCCGCAGCGAAAAGGTTTACAACTTATTGGTACATGATTGGAGTACAAATATATGTATGGATAAACAAAAGGTAGATGAAGATGGAAATAATTTGTTGCACTTGGCTGGAGGATTGGCACCTACACACAAACTCAATGTGGTTTCTGGTGCAGCTCTCCAAATGCAAAGGGAGTTACAATGGTTTCAGGTAAATAATTTACAGATTTTCAATATATAATTTAAAATTTCACTTGCTTTACTAGTCGAAAATCACAGGAATGTTGGCAGTATAAACATACAAAGAAATCTGTGCAGGAAGAATATGTATATTTACGAAGAAGAAATGTAAATAAACAAAACATCTTTATTGATATTTCAGTACGACAAGACCATACATGCCTTACTGCATCAGACCTATATATATACATATAATATGACAGTTATTGACCGGCAGTTATTAACCAACAGTTATGTTGGTTCAGAAAACTGCCAAAGACATATCCTATGAAGATATACCGTACATACTATATAATATTTTAATACATATTAAATAAATCTATCTTATTAATATTTACAGGAAGTCGAGAAATTGGTGGAGCATAAGGAAAGGGAAACAAAGAAAAAAAACAAGAGACGCCAATCATGGTATTTAGAAGAGAACTCTTGAAGTTAAGAAAAGAAGGCGAAGAATGGATGAAAAAGACAACACATTCCTACACAATCACCACCGCACTCATTATTACAATAGTTTTTGCAGCGGCCATTACTATACCTGGCGGAAATAATGACAAGGGGAAAGCAGTTTATGCAACAGAAGCTAGTTTCATCATATTTGCGGTCTCCGATGCAATATCATTGTTCACATCCACTACTTTCTTAGTCTGAGCGTTATACCCATCTTTCATCTTTCCTTACCCTTAGCCACATCAGCCCCACATCAGCCCCACATCAGCTTTCTTTCCCTTCCCCTTTCCTTACCCTCAACTAGTGTTGTACCCATCTTTCATCTTTCCCCTTTTCTTTTTACTTAAAAAAAAAGAAAAAAGAAAATATAATAAATGTGGCAAAGTTTGATTGGATGAAGGTGGGGTGGTGGGGGTGGGGGTTGAAAGATTTCTCTCGGGTAAAAGAAGCCGAAGCCAAATACCCGCTGCCCTACCCGAACATAGGGAAATGGTGTTCCCGTGTGACCCGCTGAAACTTTTGGCGTACCCGCATGGAATCTTTCGACCATAACGCCTAGCCTTATTGTTGTTTCTATCCATTCTTACGGCTCGTTATCGTGATGAAGATTTTCTCTACAGGTTACCAAAGAGATTAATACTCGGCCTTGTGATGCTATTCTTGTCTGTAATATCACTCATGGTAGCCTTTAGTGCGACTTTGTATCTTACATTTGGGCAGGAGAAGGCGTGGATCTTGATTCCGATAGCCGCATTAACATGTCTGCCGATTACTTCATTTGTGACACTACAATTTCCATTTCTTGTTGAGCTCATTTCCTCAACGTACGGGCGCATAATTTTTGGTAAAACAAAATGATTTTAGGAAAGCAAGGACTTGATTGTTGTCTTCATATGCATGTATTGATTCATTTTGGTATTAAAGGATTACAGAGATACATGTATTGCTAATTTCATTTAATTTCCAGGAAAATGAGAACATGTATAGATCACTATTTAGACCTTCTCCAATGGAAATCACACAAACACCCCTTTATCTCTCTGACTCTCTCTTCCATCCACACCACCACCATTCTAGTCAGACTACCACCACCACCATTCCAGTCGGACTACCACCACCACCATCGGAGCACCATCTACACTGTCAGGTCACCATTGCACCACCACCGCTACCGTCATACCACCGCAACTATTGTCCGTCCCTCAAACCGGCTAAGGTAAACGTATATTAGGGTTGTTACGTATTGTGGAAACCCGTTGAGGGCATACTACATTCATCAATCAAAATATATAATACACAGGTATTTACACAAAGGGCCATACACCAACATCAATAACCATTATAAATTATTATTTAACACACCCCCCGCGGTCGGAGCTGGAGGAGGACGAATGCTCATACTGGATATGAAATCTAAGAACAGTTGTGTAGGTAGGCCTTTAGTAAATTTATCTACAAACTGATGAGACGAAGGCACATGCAACACACGCACTTTCCCAAAACAACACGTTCTCTAACAAGGTGTAAGTCGATTTCCACATGTTTGGTACGTTGGTGCTGTACAGGGTTATTGGCTAAATACATGGCACTCACATTATCACAAAAAACAACAGTGGCACGTGAAAGAGGGAGACGCAACTCGACTAGAAGATTGCGAAGCCAGGCAGACTGTGCAACAGCATTAGCAATGCCACGATATTCAGCTTCAGCACTGGAGCGAGAAACAACGTGTTGTCGCTTGGACGACCAAGAAACAAGATTGTCACCCAGAAAAATGCACAACCTAGAGGTGGACCGGTGCGTTTCAGGGAAGCCGGCCCACTCAGAATCAGTGTAGGACACCAAACGATCAACAAATGAGGGACGGAGAAAAAGACCATGGGAAAGAGTACCCTTTACGTATCGTAGAATACGTTTAATTTAGATGCAGTTCGCGAGGATCATGCATAAAGAGACAGATTTGCTTAACAGCATACAAGATGTCTGGGCCAGTAAACGTGAGGTACTGTAGAGCACCAGCAAGACTCCGATAAAGAGTCGAGACTTTGTCTCCACCGGTGTGGAGCAAGGATTACAAGTATCCATGCCACCACGAGAGATGATATCCTGGGAAAACTGATTGAGACAGAAAAAGGCCTGAGGATGAGCGAGTGGCATCAATTCCTAGAAAAAAAAAAGAGCAGCAGGTCAGTCATTATGAACTCAGAGGGGAGCCGAGAAATGACAGTGTGACCAAATCAGGGGAGGAGGCCGTTAAAATGATGTCTTCGACATATAACAATAAGTATATAGTGTCACGACTATGGTGATAGACGAAAAGGGAGCTATCCGATTCGCTATAAGAGAAACCAAGAGAGGTGATGAAGACATCAAATCACTGAAACCAAGTACGCGGGGCTTGGTTAAGCCCATAAACAGCTTTGCGTAGCCGGCAAACATAATTCAGATAGGACAGATGAACAAAACCAGGAGGCTGTTTCATGTATACCTCCTCGGACAAATCACCATTGAGAAAAGCATTTTTGACATCCAACTGATTGATGGGTCATTTCAAAGAGATAAAAATACTAAGAATGGTCCGAATAGTAGCCGGTTTCACAACCGGATCGAAAGTTTCATAATAGTCAAGAACAGGTTGCTGAGAGAAGCCCTAGGCAACCAACCGACCTTTGTAACGGTCAAGTCGGCCCTAACTATTGAACTTGTGACGATATAACCACCAACAGCCAACAATGTTAACGTTAGCTGGAGGTGGAACCAGATTTCATGTGCGATTGGAAAGCAAGGCGGACATTTCAGAGTCCATGGCTGCCTTCCAGTTCGGATCATAGACTTGCCTGAGCAGTCGTTTTCAAAATCGGGGAGAGAGATTCGACCGCCAAGAGATTGAGAATCTGACGAGGCTTAAGATTTCCAATACGCGATCGTGTTGTCATAGAATCACTAGACGAAGCAGAAGGCGGGGACGAGGGAGATGACGCAAAAGTAGTGTCGCCGGAAGAGGCGGCGTCTGTTGCGGAAGGGATGGTAGGTGCGGCCTAAGTTGCGGACGGAGGTTCTTGACCACCGTGGAGGGGGGTTCAGTCGGCGAGGTATCCGGGGCAGGAGTGGTAGGTGATGTAGATGGAGCAACAGACATAAAGGTAGGAGAAGAATGGTCGTCAACGAAAGCATGATAGTCGGAACTAGATGGGGCACATTAAACGAAGCATACGGGAAATGATCTTCATCAAAGACCACATGTCGTGAGACAATGATGTGAGTGACAAGATCGTAGCATCGATGATCCCGATAAGTAGACGACGTACCCAGATACACACAAGTGGTTAAACGAGGGGAGAGCTTGTGAGGCGTCGTGGAAGAGAGATTAGGATAGCATAGGCATCCAAAAACACACAAATGCGTGAACGAGGGGAAGGTGCCGTATAAGATTTCACAAGGAGATTTGAAAGCTAGTGATGTTGTGGGAAGAAGATTGAGAATGTGAACTGACATGTTGAGAGCTTCAACCCAGAATTTAGGAGGAAGAGATGCCTGAAACAGGAGAGTGCGAATGACATTGTTAATGGTGTGAATTGCATGTTCAACCTTACCGTTTTGCTGTGACGTGTACGGACAAGAAAAGCTAATTTTAATTCCATATTGTTGAAAAATATCAAGCAGATTAGTATTATTAAATTCACGTCCGTTATCACACAGAAATGATTGAATATTTGTTTTAAACTAATAACAACATAAGCACGAAAGTTACTAAAAACTTGAGACACATCAGATTTCACATTCAAATGAATCACCCATAAAAAGTGAGAGAAGTCATCCAAAAATAATATATAATATTTAAAATCACTCAAACTAGTCACAAGTGATGTCCACAAATCAGAATGAACGAGCTCAAAAACCATGGAAGTCTTAGTAACGGAACTAGAAAAAGCGAAACGACAATGTTTACCTAATTGACATGCATGACATGTGGGT
Organism: Pulicaria dysenterica; assembly: GCA_947179395.2. Classification (NCBI taxonomy): domain Eukaryota; kingdom Viridiplantae; phylum Streptophyta; class Magnoliopsida; order Asterales; family Asteraceae; genus Pulicaria; species Pulicaria dysenterica. The sequence continues at coordinate 61,011,464 of OX359291.1, read as the reverse complement.
AACGTTTTATTTGAAAATGAAATAAACTTACGAGACTTTAAGAAATTAAAAGTAGATAGGCCAGGGTGATCAAGACGGCGATGCCACACATGAGGAGACACACTAGCAAGGGTGGTAGCGGGGGACACGGACGACTAAAAAGACTGAAGAACCGGATAGATATCACCAACGCTATTAGAACAATCAAGAAGACGACCTTTATTAAGATCCTTTATGGAGAAACCAAAAGAATCAAATTCCACAAAAACCCAATTGTCAATAGTGAACTTACGAACAAAAATCAGATTTTTAGCTATTTTATCATAAACACGAACATTTTTAAGTGCCAGTTTGTTTTGTGAAAAAGGCAAAAATGTATCGCCAATACAAGACACCAGAAGTAAATCACCATTACCAACCATGATTACTTTTGATTTGCCACAAGGTTTAAGAGAAATTAAGTTACATTAGTTGAATAACATGTTAGAGCTTGCACCAGTGTCCATGTAATAGTTGTTCTCCTGATTCTGTGTAGGTTGCTGGATAGACATCGAGCTAGAAAACGAGGCGAGATCCATGAACTGAGGTTAAGCTGCAGAGGCAGGAGAGGCTGTAGAAGGCGCAGCATATAGTGCAGATGGAGTAGGATAACTCCCATGAGCAGGTGCAAGAGGCGCCGATAAGCGATGAGATCCTCCATACTGATGAGCCGGAGACTGTTGCTATTGTATGGCATGTTGCGAGAACTGTAGAAGTTGAGTGTTGAAAGCTGGTGTACCACTAGGAGTACCAACATCACCGGAACTAACCGTAAAAGTAGCAGAAGAACTCCCCCCAAGAAGTACTTTTAGATGGAACTAGACCCATGTTTTTGTTTCCACGGTTATTTTTGTTTTTCACATTCCCATTATTATTAGTAGCAGAGGTAGAATAAAGGGCAGAACTAGGGGAAGATTGAGTGTCAACAGTGGGATCAGGGTGGTCTTCACGTGACTCATGCAAGAGTAATATGTTTTTGGCCTCAAGAAAGGAGGGAAAAGGTTTGATGTGAGTAATAACATCAACCAGTTATCTATAGGATTTGTAAGACAAGATCCTGATTAGATATTTTGATATCAACATCAGCTAGAGAATCAGTTATATCTTTTAAAGTGTGATAGTAATTGATAATAGACATAACACCCTTTTTGGTGTTCCGAAAAATAGTTTGAAGTTGAAGGCTACGGGACAATTTATTATTCAAGAAATGAACATCAAGGGCTTCCCACAAATCTTTCGCAGTACAATTATCTTTAGTAATTATATTCAGCAGATTAGGTTCACAGGTAGAGTAGAACGAAGATTTAATACGCGAATCAATGGCTTCCAAATCCTCATCATCATCACTTTTAGGTTTTTTTTTTCCAGTAATATGACCCATAACCTTTGCCCCTTTATACATATCAGTAAATATACGACACCACAATTTATAGCGAGACCCGTCAGTTGTTAATTTGAAACTAAACTGAGGGTAGAAATTACCGATAGCAAACACAAGTTGGGAAGCCGAGGGGGGTGGGTGGTGGGTGGGATCACTGGCGGCCATGACTAATAATAAATGTACTTACGAATATTAAAGATGACAAGTAAATTAAAACAGGAACGTGCTCACCCATAAAGTAATCCCGAAAAAGAGAAGATCAACAGCCAGAGAAAAGCAGCGGCGGAGAAGACAGGCAGCGAAGACCGGCAGCGATGACTAGAAAAACAGCAGCAGCGGTTACAACTCCTATTTTCTAGAATTTAAAATTGAAAAACAACTCTCACAAAAGGACAAAAACCAAAAGTCTTCCTTGGGTTTGGTGTTTGAAAAATCTGCCTATAGCTTTATTTAAAAAGTGTATACAGTAAGCAAATCCCAAAAGCAAATCCCAAAAATCTTCCTTGGGTTGGTGTTTACCTACCGCTTATATCAACATGACCATTCTAGAAGCAATTCAACAGGCGATGGTGGATATTTTCCGACAGCAACAAGAAAAAGTAACAGTGCAGAGAACAAGAAGTAGTCCCGGTGAAGAGATTGTCGACAGCCGGAAAGAGGCTGCGGCGGCAAGGGTTCCGTACGTTAAACAGGGCAGCGGCGGCAGCAAGGGTTCCGTTGAACAGGAGCCGGCGGCGGCGTTAGGATTCACGGGAACAAAGCAGCAGCGGCGGTATGGATGTGCAACAACGACAGAAACCAGAGCAAAGTCTACGCTAGGGTTCCGGCGGCTGCGGCAGCAGTGCAGGGCAACGGCGAGCAGGGCTGCGGCGGCTGTGCAAGCAGCGATGCAGTTGCAGGGGCGGCCCAAAAAACACTGGAGCAAGTGGGAGTATCAGCGGAAGAAAGGCGGCGACGGGAGGGTACCAATTGAAAAAAACGTACGAGGACGAGGTCGGATTAGGCTCGATACCATGTTACGTATTGTGGAAACCCGTTGAGGGCGTATTCAATTCATCAATCATAATGTATAATACACAATATTTACACAAAGGGCCCTACACTATACATTAATGAAAATTATAAATTATTATTTAACAAGGGTATCTAATATTTTCTGATGAAGTGTGGACCATCACCACCACCAATGTACCACCACCACCATGGCACCACCACTACCAGTGCATCAAGAAGAAACCTAGATTTGTTCTTAAAGCCCTAAATCATACAATTGTTCAAAAAAAGCCTAAATTATGCCTGCAACCTGTGTCCGAAAATTGGTACTTGATCATCACAGATCTGGAGGGTGATGGATAGATGATGGTGGTGTTGGTCATGAGATGGTGGTCCCGGTGGTGGTGTCATATGATGTTGGTGGTCCGATGGTGATGTTAGAAAAATGGGACTTGATCATCAAAGATCTAATTTTTTTTTTCAAATCCACTCGGAAAACACTGAAATTGATAATCATTGCCTTTAATAAGAAGTTATAATAATCTAAATCCAAACACAGATCATCACAGCCTTTAAAACATGATCTTCAATCATCGACTGCATAAGGTAAGGTTAGATAGAAAGGAGAGATAACAACTTGAGCATTTTATTATGCTAACAAAAACAAGTGTAAAAAATCATTATTAGAGATTAGGTAAAAAAATTAGTGGATTTTACATGTTATGTTTTAGTTGTTGAGATGATGAAGTAGATAGATTTAGGGTGTGTGCCACGGATTATGAAAATTATAGAAGCTTCTGATTATTTTTTTATAATCTTAACCAAACATCATTTTCTTTTATAGAAGCTAGTGTTGTTAGTTTGTGTGTCAAAATTTTGAAAAACTTATTGGTTATACTATCTCTCATAATCCCTAAAAGATAAGTAGCTTATGGATTAAATTACCATGTTACCCCTAATAAATGTTTTTAATAATTTCTTTTGTTAGTTTATTATTTTATGTCATTTTGTACTTTTCAAGTCCAACTCTCTTACCAAACATCATTTTCTTTTAAATATAATCTTTAGTTCTGGTGTTAGCTAGCCTCATATCAATCGTCGTCACCGGCTTTAATCTAGTTTAATCAACGAATTAGAATTTGTGTGAGAAAGAATTAATGGTCACGGAGATGAGATGGGAAAGGGAGGAGGAAGTTTTGATTTTTCTTAAGGGTTAAAGTTACTACACAAATGTGTTTTTCCCCATGTTCCAATATGACACATTGACTTTTTTTACATATCTCCCATTACGGGGCCTTTTCAGCATCTATTTAATGTTTATAATTCCATTCGGGAGAACAACCTTCATTACAACTTTTTACCACTATTAACACCTGAAAAACATCCTTTAACAATTTCAAAGGAGCTTGGGAGCATTGGCTTGGAGATTTGGATACTATTTTGAAGATCAAGGCTTGGATTCATTCCGGTTTTTATGGTTTTTCCATTCTTTGTCATTATGTTCTTGTTTTTGAATGACTTCCAGATCTTTAGTATGATCATGCTTAACTAGTTCTTGTGTTTTTCCTCCCTTACAAAAACGTGTCGATATGCCCATTTCACGACTTGCAACTTGTTCACCCGGTTTCAGCCGGTTTTTTTGGATTTTTTGGTCGATTTTTTATTATATTGCGTGATTTTTTTCTAGAATCTTGTGAATTATTATTATACCTTTCAAATGACACCAAATTCTTGAATTTTCGTTAAGTATTCATGGAGAATTTCATGGTCAAGGTTTTGTTTTTTTGTGTTATTTGGTTCGAAAAAAGGTAAAAAAAAAAGATGCGTTTTTTGCTCGATTCTTGATTATTTTACATAAATCTTAATTATAAATTATCGTAGATAATTTTTTTACCCAAAGGACACCAATTTCATGAAAAAACATAACTATAGGTGAAGTTATTGCTAATTAAAGTCGATAATGACTCTATTCAACACCCTTACGGTATTTTAATGAATTGATACCTTTTAAACTCGTTTTTATTCGTTTTTTGTATTAATTCATAAACAACTCGATTACTTTTACATAGAGTCAAGAATAATTGTTTTTCGTTAAGTATACGTGAAGAATTTTGGCTTCAAAGTTTGAATTTGAAGTGAAGAAAATTGGGGGGAAAAGATGACCTGCTATTGCACGTCAAAATCAACAAAATTGGTATAGTAACACATTTTTTACAAGTTAGATGCGCAGATGTGTAAAAAAAGTTAATGTGCCATATTGAAACATGGGGAAAGCACGTTTGGCTACAGTAACTTTAACCCTTGTTCTTCACTCAAAGTTTGTCCTCTTTTTGTGGAATACCCACTTCAGATGCAAACTCTATGAATGGACGGACCCAAGATTTAAAATGGGTTGTGACACCATTTGAATGGGTGGTAGCATTGACTCGAAAAAATTAAATTTACACTACGAAATTGTAGCACCGTCTCAAAAAAATTGAAATTTACACTACGCATATATATTTGACAGGTGTCATACCCTACTAATTATGCCTTGGATCAGCCCTTGTCCATGCAAATTAAAGCACGAGTTCATATTGCAGGCTACAACACACTGACACCTTATTTTTTGGTTTCTAGTTTTGTAACGTATAAATATTAAATTAATTAAAATGGTAGATTTATATTACAAAAAATATAACTTTTGTTTGTTTTATAGGTTTCATTAACCATAGTACCAAAGTAGTAACAAAGTGAAATAGTTATGTGATGTTTTTTTATGAAAAAATAAATGAATAATAAAAATCAAAACCGATCTATTTAAATAGTAACTTCATATTTATGGGAAACACTGCTACATGGCTAAGGCACGGGGGAGGGTCACATAGATGGTGTGGGTCATGTGGGAGCTTTTGTGCGTCATCAGTCAGTGATGATGGCAGTGGTGATCGATAGATTACAATATTAATTAAAATGTTACAGTAGCTAAATAAGAAAATAATTTAAACACTTTATGTAATATACACAAATAAGAGTTTAATTAGTTAATTAATTAAACTATAATTGTTATTAAATTAATACAAACATATAATATAAATTAAGATATATTTGATTCGAATATGTTTTGAGATGGTTATTAAGTTTTAATCAATCACAAATTATATTGTTTTTTGAGGCTTTTTTTAATGAATTTTGTGTAGTAACACCAAAACTTGTTTATAACTAAGTTACAAATTTTAAAAAAAATACAAACGAGATACATATAAGAAACTATTGTATTGAATTATATAAAGAACCATATACAACTTCTTCTAAAAATCCAGGAAGTAAATAAGGATATAACAATCACATATTAAAATCTGTAATCACATATTAAAAACTATGACTCTGTAGAATCATTCCAATTACCCCCACCGCCCCCGCAAGCGAAGAGGGGGTGGACCAACCCGAAGCTTGGACCGAAAATCTTCAAAAAGTGTACGCGGAAGACTTTTGGTAAAAATATCAGCCAACTGCAAATGCGTAGAGACGTATCGGATGTGAAGCTTGCCTGAGAGAACCAATTTCCGAACAAAATGGTAGTCGATGTCAATGTGTTTGGCTCGTTTGGGAGAGATCAAGTTTTGGCTCAAGAAAATGGTGATGCGGTTGTCACATAGAAGAGTGGGGCGTCCGGATGGAAAGGCATGAAACTCCCGAAGTAGACGAGTCACCCAAATTATCTCAGCAAGAGTGTTTGCAAGAGCCCTGTATTCAGATTTACAGCTAGAACGAGACACAGTAGGTTGTTTCTTTGCACTCCATGATACCAGATTTCCACCTAAGAAGATGGAGTAACCATAGGTGGAACGTCGTGTTTCAATACAATGGGCCCAATCGGCATCAGAATAGCCAAGAATGGTAAGACATGAAGTATGAGAAAATGATAGACCGTAAGACAATGTGCCTTTGACATAACGCATGATCCGTTTAACTGTGTGAAAGTGTGCTTGCATTGGAGCATGAAGAAAGTGACTCGCCTTATTGACCGCATAAGACAAATCAGGTCGAGTAATTGTGAGATATTGTAGTGCTCCAACGAGAGAGTGATATTGGGTAGGATCAAGAAATGGAGTGCCTTTGCTCATGAAATAGGCTAAAGTCGAGAGAGGCGTAGTAGCTGGCTTAACATCCAGGATATTAGATCTAGCTAGAATATCATGGGCATATTTTGATTGACCGATGAAAATACCAGAGTCATGATATGAAACTTCAAGCCCAAGGAAATAGTTAAGTTTACCAAGATCGGAAATAAGGAACTCTTTGTTGAGATGGAAGATAAAAAAAACCGTTGGAAATTGATCGGAATTAGTGTATGTATATGTAGGAGACATTGCAATCGTATGAACAATAAAAGAAATAAAAACACAACAGTAATTTGGAAGAAACAGGGCAACGTATTGGCACTAAAAACAGAGAATAAAGCACTGTAAATGCATACATTAATGTCAGATAGCATCTCCTATTTATAGAGGTGGGTGGTCGGTGGTTATTAAGGGTGGCCGGCGGTTATTACCGCCAGGGTGGCGGTGGTTTTTTTTCCCTCCACAAACTGCCGCCATTCTCTAAGTAGTACCCCACTTTATTCAATTACAATACATATATTAACAATACTTATGTCCTAATATAATAATGCTACAATTAGATAATTAATATTCTAACATTCTCCCCTGTAATTATCTAATTGTCTTCATAGCTTCCTTTGAACCTTCATGTGATGATTATAAAATCATCATCCATCATCCTGCTATCTTCATCAGCTTCGGTGGGGTCTTCATCTTCGTCCTCATATGCGGTGGCAGCACCTCGTGCTCCAAGTTGAGTGTTTGCAACATCTTGATCCTTGTGACCAATGCTTCCCTTTGAGTGGATGTTGGCGAACCGTGTTGGCCTCTCCCAACTTCGTAATTACTCAATTTGTGACCAAAACTTTTTTGGCGAAAGTTGCAAAACGCAAGTGGTAGTGACAAGTATCGATTATACAAGTCTTTGAAGTTCTCCCCATATTCTTCTGTGTATCCAAAGCTCATTGCAATTTCATCCCATTCTCCTTCCTTCGTTATCGTATCATAGCCACCCGTTTTGGTGACAAGTTTGTAGACTTCAAGTAGGGATATGTGAAGACCAGCAAGATATGGTGGTAGTGCTATTTCACTACCATCTTTCATGTCGAAGAACCATTCAATGGCTTCTTCAAATTTCTTTTCGAATAACCTTTTATTCGAGTAGTATATCTATTCCTTGTTAACCATGAGCTTGAAGTTCATAAAATCATCAAAAGTTTTGATGACGATAGGTACCTTTTGACCGTTGATATCAGGAAGCCTTCCTCGTTGTTTTGAACTTTTTCTTCGGGTTTATCATATGTTAGAAGTTGACGGTGTATTCCCATGTGTTTGATCGAGCATTCTTTCCGTTCAATATCGATTTCAAAACCTTGAAGTATGAGTTGCTTCATACTTAAGACATTTATGTTGATTCCCGGTGCAAAACCAACATATGGAACCGTGAAACAATACCCTCCGAGTCAACTTCAATTTCTCCTACGCCATGAATCGGGATCAATTCACCATTTTCTTTGTTCACAATTTCCATCTTTTTCATCAAAATGAAAATATTCATTTCGGGTGTCAAGTGTTATGTTATCTTTGTATTAACATACCAAGTTCTATCCCAATTTTCCACATCCGATCCTTTGACTATATAATCACCGTTGATTATAATTCAATCAATATGACTTTGAGTGAAAGGTTCCCTCGATTTATATTTTATTTTCTTGGTTGTTTTCGACGGACACTCCCACGCAAGATGTCCTATTAAACGACAACGGTAACATCTTACCCTCCTTGTTCGTGGTTGCCCGTTGTCATCATTGATATGCCAACCTTTAAGAAGATTTGCCAATTCTCTGTTTTTGCTTGACTCCTTTTTCTTCTCGATGCCAATGGACTTTTGCTTCAAATAATTCTTTGATGTTCCTGCCTCAAACAAGTTCCCTGTGACATTCTGCTTCATAAAACATCCTGTAATCCCTTCGTTGAATGATCAAATCTCGTCTTTAAAATCTGTCCACTTGGTTATTTTCCCGTACTAATTCTTGAAGTCTTTTTCGAGATCGTTTTACCCGCAATTGGCGCTTTTGCCTCTGCGATCGCGTTTAAAGCCACGGACCAATCCTTTTTGAAAGTCGATTCTGATCGTTCTTCCTTTCGTGATGGACATCGGTTTGCATAGTGACCGTAATTTTACATTTGAAACAAAGGACTGCAGTTTTTGAAGGTTTTTAGGTGAGGATTCCGTCCCTGATTATGGAGAAACTTCGGTTTTTCTGGTTCCATTAGAATGGGTATTATGATGGCTGACTTCGGGATTGTTCGTGGGGTTAGGATCGAGCCTTGGGCTCTGATACCATGTTGGAAATTGATCGGAATTGGTGTACGTGCGTATATGTAGGAGACATTGCAATCGTATGAACAATAAAAGAAAATAAAAACACAGCAGTAATTTGGAAGAAACTGGGCAACGTATTGGCACTAAAAACAGAGAATAAAGCACTGGAAATGCATACATTAATGTCAGATTACATCTCCTATTTATAGAGGTGGGTGGTCGGTGGTTATGGAGGCTGGCCGCCGGTTATTACTGCCAGTGTGGCGGTAGTTTTTTTTTCCTCCACAAACTGCCTCCATTCTCTAAGTAGTACCCCACTTTATTTAATTGCAATACATAATAACAATACTTATGTCCTAATATAATAATGCTACAATTAGATAATTAATATTCTAACAAAAACAGATGAGATTGACATTATTTTTCGTGAGAATGATGTCATCGACATATACCAATAAATAAAGAATGTCGACGTTTTTTTAAGACAAACAACGAGGTGGCTCGGCTACATGTAAAACAAATGCTAAGAAGAAAGGTACTTAGGTGTTGGAACCATGCGCAAGGTGCTTGTTTGAGACCGTATAAATTACCTTCTTGAGGCGACAAACATGATTAGGAAAGCGCGAATCCACAAAGCCCGGGGGCTGTTAATATAAACAGTTTTGGATAAGTCACCATTTAGGAATGCATTTTTAACGTCCAATTGTTGGAGAGGCCATTGATTGAGAACAGCAAGGGAGATAATAATGCGAACAGTCGAGTCCTTGACAACAGGGCTGAAGCCTGAAGGTGGCAGAGTAGTCTGGAACTTGAGTAAACCCCTGAGCTACAAGGCGGGCTTTGTATTTGTTAATTGTACCATCGACAAAAAACTTGGTACGAAATACCCATTTGGACCCGACAATATTAGAATCAATTGGACGTGGAACAAGATCCCAAGTTGCATTTAAGTGTAGTGCTTTCATCTCATCACACATAGCAGCAAACCATTTAGGATCCTTAGAGGCAGATTTGAAACCTCTGGGTTCTTTGATGGTGAAAGAGCATGGTGCGAAGCTGACTTGTCCACATAACAGAGATCAGCAAAATGACGAGGTTTAAAAACTCTGGTTTTTGACCGAGTGGTCATTGGATGACCTGAAGTAGAACCTTGAGAAAATACAATGTTGGCGTAGGTGGGGGCTGATCAGTTTGCGATGGAGGATCAATGATTGGCTGTGTCGGAGTTACTGCAGGAGAAATTGGCGGTGTTGAGTACGGGTCGGCGCATGTCACATGGAGAAAAGTGAGCCGGGTGTGAAACCAGGGGCAGTGATGGCTCAGGTTGAAAGGTAGGCACTGGATAGTCATCACAATAAGTAGACAAGAGGAGCCTTGCCGAAAGACTCGAAGATTGTTGTCCTTTAAATGGAAATTAATCTTCATCAAACTGAGCATGACGAGTGGTGTAGACCCGTTTTGTAGATAAATCAAGACACCTATATCCCTTGTATTGCGTACTGTAGCCAAGAAAAACACATGAAATACTTCGAGGAGCGAGTTTGTGAGAAGAATAATCCCGAAGATATGGAAAAACGCAGCACGCAAAAACATGGAAATTTCCATAGTTAGGCGTCGTTGAAAATAATAGCTCATACGGGGATTTGTTGTCAAGAAGCTTTGTTGGCAATCGATTTATGATGTAAGCAGCAGAGCTAAATGTGTGGGACCAGAAGATGGCAGGATCATGGGCAGTAAACATGATGGCTAAACCAGTTTCGGTTATATGTCGATGCTTACGTTCCGCACGACCATTTTGTTGCTGAGTATAAGGGCAAGAAAACCGACGATGTGTGCCATTTTGAGATAAAAGGGTACGTACTTGATGGTTTGTAAATTCAGTACCATCTGGCTGAAAAACTTGAATTTTGCATGAGAATTGTGTTTAAACCAAAGCAACAAAGGCAGGAAACACATTGGGAAAATCAGATTTAGCTTTCAATGGATAAACCCAAGTGAACTTGGAATAGTCATCAATAAAGATAGCATAATATCGAAAACCATCTATGGACATTACAGGTGAGGGTCCCCATAAATCACAATGAACTAATTCCAACACATGCAATGAGCGTTTTAAATTAAGATCAAAAGATAACCGTTTGCTCTTTGATAATTGACAAGAGGAGCACAATCGAGGATTTGATAAAACCAAAGTAATAGACAAACAACCCGACTTATTTAAAACTGAAATTTTTCATGAGATACATGCCCTAATCGACTATGCTATAAGTCAAAAGAAGCTGTAACTCGTTTAGAAGAAAGCTTTGCCAAAAAAGATTGTGTTCCTTGCTCAAGAACATATAGACCGTTCTTACGTCTTCCTTGTGCTAGTGTTTCCTTTGACTGGCGGTTCTGAATAAGAAACATAGGGTCAGAAAACACAACATCAACTTGATTATCTTGGTGAGCTTGCTAACCGAAAGAAGACTTTTGGTGAGCTTCGGAACCACAAGAACATCAAGTAAAGAAATATTAGGAGATATGTGAGATCTGCCATTATGAGAAATAGATGCACCATTACCATTGCCAAAGAAACAGATTCATTACCAAAATAGGGAGAGGCAACATCAAGGTTTTCCGAGTTGGGTGTCATGTGGGCCGATGCTCCTGGTATCAACAAACCAGTTAGGAGCAGAAGTGTTGCAATGTGCATGAAAGGCTTCAGCAAGATTTGCATTAAGAGTGGAGGAATTTCGAGCGTAGGTATGCATGTCTGGGCACTGCGTGGCATAGTGACCTTTCCTGCAGAGTTGTCAATGAGGAGGACACCTGGAACCACGAGCTCGATCTACCCCGATTGGATGAACCATGATAAGAAGACTTGCCACAACCACGAGAGGAATCGGTGGCTGCTCGAGATGAGGTGGTATTAAAAGCAACCGGAGTAACAGCGGAATCAGTGAAAGATTGAAGAAACATTTCGTGACTGTCAGCTTGAGAGACAAGATCTCGGAATTTCGGGCACAGGGTAACCAGGAGTTGAGTTGTGAAGAAGGTTTCAAACGACGAGCTAAGTCCACAAAGAAACCAGTGGGATTTATCATCTTCAGAAAGAGGATGACCAATAGCTTGGAGTTGATCACAAAGGCTGTTGAATTTAATTGCTAGAAAACTCAGCAACAGTGGAGGTTCCTTTTTTAAGGTGGCGAAGCGAATCCCGTAGTGTATGGGTACGCTCAACTGAATCGTGTTGATAAGATGTCTGCAAGGGCCGGCCAAACAGCATGGGAAGTAGTGTGACCAAGAGTTTCAGCCATACCCTCTTCAGATAAAGAAGATTGAATCAAAATCAAGACACGTTGAGCAGCGGTCCATGAAGCATATGTTGGGTTGGGTGAAGTAGTAGCATGGTAATGGTGGCCGGCGGAGGAGGTATAGAACCATCAACATAACCTGTAAGTTGTTGATAAGAAAGAAGGGGAATCATTTGTTTCTGCCATAAGAGATAATTGGTGGAGGAAAGTTTGATGGTGATCATATGAAGAACAGTTGTTAGGGGAAGAGGGGCATTGCCAGCCATGGAGAAAATTGGAGAAGCAAAGAGAATGGCGGCCAGGAAACCTAGGCTGATACCATATTAGAATTTTAGAAATTCTCACCTAACTTGTTAGATTATGTGTATTGAATTATATAAAGAACCAATTACAACAACTTCTAAGAATACAGGAAGTAAATAAGGATATAACATGCCTTTCAAAAAAAAAAAGATATAACAATCACATATTAAAATCTGTAATCACATATTAAAAACTATGATTCCGTAGAATCATTCCAATTAGAGATGATAACCCAAAGCAAGTATGGGGTCTGATAAATATAATCTTTTACATACCTGTGTTTCTCAAGATTATCCAGCAATGTTTCTCAGCACATATATATGGTGTTTTTATATGTTAATTATTGCCGATGCAGCCTCCGGGACGTAGTTTGTGTAGACCCTGCACTGCTGCAATCTCTTTCTAGCATCATCAGCTAGGTGGAATATTGGATATGCATGGTAACCACCATTTATCTTCTTGCCTGATCAAAGGCTGACCTCCACGAACACATGACACTACAAGAAAAATGACCTTTTGCGACGATGAATGTCGTCGTGAAAAGCCAAAATGTCGTCGCTGTAGCCCTTCTGCGACGACATGTCGTCGCCAAACTGCCGTGGCTGAAACCTTTTTGCGACGACAATTTTTATTAACTGCGACAACGTTTCGTGCCACGACTTTAAAATGGATATACATCTAGTTATTCATATATAATAATCACTCAACTTTGGTAGTTTCTAAAATTTCGGTAGCATAACAACTGTAAAATGGATAATCCAATTTGTACCTGTGTATAATATCTATATTTAATTGTTATCTAACTCCCAACTAACAAAATAACTAAACAAAATATGTTATCATGTCAACCAGCCCATACGAATATAAAGGAGCATAAACTACAATATATAACAAACTTCAAGGAATCAATGTTGTTGCATATAACACTTGTAAATATATATATATATATATATATATATATATATATATATATATATATATATATATATATATATATATATATATATATATATATATATATACTATTTGTTAAGTAGATATAATTACTTACATGTTTGTGACCAGCAATTGGGTTGACATACTCACCACCTCGCCGATGCATGTTACCAAAGTGGTCAACTAAACTTGGGAAGCACCCCGTAATAGGGTCTCGCTGCAAACGAATGTAATGAGTATATTACACGAATTAGAAACAATAATTGTAAATGCATGACAATAGAGTGTGTGTACACACACACACACACATATATATATATAATACACATACGACTCCAATAAAATATTATTAAAAATATAAATTATAAAACGAAATTACCAATCCATGACGTATTGCGGTGTACGATCGGGATCCATGCAAGCTTGGATATTGTTGCTTGCTTCTATTTACTTGATTTGCCACCTATCGTTGCTTATTTTTCTCATTCAAGTAGAAGTCGACGTACTTATTCCACTCATCATTAGTCATGTTCGGTGGTGGGAATTGTCTTATTTCCTCGGGGTGTTCATACCCACCTCTTTTACTGAACCATTTTTTCTTGAATCTACATTTACGATCCTTGTATCTTTCACCGCATAATATGTCCACCCCTAACTTGATTTTTTCACGATCCGGGCCTCACAAGTGGCGCTTCATGTCAAAATATGTCTGTAATTTAAAAGAAACAATTAGTTACTATTTATATTTGTATGTGTGTGTGACTATGCGTGTGTATATTTGAAGTAAACAAAACCATTATTTCAGGCCAAATGCCGGTTTTGTGCTCTTTCGGTACATTATCCCAAGAGTTGTAATATTTGGGGACATAATCCCCTACAGTAACCCCAACATGATTCGTAAATTTACTCGCTAAGTCGCCAACAGGTCGCATTGTCTTTAGATCTTCCATGTCAACTCTAACGGTAATGGTTTTGAACCATTCTTTTTAAACAACTCTCTCAATTTTTCTCCCGTGCTTGGACCACGAACCTTTGATCCTACAAACTAAAGTGAAAAACATTAAAATTAGTAAAGAAACTAAAAACACTTGCTAATCAAATTTGATTGAACAAAACACTTAATATTTCTTACTTTGGCAATTGCTAGGTGGCTGACATGGACCCCAAGGGGGATCACCCCCTTTATCTCCACCATGCCCTCTTGCAATGGTCGTCATTTACTAAAATACTTAAAAAGTAATTAAATACAACATAAATAGTTACAAATATATCACAACAACATATATGAAGGTCTTAATATATTTAAAATTTACCATAATTGAATACAACATATTCATGTAGGTGAGTATTTCTTTTTAACAAATAACAAACAACAAGTCAAATCAATCCGACTCATCAACAGAACAATAATTTGTTTCACATTGATCATTATCGGACACCACATCATCACTATCATAATCATCAATAAAATCATCAACATTGTGCCTTTTCCATTTTTTGATCTTCCGAACGAGAACTCATCGGGATGGGTAGGTGTATCACACCGGCAAGCTTGCTTGCCTCCGTTTGGTCTTTCATGGATGAAAAAAAGACATTCCCTTGTCGGTTAAGGCAGACTTGGATACTTATTCTGATGCGGAGGGAAGGAACTTGAACTTCCATTGCTTGACCAACTCTACTCAAGCTTGTATAAGTCAAATCATCCAAATTAGCAGATAATGCAAAATCACATGAATTGTTGTCGTGTATAACATCTTCGTTGTCTTCCATGATCCCAAATCTTTCGATGATTCACCTCTTGGACGACCCTCCAGTGATGGTTTCTAGACGGGTCTTCAAGGTAAAAGACTTTGTTTAGCTTGTGTTGCAAGAATGTATGGTTCATCTTTATACCATTCATGACTTACATCAATACTAGTTATGTTGTTGTTAGTGACACAACGTCGGGTACGTTGACTGTTACTTGTGTTGAACCATTTACATCGAAACAACACAACATTGCAATTTGTGATATAATTTAGCTCCAAAACTTCCTCCAGCTGACCATAAAATGTAGATCCATCAAGGCCGTCGGTTGAAACTCCGCTATTTTGAGTTGTACGACGTATGTCACGACTATGAACCACAAACCTCACACCGTTAACTATGAAAGCAGTATAAGAGTTTGCATGTATTGTAGGTCCATTTGCCAAAGCAAGTAATTCAAGACTACAACGTGATGGCTCATCTACTTGTAAACGACGAATCTATAATACAGACAAAACTAGATTTAGGTTGAGTAATTATTTTTATTTTAAAAGGGTAACATATACCATGATTTTACCTTATTTTTAAACCAACCAGGAAATTCTGTTTGTAAATCAATCCCAGGCATGACAGAAGTAAATTCACTAAAATGGAGATAGATTATAATGAAAACACTTACTTCTTGTATTCGTCGATGCCATGGCTGTTGTTAAGTACAAACCATTCTACCTTCGGGCCTAGCTTTATTTCTGACATAATTTTTTAACTTTTTCATGTATCTTTCAAATGGATACATCCACCTCATATAAATAGGACCACCTTGAATAGCCTCTTCAGGTAAATGCATAACCAAATGAATCATTATGTCAAAAAAAGCCGGAGGGAATATTTGCTGGAAAGTACACAAAATCTTGATCAACTGTTCTTCGGCTTTTAACATGTCCGAATCCATCAAATTTCGAGCACAAATTTTCTTAAAGAATGCGCAGAGCTCGATTATTGGTGTTGAAATAGTTCGATCCAAGTACCCTTGAACTCCTACCGGAAGCAACCGTTGCATCATTATATGACAGTCATGAGACTTCAAACCTGTTATATTAGTATCATTATCGGTTACTTTCCGCTTAATGTTTGACGCAAATCCATCGAGTAGTTTCACTCCTTTAATGAATTGACAAAAACGCCGTCTATCATCAGTGAAGGAGTACTGAGGATGAGGCTTTAAGAACTTCCCATTTCCTTTATTTTGAAGCCATAACTCATTTCGAATGTTTAAATCTTTCAAGTCATTTCTTGCATTGCGGGTGTCTTTGGATTTGTCATTCATTAATAATGTCCCTAACAAACTGTCACACACGTTTTTTTCGATATGCATGACATCTAAATTGTGTTTTAATTGAAGTGAAAACCAATACGGAAGCTAGAAGAAAATAGAATGTTTACTCCAATTTAACTCTTTTGCATCACGTTTTCGCTTCACACCTCCAAAAGAAGGATGTTTTCCCGGAATGCGTGACGGTAATTGAGCAAGTTGTTCTAAGATAACATCATTGCTAAATTTTCTAGGACGGGCTCTCTTTTCGACTTTACCATCAAATTTCTTATTCTTCCTCCAAGGATGGTTCGGCTGTAGGAATCTTCTATGACCAACATAAGCGGTTTTCCCTATCACCCGAGTAGATGGTGTGTCCTCATTACATGTTGGGCACGCTTTATACCCTTGGCCACTCCACCCAGATAGACTACTACGAGCGGGAAAATCATTAATGGTCCATAAAAGCATTGCACGCATTGTGAAAACAGTGTTTGTAGCAGCATCCCCTGTCTGTATTCCGTCAGACCATAGATTCTTCAGTTCATCAACTAAGGGCCTCTCGAAAACATCAATGTCCTTCCCAGGTGATTTAGGGCCAGGAATTAACAATGTCAACATGAAAGAAGACTCTTTCATACATAACCATGGAGGAATATTGTATGTTGTCAATATAACAGGCCACATGCTATAAGACAGGCTCATGTTTCCATATGGATTGAAGCCATCAGCAGCTAACCCTAGTCGGACATTTCTTGTTTCTCTTGCAAAATGTGGATACCTTTTATCAAATTCTTTACATGCTTTACCATCGACCGGGTGATGCATCTTACCATCTTCCCAAGACCGTCCAGTAGCATGCCAAGTCATAAACTTTGCAGTGTGTTTGGAGTTGTACATACGCTTTAGTCTAGAAGTTAAAGGAAAGTAACTCAATATCTTGTGAGCAACTTTCTTTCCCGTTGTGTCTTTGTCTTTCCATCTACTCTCGCAACAAATTGGACAACTTTGTATATCGGCGTTCTCTTTCCAAAATAGGCAACGATCATTTTTACAAACATGAATTGATTCGTATCCTAACCCGGTCTTTTTCATTTTCTTCTTAGCTTCATGGTTCGACAATGGGGACTTTGTTGTCTTTGGGAAATACAGATCTGAGAAATTCTAACAGTTGGTCAAATGAACTATCGGTCCACTTATTCATGACTTTCATGTGCAACATCTTTTCCAAAAAGTCCAATGAAGACAACCACGTACAACCAGGGTATAGCTCGGTCTCGGCCTCCGCAAGTAACGCATCAATATCATCATTTGTACCACTAGGACCTTCGGTTAGCTCGCTATATGGCTCACCAATATCTGTGACATGTTCGTTGGGATTATTCTCCCACCGAATATCGTTAAGGACGTTAACCATCTCATCTGACGTTTGAAGTATATCATCTAACACCGGAGGATCAATTTGCTCACCGTGAAATATCCACGTTTTATAAGTGGAGCAAAATCCCCATCGATGTATGTGATTCCCAAGGTCAATAATCGTACCCCATCTATGGTTACCGCATTTTTCACATGGACATCGACATCTATTATCATCATTCAAGTGGTCCTTACACCTCTCAAGGAATGCGTCAAGACCGCTTAAAAAGTCAAGGGTTGAACGAGTTCTACACCTAGTCCAACTCTTATCAATCGTCATAACTGCATTTGTGTGGAGAAGTTTGTATTATATATCTCAAAACATACAATAAGATGTATGGTTTGTAGCATGGTGGTCATCCTAACCCACTTTTTGAATGCTTTGTCTTATACATGAATGTATATAATTGATTACTATTTAAAAAAATTCGACAACATTTTCTCTTAACTCCCCAAATATGTGTATGAAACACATATTCGTAGGAGCAAAAGGGAAATACTTGCCGTATTTTTCTAAATAGTAACTTAATTTTACAAATTCATATCCTACATAAGACAATACATCAAAAAGCAGTCCCAAATTGGGGACTTTCCGAAATTAATTTCTAATAAATTAATCTCGGACAGGTGACCTACGGTATAAAACAATACATCAAAAAGTAGTCTCATCATTGCATCAAACTCATCATTTACTTAAAGCCCGTCATTTTTACATGTTTTTATTAGTTGTAATATTATATTTTTTTTTTATTTTTTGCATTGTTAGTTAAGTCATATATATATATACACACACACACACACACACACTAACACACGATTAAGCCCATCATTTACTTAAACCTAACATTGTTGCATTAAGCCCATTATTTACTTAAAGCCCATTATTTTTATATGTTGTTATTAGTTGTAATATATATTTATATATTATATATTTTTTGCATTGTTAGTTAAGTCATATATATATATATATATATATATATATATATATATATATATATATATATATATATATATATATATATATATATATATATATATATATATACACACACACACACACACAGACGATTAAGCCTATCATTACTTAAGCCTAACACTATTGCACTAAGCCCATTATTTACTTAAAGCCCATTATTTTTATATATTGTTAGTTGTAATATATATATATATATATATCTACATAAGCCCATTATTGACTATGCGCATTATTGTTGCATTAAACCCGTCATTAAATCCATTATTGACTAAGTCCATTACATATATAATTTATACAATAATGGATTATTTAATAATTTAATAAATTCATCACAAGAATGCATTATCCAATAATCTAAAAAATTCATCACAAGAATAGATTATCTAATAGTTCACTATCTAGAATAATTAAACATAGTTATGATGCATAAGAATAGCCATGACAATTTTGACTTATTAAAAATGGTCTAAAGGTACAACAATAACTTTATAAAACACAACTTCTAGAATGGTTAGTTTATATTTTTATATCTATATTTATTTAGAATTTATGCAATTAAAAGGCCCATTATATAGATTAACTACAATGAACTACTTAAACACAAAAAAACAATCTACAACAAACTTGCACTAACCTCCTGCCGCCGAAGGCCTGCCGGAAGTTTGCCGGAGTTTCGCCGGAATTTCGCCGGGGGTTCAAATGTGCAAAGATATAACATAACCATGTGTTATACATAAACCATTTGACAAATAAAAAATACAAAGTATGAGTAAAACACCAAACCTTGAAGATGACAGGAAAACTTTGAACTTTTTCGCCGGAAAAACGAAATCAAGAGAAAATCTAAAAAATACAAAATGTATTACACATAACTCATCTAGCAAACACAATATACAAAGACTACACACAACTAACCTTGTTCGGATCTTAAACTTCGCCGGAGAAAATGAAGCTTTTTGCCGGAAAAGATGAAGGTTTGACCGGAGCTAAGAGTGGCCGGAGATGAGATGAAATGAGATCTACAATGGGAATAAAAATATCGACGGTAAAAATGTGAGAAATGGAGAGAGTTAGGCTGTCAAAATGAAGAAAATGGGAGTGAAAATGAAGTGGGTGTCGGCTGACAAGGAGATAAGGGTTTCGGACCCTTCAGCGACGACATATGTCGTCGCAGAAAGTCTAAATGTCGTCGCTGAAAGGTTAACGACGTCGTTTTACACGCTGACTTTAGCATTTAAATATAATATTTTTCTTGAGGACCTTCAGGGACGACGCTGTCGTCGCAGAAACCTTAAAAGAAACCTAGTAAACAAATGGCGGCACTTTTCACCGCTAAATTCAACTTCTCGTGCCAAAAATTAATATAAACGAAAATATAAATACTTATTGCGACGACTATGTCGTCGCAGAAAGTGAATTTCTAGTCAACATCGAGTAATGGTCAAAAAGTGGTCTCTTTTTGTCATGTAGTGGGGTTTCTGCGACGACACGTATCGTCGCAAAAGGCTATTGGTGTTTTTTCTCTTTTTTTCTTGTAGTGGGAGCTGAAAGTAACCACAAGGCTAATCAACCATTCAACCACAAACTTAGCCACAAGCATTGTTAAAGTATGAAGTTGAATAACTTGAACCAATGTGTATTGTAAGCAAAAAAACTACGAGTAATGGTGTCATGCACACGACAGAAATCTTTTATCTTCGTCAGTATCAAATGACATCGACATCAAGATGCAAATTGATTCACAAATGTATTTATACAAACGATGGAGAAAATTATAGGGTTGAATACTTGAATCATCAACAATGAAGTCTTAAAATTAAAACCCTAACTTGATTTAGCATTTGAAATCTATCATCGACGAACTATTAGAGATTAGAACATTGACTTGTTTGATCAAGATCATAGAAAGATCAAGGGAATTGAATCATTGGGTTTGTCTATTCATTAGTTATAAATTTTATGAAGACTTTCTTTTATATGTTTTTTATGATAATAAGCTTGTCTATGGGCTAAATCCTTTTGTGTTCGCTATGATTTAAACAAACCCTAGCATGATATATATTTGGTAATTGGTTTATTCAGATTTGACGTCTGTTTGATACTAGTTTCACGTTTAGTTAGAAAGTTTTCAATTTTGATCTCACATCGTCATGTTTGTGTGATTTGATATATGCCAATTCACGGGATTATGAACAGAAGTTTGTATCATGTAATTAACTTAGCTTGTTGTTAGGATATCGGATATCCGAGATATGTGGTATTTTAAAAAACCTCTGATAATATCAAAAACATACAATAATTTCAAAAACATATATTTTTATATAAATATTTTTAAAATATAATTACTAAATTACCATATTTTAAACTTCAATCACCAAAAGATAGCTTAAGTGTGCTTCAAAATGAAAAATACATGTATATAAAACTAAAAGGTTAAGAAAATTAAATAAATAAGCAATATAAAATAAAAAGTAAAAAATATTTTTCGGATATCCAAAATTTTGAAACTTCAAAATATTACTATTCGGATATTCAAAACGGATGTTCGGATTCAGATTATTTTAAACACCCCTAGCCGAAGGTGTGACTGTGTATATGTGTGTGTGTGAGAGAGAGCGCGCACAAAAAGGAAGAGAGTTTGTGAGTTGAGGTTTATTTTTGGTTACTTTCAATAAATTACAAAGGAATATTTTAAATTCATCTAAGGACCTAAGAAATTGTAAAATAATACCTGATATTTAGTGACACAAATTTAGATTCTTTAAGTACGTGTAGTTAGGAGAATTTGAATTTAATTCCAAAAATTTATTCGTTTGGTTCATTATTTACACGATGTAATTGAAATCATTTGCACTTAAACTTTCTTTCGTTCAAGGGAATTCAAATTATTTTCCATCATTAAGAAATTCAGATTCCTTATAACTACCACGCCTCTCCTTCATGTTGTTCATCCTTTCCTTCCCACTAATGGTGTTAATCAGGTTAACCTGACCACAGGTTAATCGGGTTTTTAAAATATAAACTTCACGTGAAACCCGAGCCTCTTAAGCTTCGGGTTTTGGTCAATTGAATTTCAGGTTTATAGGGTCGGGTTACAACTGAACCCAAATAACCTAACCGACACGATTCAAGCTTAGGTTAATCGACTAGGGTTATTCGGGTTTCAAGTGAGTTGTTCGGGTTACCTGATTTATAATTGTATTATTCAGTTGGGGTGACGGGCAGAAAAATATTCAGTTTGGTTCAACCCGAAACCCGAAAAACCCTAACCTTATTAGGTTCAGTTAATTGGCTTAATTTTAATACCTCAAAACAAATAAATCCGACCCAAACAACCCAACCGAACAACCTCCTAGGCGGTTGTGAGGTGATGAAGTTACATTCAAATTCCAATTCCTAATAACACTACCAAATAGATCGACAATGAATTAAATTCAAATTTACTTGCTTCATAGATTCCAATTCCCCCGAAAACTTTCTTGGCGTGGGCCGATTAAATCTAATCATCTTTGCATGCATTAGTTCCTTTCTCTGAAACAATACATATTCAATACCTTCTTAAATGCATATTTAGGGGTAACACTTAATTTGTTGTTAAGGAAACTTGATTGCCGATTTATGGGATTAGTTTATATTTTTAGTTTATGAACTAATTATAATCTTGATAAGCTCGTAATTCCATTTTTTCCGACTTACGAGCTTATAATCTACATAAGTTCGAGTTAAATCGCTACCTCTACCGTTTATGAACTTCTACCAGCATCTATTTCTCGAGCTCTTATCCCACAAGGTGCATATTACAACGAAGCCAAAAAGATCTAGCTAAAACGCCATCATTACCATACAATCATAGATGCAGGTTTTGTTTGACACGCGAACTACTTATGACCTCCTAACATTTTACAACAAAGAGCCCGCGTTTACAACTTATGAAAATACCAAAGTTCCAAGCAACACGGAGGCGAGAGGCACCGTTAGATTGTCATCAAACTTGGTGCTTACAGGGTGGGACTCAACCAACGCACTTGCAACAGACACCACCAAGAAACCAACCACCATTCCAAAACTTCTCTCAAGAAAGCCGAACATCGAATAATAGTACATGTACCTACATATCATCGACATTTTAATTTCGTTTAGTAAATGTGCCTATTTTGACTCTTTACTTATGAATGAGTTGTTTTGAAAGTGTACTTATTCGATGCATAGAACCTCCTAAATAATTTTATTCAATGAAACCAGAAGTTACCCGATAGACGCAATGAAACCAGAAGTTGCCATGGCAATTGATCCTGCAAAAGATTTATCGGTATTATAAGGAAGCTTCGTCTTCCCAAACCGCCTCCCGATAATATCAGCCACCCCTGTAGAATTATGGCACAGAAAACCAATGAATAATGCTAAAATATATACCGTTTGTTTGATTCTATCATTACATACCAAGTCCTATGAGAAGCATTATTCATTATATATTTCCTCTAAGGTGTAAATATATCAAGTAACGGGTCTTTTGCTTTTCAAAAGATAATTTAAAATAAATCAAGTAACCTCTAAGGACTAGTACTTTTACAACATAGTTATATAAACATTGAAGAATTCAAAAGTTAACAAACCTGTGGTTTCCAAATCTGCTCATAGATTTCACAGTGGCCTCATCTTTCACTATTCCAAGTCCTATGAGAAGCATTTTGATAATATTCACACCAGGAATAAGAGCTGCCATGACTGCTCCTTGACTGCCTGAACTGTGATAATATATGAATAACTCGATCATTATTAACGAAAGACAAACTTTTTTTTTCTTTTAATATGTAAATTACCTAAAGAGTGGCCAGCACAGCATGAATGCCAGCCCAATGGTTATATGAACAAGCTTCCTGTTTAGTTTCTGGTAAGATGATGAAGGCAAATCTGAATCAGAAGTTTTCCAAATTTAAAGAAATTGGGTCTTATTCTATTAGCGAAATAGTGTCGATCGATGTTAAAGAAACTACATTTGTCTAATTACAAGACTAGCTTTTGTCAGTGATAACTGACAACTAATATCATTGCATAAAAGAAAGGAGAAATGATACTGATTGCTAACAACACCTATTTTACGTGCAAGACAAGGACTAATTAAGGTGTTATGTGTATGTTCAAACAAAGTGGAAAGATAGAATATGTAACATAAGTGAGGTCAATGAAAACCCTTTTTGTGAACAAGGGTGTCTTTGGCAACGAGCTTTAGGATCACGAGCTTTTGTTGTTGGAAAATAATCTCCAACCGAATAAAAAAGCAATGTCAAGATGCCGAAGCTTAAGCTTTTAATTTAAAACAACAGGCTTTTATTCCTTTGACAAAAGTTAACTCGAATTCTGTTCATAATACAAATCATAGGATCTAATGCATTCAAAAGTAAGCCCTCTTTGACTTTGAGTCAAAGTCAAAGCTTACCAATTTTAGTCCAGAAGCAAAGAATCAAGAACGCAAATGAATCAGGCCTACAATTTACAAGAAAGGAAAAATCTTGTATAGAAGTACTAGTTGAATTTATAAAATGTGTTACGCTCATAGTTTTATGTTAAGGTTCTAAATATGAACAAATAATATTGTAAGACATTTATGTATATAATAGATTTATATATGTATTCGTCAGAAATCGGTCACACTCGCATTACATATAGTGACACATTAGTAAAAAGTAATATATTTTTCTAAGTTACATTGACGGCTAAACTATATAGCAATGCAAACTTGTGAAATATATAGTAAACGCAAACTCTCGCACACTGGTAAAATACTGTCATATATCACTTGTTTTATCATATTCAAAAAACTAGAAATCCGCTATGTATGAAATCTAACATAAATATGTAATGTTCTTACAAAAATAGAAATATATTAAATAATTTAACATGATAAAATGTCATACATGTTCTTTTTTCCTTCAAAGGCACTAAAAAGTATTATACTAACATAATATAATATATGGTAAAAGACCAACTACACATACCCAAGTCACAACTCATATTTTTATTCCTAGTCTAGAAACATATACACACATGACACATGAATAGTATCTCTCAAATATCCACCTAAAGAAATCAAATCAATTATACGAGTGGGTACATATAAGATTGTAATGAAGCAAACATTTATGAACCGTTAGTGCAATAATTTGGCGGAAAATCCATTTATGTTTATTTGATAAACAAACGAACATGACCAGGAGTTTTCATTTGTTTAATTAAGGGAACAAACAAGAAAAACTTTTGTTTGTTCATTTATGTTCCTAAACGTTCGATAATCTATTCATTTATATATGTTCATTCACTTATGTTTGTTTATGTTTGTTAGTTTATATTTGTTTATATATAGATATTAATAATATATATATATATATATATATATACATATATATAATATATATTAATTTAAGTAGTTATTGTTAAATAAATTAATACCATTCATTACACTATCTTCTTATAACAAGATGGGTGTAGTCTTGTGTAAAATCTTCCTTAACAAATCTTCACATATTATCACTTTATAGTTACTTTCCAAATTTTATAATAATACTTACTTCCTCAAAAACAATTTAGAATTTTGATATTTTATATAGAATAGCGAGGTATGAAAATTTTTAAATATGATAGAACTAAATCCATACAATATACATATTAAACTAACCATTTAATATTCTATTACAAGTTTAACCTTCTAGACTTTGATATAGAGCATAAATTACCAAAGCTAAATGATACGAAATATAAATATGAGATAATATAATAAAATCAACTTAAATGGTTTAATTAGAATGAAAAAAAAGAAAATTCAAAATTTGTCTTGAGCCATTTGAAATAGAAAAAACAAAATTTATGAGAAATTTATCAACTTAAAATTTGCGATATAATTAAAAGTTTGTGTATATTTATAAATACAAATATTTGAAACAAAAAGAGTTATATTCAAATTGTGTATATCTTTTAGGTAGGGATTATGAAAATATATTGAGAATATATAACAAATTTGTACGTATTATGTTATGAAAATTTTGTTCTTTTTTTTTTTTTTTTAAACAATTTATACAAAAAAAATTATAATTTTTAAATAATTTTTAAATAATAATGAGTATAACACTTTGGAAAATTAGATATAACACAACAGCGACCCACCTGGTCAAAAATCTCTCTTTTTGCAGTTTCTTCAAAAATTCGAAGCAAAGAAATTGCCAAGCAGGTGGAGAATACCAAGGCGGAAAAATCTCCGGCAACGGGAGAATTAGGGAAGAACACCGGACCGCCAGCCATGGTTGACCAAATTCTCCGACGACCCAGTGGCGATATCAACTGCCGAAGTACAAAATTGGAGGTAACTCAGAAGAATAATAACAGGGAGTAGCACAAAAATCTCAAATTCAAATAATCAAATATCGAACTTTCAGTAATTCAATTCAGCCTGAACAACATGGAATGATAGAATCTTTTCTGAAACTCGTAATCAAATGGGAAGTTTTGATTCTTAAGATGGGAAGGAAATCGTTTACCTTTCTTGAATTTGGAGTTTCGGAAGCATAAGAAATCTACGGAGATGGCTGACGGATATCAATTGCTGTTACCCCATGGAAGATCTTGATTTCAGTTGATCGAAATGTAAAAAGAAGATCATTAATTGCAGTTGGTAATAAACTTGAATGGTGGGTTATGAAATTGGTACTATTTTTTATATTTTCAGATGCATTATTGGTACTTGAGAAAAAGTAGGTAAACTGTATTTACTATTTAGTGATATTCTCTTACTTTGTATTTTTAACAAAGGTTAATAATGGAAAAAATCCTACATTTTGATATATTTTTTGGTTTAAAACTCAAAATTTATTTTTAAATTGTTTAAACCTCAAAGTTATAATTTGTTTTGTTTAAACCTTAAAGTTTGTATTTTATTTTGATATAAGCCTTAAATTTTTTTTAAATGGTTTAAACCCCTTAATTTATTCAAAAATGATTTAAACCTCCAAATTTACACTTTATTTTGGTTTAAAGCTATAAATTTATACTAAAAATTTTGTTTAAAAAATTTATTAATCTCTTAAGTTTTGTTTGCTTTTTAACTTTACTCTCTTTACTTGATTTAAATAAAAGTTTGGAAATGAGAAGACTATGAAGTTGACGAGTTTATATCAAAGTTCAATGGCCGAGTTTGTATTTAACTCAAGTAAAGAGGGTAAAATTAAAAAGCAAACAAAACTTAAGAAATTTAATTTAGTGTAAATTTAAAGCTTTAAACCAAAATAAAGTGTAAATCTGGAAGTTTAAATCATTTTTAGATAAATTATAGAGTTTAAACCATTTGAAAAAAACTTTAAGGTTTAAATCAAAATGAAATGCAAACTTTAAGATTTAAACCAAAACAAATTGTAACTTTGAGGTTTAAACCATTCAAAAATAAACTTTGAAGTTTAAACCAAAAAGTATATCAAAGTTTAGGGTTTTTTTTTTCATTATTAACCATTTTAACAACATTCTATATACCATATAATTAGGGGAATTTTTTTTTTTGGCCTTTTCAAGAACTTACATGCTTTCACTCAACTCTAGTTCCACAAATCAATTAAAACAATTAGGACAAATAATGGAACTGAATTTCTCAATGAAACATTTTCTGAATTTCTTCAAAAACATGGAATAATCCATCAAAGATCATGCTCATACACCCCACAACATAATATTAGGGTTGAACGCAAACACAGACATCTCCTTAAAGTTACAAGAACCTTACAATTCCAAGCACAATTTCCCAAACATCTATGAGGTTACTGTATACTCACAACCACTTATCTCATAAACACATTACCAACCACCTTTTTAAACCACAAAAGTCCTTATGAAATCTTGTATCAAAAACCACCACAATTAAACCATCTTCGAATAATAGGTTGTATGGCCTATGTCTACTCTCCAACTATGGACAAGTTCCAACTCAAAGCTACTCTTATGATCCTAGTTGGCTATGCTTAAACTCAAAAAAGGTTATAAACTCTATGATGTGACAACACAAAAGGTCACCATTACTAGGCATATCACATTTGATGAGACTAACTATCCATTCACACACTCCACCTCTGAGACACACAAAGCACCACAAGATAATATATCACAGAACACATAACCAGAACCCCTACATGCCATATACTCACCCACCCACTCCAACAAATGATCTGCCAAACCTCAACAAAACAAATCCAACCACTACCACTAATTACAACCCCACTTCACCGACTCACAAAAAGATATACTCGAGTCAAACATCCACCACCTAAATTCAAAGACTACCATTGTCCTTCCTCACACACAAACACCAAATCTGTTCACAATACTACCAAACACAATCTCACAAAATACCTCTCTTACACCAATCTCTCACCCACTACTCTCAAATTTATTAATTTTGTAGATAAAACAGTTGAACCACAAACCTTTATTCAAGCTTCTAAAGATACAAATTGGATTGAAGCTATGAGTAAGGAAATACATGCATTTGAGAAAAACAATACTTGGATTCTAACACAATTACCTGCAGACAACCAATTGGTTGTAAGTGGGTCTATCGAATTAAATATCATGCAGGCTCCATTGAAAGGTACAAAGCAAGATTAGTAGCAAAGGTATTTCATCATAAAGAACAAAAAAGGAATTGACTACAAAGAGACTTTTGCTCCTGTTGTTAAAATGACCACATACATAGTTCATCTCATAATTGGAATTACAAAAGGATGGATCATTAAGCAGCTTGATGTCAATAACGTTTTCTTACATTGGGATCTTCATGAAGATGTATATATGACAATTCCTCAAGGCTACTCAAAACCTACTTCCCCCACTACAGTTTGCAAACTCCAAAAATCCCTATATGGGCTAAAGCAGGCAAACCAACAATAATTTGAAAAGCTAACCTCTTTTCTTATTTCCATTGGCTTTCAGCAAAGTTACATGGAGACCTCATTATTCACTTTCAAACAACAAGGTGCTTTACTGCTTTACTTATCTATGTTGATAATATCATCATTTAAAATTTCACACATCAAGCAAGTCAAAGCACAGCTAAATGATACTTTTAGTATCAAGGATCTCGGAACACTCAACTACTATCTAGACATTGAAATTCTTAGAAACAATACTGGTCTCACAATGTCTCAATGAAAATATGCATTAGACTTACTCAAGGAAGCTGACTTACTTCATAGTAAACCTGCTTCAACACCTCTTGATCCAAACATCAAACTCACTCATTCTGAAGGTGAACCACTTGACGATCCATCACGTTATAAAACACTAGTGGGAAAGTTACTATATCTGACACTTACAAGGCTAACCCAAACACTCAGTCAATTCTTACAAGATCCTAGGATCCCTCATTTAAAAGCTCTCATGCATATTCTAAGGTACATTAAATTATGCCCAGGTCAAGGATTATTCTTTTCATCATCCAACAGTATCACTCTTAGTGCCTACTGTAATAGTGGCTGGACAAGCTGCCCCAACTCCAGAAAATCCATCACTGGGTACACTATTTTTCTGGGTCAAAGTCTAATCTCATGGCAGTCCAAGAAACAAACTGTGGTGTCCAGATCTTCAATTGAAGCTGAATACTGGGCACTTGCAGACACCACCTGTGAAATCACTTGGATCAAAAGCCTCTTACATGATTTCGATATCAAGATATCTAATCCCACTCATGTCCTTTGTGACAATGCTTCTGCCATAGCACTTGCTTCTAATCCAGTTCACATGCACGGACAAAGCATATTGAGATAAACTACCACTTTGTAAGGGACAAAATCAAAACAGGCCTCATATGTCCATCCTTTATTCCCTCAAAGAATCAAACAACACATATCCTAACTAAAGGCTTACATAAGTACATGCATTACACCTGCTTAGACAAGTTAGGCATATGTAATCCTTACGATATACCTACTTGTGGGGGGAATAAGACACACACAAATGAGATTATACAAGTCAAAATGCCACAACTAAAATATTGCATGTACACAACTAAACCGTATGGCATACACAATCTTAGGATCACACATGGCAAAAGTCTTCAACATTGTATGGCAAAAGTCCTCAATATTGCAACAGAATGTAATTAGTTAGCTAGTTAGTTAGTTAGGCTTTACAGTTAGATCCTCAACTTCTTTGTATATATATATATATATATATATATATATATATATATATATATATATATATATAGGGTAAGGTTAAACATAGAACCTAAAGAACCTTCTCTTGTGATGACACGTGGCACATAGTTTAAAGGTAAAAAAGGAAGAAAAAAAACGTCGCTCAGCTCCCAGCATCCTCCCATCTTCCCCAAAATTAAAATAAAAAAAAACCTCACTTACTTTAAATGATCATAACTCGTTCGTTTTTTAGAATTTTAACAAAAAAGTTATATCATTAGTTTCAGTTTTTCGTCCTCTTTCAAACAAGACTGGACTTGATATATTTCTGAAACTTTTTTTTTTGAAATGCAAAGTTTGCATTTTGAGCTGGGTTCATTCAAACTCAAAATGCAAAATCCGTAGTTTGCATTTTGAGCTGGGTTCATTCAAGCCCAAGCCTAAATGCAAAATGCAAAATCCGTAATTTGTATTTTGAGCTGGGTAATTCAAACCATGCAGAATGAAGAATGCAGAATGCAAAAAACATGTAGAATGAAAGAATGAAAAATGCAAAACAAATGCAGAATGCATAAATGCAAAAAACATGAAGAATGCAAAATGCAAAAAACATGCAGAATGAAGAATGAAGAATGCAGAAAGCAAAAAACATGCAGAATGCAAAAAAAATGCAGAATGCAGAATGCAAAAAACATGCAGAATGCAGAACGTAAATCCGTATAAACATGCAAACTGCAAAAAACGAAAAACGCAAAATTTATGATCTGAGACGAACCATTTGTGACGACTGCAAGGTCATTAGCGACGACTTTGCTTATTTGCGACTACAGATTTAACTTCATCGTCGCTAATTTATGATCTGAGACGAACCTTTTGCGACGACATTCAGCTCATTAGCGACGAGCTGCCAAAATGAAAAAAAAAGGTGTTTTTCCTGTATAGCTGCCAAAATGCAAAAAAAAATTCATTTTCAAAATTTTTTTAGAAAAGTATAGGAAGAGTGATCTTGTTTGAAAGATGATTAAAAAACTAAAAGAATGGTATAATTTTTTTGATTAAATTCACAAAACTTAAAAAGTTATGTCAATTTAAAGTTTTTGAGGTTTTTTTTTTTAAATCGTGGGTGATGGGGGGAGGATAATTATATTTTTGCTCTATTCTTCCTAAATTAATACATAATAATTACAGTTTTACCATCGATCAATCTCATCTATTGATATTGATGTAGTGAAATAATAAGAACCATTACACCAATTCTCTATCTTCTCGAATTCTCTCAAGTTCTTGATACCCATTTATGGGGTGTACCATGTATGGATTGGTATATATTTTTAGTTTATGAGCTTATTATAATATTGATAAGCTCTTAATTCCATTTTTTCCGACTTACGAGCTTATAATTTACATAAGTTCGAGTTAAATCGCTACCTCTACTCATTTTGAACTTCTACCGGCATCTATTTCTCGAGCTCTTTTCCCACAAGGTGCATATTAAAACTAGTAAGAAGCCAAAAAGATGTAGCTAAAACGCCATCATTATCATACAATCATAGATGCAGGTTTTGTTTGACTCGCGGACTACTTATGACCTCACAACATTTTACAACAAAGAGCCCGCGTTTACAACTTATGAAAATACCAAAGTTCCAAGCAACACGGAGGCAAGAGGCACTGTTAGATTGTCATCAAACTTGGTGCTTATGGGGTGGGACTCAACCAACGCACTTGCAACAGACACCACCAAGAAACCAACCATCATTCCAAAACTTTTCTCAAGAAAGCCGAACATCGAATAATAGTACATGTACCTACATATCATCAACATTTATTGCAAGTTTAAAAAAATAGGTGCCAAAAAAACGTGAGGGGATGATCTAAGCTCCATTGAACCGCCAAAAAATTATATAGTAATATCCCATGTTTTCTTACCCGGGTCGACCCGACCGGTGGAACCGCGACCCGGCCCCTAGACCGGGTCAACATAAGGCGGGTTTTTGGGCAATTTCCGGCCCGGAGTGACCCAGCCGGGTTAGCGGTTGAACCGGTTGGACTAGTGTACATCAACCCGGTTTTCTCTTTGTTAAAAACAAAGAAAATCAAAAAACCCTAATCGACCTTTCCATATATTAAGTGATCGTGAGCTTGAAACGTACAATAATCCAAATGTCTTAAAAGATTAAATTTGGTTTGATTGTGACCCTATGACAATTGTTGTTTGAATTTCTTTTTTTTCATTATTGTATGTTGAACACTTGAACTTAATTATTGTGTTTGGATTGATTATAATATTGTAGGTTTATTTTTTATTTTTTATTCTTTGTATACATACATATATACATATATATAAAATCAAAAATAAAAAAACTATAAACCGGGTTGACTGTGACCCGGTGAGGAATCTGAGTCAACATTTTAATTTCAAGTAGATAATACATGTACCTACGTATCATCGACATTTTAATTTCGTTTTAGTAAATGTGCCTATTATGATTCTCTACTTATGAATGAGTTGTTTTAAAAATGTACTTATTCGATGCATAGAACCTCCTAAATCATTTAATTCAATGAAACCAGAAGTTGACAAGAGACATTGCACAAACATTACCCGACAGACGCAATGAAACCAGAAGTTGCCATGGCAATTGACCCTGCAAAAGATTTATCGGTATTATAAGGAAGCTTCGTCTTCCCAAACCGTCTCCCGATAATATCAGCCACCCCTGTACAATTATAGCATAGAAAACCAATGAATAATGCTAAAACATATACCATTTGCTTGATTCTATCATTACATACCGTCTCCGGCACAAAGATTGCAAATTGCAGCAATGGAAATTGGTGATGTTCTCCAGTACATTATACAACACAAAGTGATTGTAGAAGCATAGTATAACGGACCCGTTAGAAGCTCTCTGATACATAAAAACAAAACTGTGTTAAATGATTCAGATTACCCAAGAAGCAACTAATATTCATGTAGACTCAGTTACTTGCACACGGTTTGATTTATATTGCATTATGTATTTCCTCTAACGCGTAAATATATCAAGTAACTGGTGTTTTGCTTTACAAAAAAAAAATTTTTAATAAATAAAATAGATCAAGAAACCTTGAAGGACTAGTAGTTTTACAACATAGTTAAGTAAACATTAAATAATTAAAATGTTAAAAAACCTGTAGTTTCCGAATCTGCTCATGGATTTCACAGTGGCCTCATCTTTCACTATTCCAAGTCCTATGAGAAGCACTTTGATAATATTCACACCAGGAACAAGAGCTGCTATGACTGCTCCTTGACTGCCTGCACTGCGATAATATAGGAATAACTCGATCTTTATTCACGAAAATACAAAAAAAAAAAACGTATTTTTTTTCTTTTAATATGTAGATTACCTAAAGAGTGGCCAGCATAGCATGAATGCCAGCCCAATGGTTATATGCACAAGCTTCCTGTTTAGTTTCTGGTAAGATGATGAAGGCAAATCTGAATCAGAAGTTTTCCAAATTTTAAGAAATTGGGTCTTATTCTATTATCGAAATAGTGTCAATCGATGTTAAAGAAACTACATTTGTCTCGTAACAAGACTAGCTTTTATTCCTTGACAAGAGTTAAACTAGAATGCTGTTCATAATACAAATCATAGGATCTAAATTTTTTTTTTTAACAGCAAAAAAATTAGTTGTTAGTAAGTTAGTAAACCTAAAGTTAGAATTAAACTTCATTGTCAAATGTAAGCTCTCTTTGACTTTGAGTCAAAGTCAAAGTTTAGCAATTTTAGTCCAAAAGCAAAGAATCAAGAACCCAATTGAATCAGGCCTAAAAGAAAGAAAAAGAATCTCCTATACAAGTATACAGCTAAGTGCTTTCAGATTCCTACAATTAACAAATTTGAGATTCAGATAATTAGATATAACACAACAGCAACCCACCTGGTCAAAAATCCCTCTTTTTGCAGTTTCTTCAAAAATTCGAAGCAAAGAAAGTGCCAAGCAGGTGGAGAATACCAAGGCTGAAAAATCTCCGGCAACGGGAGAATTAGGGAAGAACACCGGACCACCAGCCATGATTGACCTAATTCTCCGACGACCCAGTGGCGATATCAACTGCCGAAGGACAAAATTGAAGGTAAATCAGAAGAAAAATAACAGGGAGTAGCACAAAATTCCCAAATTCAAATAATCAAATATCGAACTTTCAGTAATTTAATTCAGCCTGAACAACATGGAATGATAGAATCTTTTCTGAAACTCGTAATCAAATGGGGAGTTTTGATTCTTAAGATGGGAAGGAAATCGTTTACCTTTCTTGAATTTGGAGTTTCGGAAGCATAAGAAATCTACGGAGATGGCTGACGGATATCAATTTCTGTTACCCTTTCATGGAAGATCTTGATTTGAGTTGATCGAATTGTAAAAAGAAGATCATTGATTGCAGTTGGTTCTAAACTTGAAGTGCTGGTTTATGAAATTAGTACTCATTTCTGACATTTTCAGATGCATTAATGGTAACCAATTGAGATAGAGTTGGTAGACTTGTATTTAGTTAGATTCTATAGTTTGGAGTTTTTTACCAACCAAGTGTCTTCGTAAATTTATTTACTAAAGTGGTGTACTTTTAAACATATTTATTAAAAAAGTGTATGTTGGGATTAATACTGTTTGTGAGTTAATACAGGTTGATGGTTAATACAGGTGTTGGTGATTAGTGCAGGTGCTCGTAGTTTGTACATGTGAGCTTAATTGGTACAGGCAGCGATCTTCCAGGATGAGATAAGAATGACAGTTCAAGTTTGTTTTGAATTCACGTAATTTTAGTGATAAATTTTATTTTGAAATATTCCGGAGTGATAGCTATGAGAAGATAACTTTGTGTCTATTCTTAGCTAAATGATCTCGATAAACATCTACTATTGCGTATGGTTTGTTATCTCGTAGTATATATATAGATGTTGATCAGGGTAGAAAGGTAGACGAGCCTCAAGGGAAAAACCCTTACAATTGAGAAGAATTGTACGTGTGTTGGTTCGTTTTTGAATTAATGCATTGGGGCTTATGGTGTTTATTCGTATTCTATAATCATTGTTCTTGATAATTCGATTAGTTGTTTCCGCAAACTAGTTGTTTCAAATCTTGGATTGTTATTGTGTGTTTTAATTCGATCCTGACAAGTGGTATCAGAGCTACGTTGTAGCTTTGGATCCAGGATCATCAAGAACAACTTAACTAGCATATTCTTGGGTGATTCATAGCAATCATGAGCGACATGGCAGACGGGGTGCTGTTAACTAAGGTTCCCATGTTGAAGCCCAATGACTTCGACATGTGGAAAATAAGAATTAAGCAATACATCTTACTTACAGACTATCTGATGTGGGACATCATTGAGAATGGTCCCAAGGGAACACAAAAACTTGATGCTGATGGAAACAAACTGCCTAGAGATCCACCAGCAAACGATTTGGAAAGAAAAGAAAGACAGAGTGAGGTGAAAGCACTAAGTACCTTACTATTGGCCATTCCAAACGAATATCAACACCAATTCAGCAGATGTGAGCAAGCCAAAGAACTATGGCAAGCACTGGAAAAACGTTTCTCAGGAACCAAAAGCACAAAAC
The DNA here is from genome assembly GCA_947179395.2 of Pulicaria dysenterica. NCBI lineage: Eukaryota > Viridiplantae > Streptophyta > Magnoliopsida > Asterales > Asteraceae > Pulicaria > Pulicaria dysenterica. The sequence goes on along the minus strand of OX359291.1, from coordinate 60,975,896 downwards.
GAAATCAGAGATCCATACTGAAACAGCAGTATGAGAATTTATGTGCAAGTAAGGAAGAGACAATGACACAAACCTTTGATAGGTTTAATAAATTGGTTGGAGAATTGGCTACTGCAGGAGTAATAATCGACCAAGATGATGTCAATAGAAAGTTTCTAAGGTCACTGGGTGAGGAATGGACTATGTACACAGTTGCATCTAGACAAAGTGATGATCTGGAAGGAAAAGAATTAGATGATCTTTACAATGATCTTAGAGTCTTTGAAGCAGAAGTGGAAGCAAAAAAGGAAACCTTCAAGTTTTTCTCAAAATGCAGCATTTGTTTAATCAATTGGTGAAGTTACATCTGGTTTACAAACTTCCAGGGTTAATGCAACAAGTGATGATGTACTAGAAGCATTTTTTGCAAGTCATGCCAAGTCCACATTGGTGAATGATGATTTAGAACAAATTCATCCAGATGATCTAGAGGAGATGGATATTAAATGGCAAATGGCAATGCTCACACTAAGGGCAAAAAGGTTCATTCAAAGAACTGGGAGAAAAGACTTTGGTATTAAAAGAGATGATAAAGCTGGGTTTGACAAAAGCAGGTTGAGTGTTACAAATGTCACAAACATGGACACTTTGCAAGGGAATGTAGAGGAGAAAGAAGGCAGGAAGGATCACAAGAAGTATCCAACAACAAAAACATTCAGAGTAACAACTCAACAGCACTGGTGTCACAAGGAGATGCTCACTTTGATTGGAGTGAACATGCTGAATTTGCCACATCAAATCAAGCTTTAATGGCAGAAACTTCAACAAAATCAGATGACATGCCAAAAGAGGTAAAGCTCAAACTTTGTACTGAAGAATGTCTTCAAACTGTTAAAAAATACAGGGATCATAACAAAGTTGTATGTGAAACTTTGTCAAAATCTGAGGAAAGAAGCAGAGAAACTAGTCTAATAATTGCTAGTTTTGAACAACAAGTAAAAGCATATGTGAGTAATGAGAAAAAGTATCAAGATGATATTTGTCAATTAAAAAGAGAAAATGAAAAACTTGTTTTTGAACTAGAAGAAGTCAAGAAGCAACTTAACACTGAAATGCAGAAGTCTGAAAAGGTTAAACTTGACATTGACAAGTTTCAATATGCTTCTAAAACAGTTGAAAACATTATTCAAAGTCAAATTCATGATAAATTAAAAACTGGATTAGGATATAGAGAAGTGCCTCCTCCATTCAATCAAACTTATATTCCTCTAACAAAAGAAGTTGTTGAAAAATACAGGAATGATAAGGATTTTCCAAAAGAGGTATCTAAATTATGGTGTAATCATCAAACAGATCAAGCCAAAAGCATGCTTTATTTGTGGGAAACTGAATCATATTGCAAAACAGTGTTTTCACAATCCTATAAATAAAAAGTCTAGGTTCAACTTGTCTTACAAGCTTAACAAATCTAGAACACCAAAACAGATCTTCAAAGGAAAGCCTGTAGTTGTTCAAAAGTATGTGCCTAAAGGAAAGAATGCTAATGAAGTTATTACAGGTAACACTAGTCAAGGACCTTCAACAACAGAGAATCTTGGTTTCAGATTGATGCCTTATGGTGTTAACAGTCCTTACTTGAAACATTCTCAAGTGTTAAAGCAATTTACTTATTTCAATGCTGAAGGAAAACCCAAGACCACACTGGCTTGGGTTCCTAAAAGAAACTAACTTGTTTTGTTGATGTGCAGGGCAAGCCACCTCAGAGAAAGAAGAATATATGGCATGTAGATAGTGGCTGCTCTAGGCACATGATTGGAGACAGAGAATGTCTTCAACAGTTTGAACAGTGTGATGGTGGATACGTTGCTTTTGGTGGGGATGTTAAAGGAGGAACGATCACAGGTAAAGGTCAAGTATCAAATGGAAAGCTAAACTTCTCTGATGTTTTCTATGTTGAACAGTTGAAGTATAATTTGCTGAGTATATCACAAGTATGTGATAAGAAAAATAACATTCTGTTTACAGAACAAAAATGTATCATTCTTGCTCCAGGATTCAAAATACTGGATGAAAAACAGATTCTGCTGAGAACCCCAAGGAATGAAAATGTCTATTTTTTGGATATGGCTATGACTTCACAAATCTTAGAAGAAACTTGTTTTCTATCAAAGGCAACAGTTGATGAATCTTCTTTGTGGCATAGAAGAATGTGTCATATGAATGCCAAAACCATGAATAGGTTGGTCAAACAAGGGCTGGTGAGAGGATTACCTCAAAAGGAATTTGCTTTCAATGAGTAGTGTGTTTCATGTTTGAAGGGTAAGCAGCACAAAACCTCTCATAAGTCAAAAGAAGTAAACTCAATCACTGATCCTCTATATTTGTTGCATATGGACTTGTTTGGTCCTACAAATGTAATGAGCATTGGAAAGAAGTCTTATTGCTTGGTTATTATTGATGACTTCTCAAGATTCACATGGGTATTTTTCCTTAAGAGTAAAGATGAGACAAGTGAGATACTCAAATCTTTTGTGCTAAGAACTGAAAATCAACTGGGATCAAAGGTTAAGATGTTGAGAAGTGATAATGGAACAGAATTCAGAAACTCAAGCTTAAAGAACGTTTGTGTTCAGAAGGGTATTACAAGGCAATTCAGTGTACCAAGAACACCTTAACAGAATGGAGTTGCAGAAAGAAGGAACAGTACTCTAATAGAAGCTGCTAGAACCATGCTGGCAGACTCAAAGCTTCCTATCACTTTCTGGGCAGAAAAAGTGAATACAGCATGTTATGTGCAAAACAGGATTCTTATAGTTAAAAATCATTCAAAAACCTCATATGAACTCATTCACAACAGAAAACCTTTGATTAGTTTTCTGAAACCATTTGGATGCCCCTGTACTATTCTGAATACAAAAGAGTATCTTGGAAAATTTGATAGCAGGGTGAATGAAGGTTTTTTTATTGGTTACTCTACTCACAGCAAAGCATACAGAGTATATAACAGAGTCTCCAAAATTATTGAAGAAAGTGCAAATGTGTCCTTCAATGAACACACCTCAAATATTTCTGGCACAGGTCCAAATTGGCTGTTTGATATTGATAAACTTACAAGTTCACTTCATGGATGCAACTCAAGTACACAGGAAGAAAGTTCAAAGAAGGAATCCTCAAAAGACTATGTTTTTTCCCTCTATTGTAGGTTGATCCACCATGTTTTACTGAGATCTCTTCTTCTTCATCTAAATCTCAGGATACAAACAGTGACAGTATCAGGAATGAAACAGAAGAGGTCCCCACTATGCAAAGCCAAAGTTCCACTGAACTCCATGATCCATTACAGTCAGAGCTAGTACAAGCAGACCCTCAAATCCTTGAAGATGAAAACTTTGAGATACATGACTCAAATCTGAGTCCTGTAATACAAGTTGACATTCAACCCTCTTCAAGAATTCAGAAGCACCATCCTATAGAGCAAGTTATTGGTGACATTCATACTCCAATGGAAACAAGAAAGAAGTTCAAAGAATCACTGGAACATGCTAATTTGTGTCTGTATTCAAGTTTCCTTTCTCAAATTGAACCCAAGAAGGCACATGAAGCTTTGAAAGATCCTTCATGGATTGAAGCAATGCAGGAAGAACTTCGTCAATTCAAAATACAAGATGTATGGACCTTGGTGTCACTTCCACCAGTAAAAAGAGCAATCGGTACAAAATGGGTCTTCAGAAACAAGAAAGATGACAGGGGAATTGTGGTTAGAAACAAGGCAAGATTGGTTGCTCAGGGATACACACAAGAGGAGGGTATTGACTATGATGAAGTTTTTGCTCCTGTTGCAAGGATTGAGGCTATTCGAATTTTCTTAGCTTTTGCATCTTTCAAAAGATTTAAAGTATATCAGATGGATGTAAAGAGTGCTTTTCTGTATGGCAAGATAGAAGAAGAAGTTTATGTATGTCAGCCTCCAGGTTTTGAAGATCCCAAGTTCCCTGATAAAGTGTTAAAGTTGAACAAAGCATTATATGGTCTTCATCAGGCTCCTAGAGCCTGGTATGACACATTGTCAGACCATCTTCTTGAAAATGGATTCAAAAGAGGAACAATTGACAAAACCTTGTTCATTATGAAGGAAAATGATGATATTCTGTTGGTACAGATTTATGTTGATGATATTATCTTTGGTTCTACACTGCCTTCTTTATGCAAAGAATTTGAAACCATAATGCATCAGAAATTCAAGATGAGCTCTATGGGAGAGTGATCATTCTTTTTGGGATTGCAAGTCAAGCAACAAGATAATGGAATCTTTTTTAGTCAATCCAAATATGTGCATGATATTCTGGACAAGTTTGGCTACAAGGAAACAAAAGTTGCAAGTACTCCTATGGAAACACACAAGACTTTGTCAGCAGATCTTGAGGGGGAGGATGTTGATATTCATTTATACAGATCTATGATTGGTTATTTAATGTATCACACCTCTTCTAGACCTGACATTATGTTTGCAGTATGTGTGTGTGCAAGATTTCAAACCAATCCCAAACAGTCTCATTTTCTTGCTGTCAAAAGGATTTTTAGATATTTAAAAGGTCAACCAAATCTTGGTTTATGGTATCCAACAGACTCTTCTCTGGATTTGATTGCTTACACTGATAGTGATTATGGAGGTGCAAATTTGGATTGAAAATCTACATCAGGAGGATGTCAATTTCTTGGGAACAGGTTGATCTCATGGTAATGCAAGAAACAAACCACAGTATCCACTTCTACAGCAGAAGCAGAGTATGTAGCAGCCTCAAGTTGTTGTGCACAAGTGCTTTGGATTCAGAATCATATGCTTGATTATGGTGTTACTTTCCTTAATACTCTCATTCTCATTGATAACAACAGTGCAATCAGCATTGTTAATAATCCTGTCAAACATTCTAAAACAAAACACATTGAAATTAGATATCATTTCATAAGAGATTGCAATGAAAAGAAACTTATCCATGTTCAAAAAGTTCATACTGACAATCAACTTGCAGATCTGTTTACAAAACCTTTTGATGTCAGTAGGTTCAATTTTCTTGTTTCCAATATTGGAATGATGATTCTTGAAAAATAAACTGTTTTGTTTCGGGATTATTCTCAATGATTTTTTTTTGCTCTATTCTGGAATGGAGATTACACTTGATTAGATGGTACAGGTGTGCAGAGATGATATAGGTGTGCAGAGATACTACAGGTAAGCAGAGATACTACAGGAGTGCAGAGATACTACAAGCAAAATTGCTTTCTCACACAGTTGCTACAGGCAGTTAGTACAAGATAACAAACTTCGCGAACTTTTGATGAGCTCAGCATTACTTTTTTTTTTAATTTTCCTTTTTCTTCGCTCCCATAACTGACATCCCTCTTTTTCTCACACATTCATTCTTAAACTTCTCACTTCTCTCATACTCTTCATTCGAACTCTTTCCTCTGCTACTCTCCCTTCTAACATCATGTCTTTGTCTTCTTCATCTTCTCAATCTGACAATGGTGAACTCAAGTTCGTGGATTCCCATTATATGGCAGCATATCTAAAGAAACCTAATCAGTATAAGGACTTTCATCCTATCATCGGCTTCTTGAGAACGTCTCATATTCAATATGTCCTACAAGTTAAGCCTGTCATCTACATCGATCATCTTCATCAATTTTGGTCCTCCGCAGAGATAATAGAAACAAATGGTGCTTACTCTATAAAATCAAGGGTTGATCAGCGCGAGTTGGTGGTAACTGAAGCCCTAGTCCGTCAGAACCTTCAACTCAACGATGAGTCAGGTATTTCATCTTTACCCTCTGATGAACTTTTCGCAACTTTATCTCGTATGGGGTATGAGGGTGATTTGAGGAACATGACCTTTCTAAAAGGATTGTTTTCCCCTTAGTGGCGTTTTCTTTGTCATGTGTTGCAACAGTGTATTTCTCGTAAAAAGGGCGCATGGCATGAATTTGGCGGGTCTATTGCCACTGCATTAGTTTGTTTAGCCACTGGTCAAAGGTTTAACTTTTCCAAAATGATTTTTGATGATATGATCTGGAATTTGCAACATTCTGCAAACAAATTTTTGATGTATCCCAGATTCTTACAGACAATCTTTGATAAATCTTTGCCAAATCTTTCAAAATTACCAAGGATTTATGGTATTCGTTCTCACACTCCAAAAGTTTTTGCAAATATGCGTAGAAAAGGCTTACACTTTTCTGGTACTGATACTACTCTATTCTCTACAATGGTGGAAGTATCCCACTCAACTGGTGAGGGGTCAAGCTCTCAGCCTATACATCAAAGCACTCCCATTGACACCCAACCCACACCATCTACTTCAAATGCTCCTCAGTCTTCAATTGTTTTCCCTACACCTACTGCCACTCATACACAAGCTCCACCATAAATAGCTTCAACAGAACCACCATTAGTTTCTCTTAAGAGAAAACGGACAAAGAGAGTTCCTTCCTCTCTACGTCCTGTAACCCAAACTGCAAACCCTCTTGAAGAGCATTCTCTTCAAGGGAATATCCAAAGGGAAACCAATGAGCAGTCTCCCATGCTCAAGGAGGTGATCTGTCAGGAGAAGTATGATCATGTGAAAAGGGCTCACATTTCTGAGCCTGTACAAAGTACATCTCAGGACCCTGTGAACATCATTAAGACCCAATTCACGGCAACTTCAATGTTTGATGTTTCCCTGGAAACATTGAACACAGAAGGACCTGGGTGCCAAGAAACCATGGGGGATGCTGGTGTTCACGCTAGGCCTGAAACCTCATCTTTTCAGTTCCTTGATCCTGAAATGGTGGTCAACACACTTAATACAGGTGAAACAGAATGCAACATCATGACTTGACGGCACCTCACTCTTCCTATGATCCTTCGAAGGTGGTCCATACACCCAATCAAGGTGAGGATAGCTCTAACTTCAAGAAATTGATGGAATCCCATGCTCTTATCATGAAGGAGCTACAAGCTCAGCGTGATTTAATTACATCTCAACAGGCTGCATTGACCTCCTTAACCACTATGGTTAAGAAATTATTGCATACTACAACTCCGAAATTTGTTCTCTTCTCCTCCAGCTCCTCAGAGGATGCTCCCAAAAAGGGGGAGAATGAGCCGCACCCACAACAGAGTATTGAGGATGTTGAGAAAGTGGTTGAAGAAACGGATGTTGAGAAAGTTGTTGAGGTAATGGAAGGTGATAAGGTTGGTGCTGAAAGTAAAACGAATGAGGGAAGCAAATCAAAACTATCCAAAACTGCCAAATACTTTGAAGGAGAGTTAGATCAAATCATTGATGGTGTTGATGAAGAAGTTTTAGTTGAAAATAAGCAAAGAGAGGAGGTTGTGGATGTTCAACCAGTTGAGACTGTGAGTGTACAGAAAGAAGCAGAGGTTGTTATGCCTGAGGAATCAGAAACAGTGAAAGTCCCTCAAGCATATAAAGTTTCAAGGGACGAAATGGATGTTGCTACTGCTTTGCAACAGTTTAAAAATAAGCCAATTCCTCAAACTTCTCAGAAGTTAAAGGGAGTCTCGATTGCAGAACCAAAGGAAGGAGAAGGTGTTCCATCTAAGGGGAGAGGAAAAGCTTTGGGCATTATCACTACAAAACATGGCCCTAGGTATGTTGAAATGGATGAATCTTTTAAGCAGAAAGGAAAAGGAGTAGTTGTGGAAACTGTAAAACTCTCCAAACAGGAACAACTCAAAGCTGATGAAGAGTTGGCAAGGAAGTTAGCAGCAGAGTTGGAACAAACCATGAAAGGCCAAATTCAATCAGATGAGGAATTAGCAAAGAAAATTAAGGAAGAAGAAGATGTATATCTTTCAGAGGAGATTAAGAAAGCAAAAGAAAAGAAAACAAACATTGGTGCTGATAGAAGAAGGTTTTCTGATTTCTTAAAGGTAAGAGGTTACAGTGGAAAGCAACTGGGCCCGATGAAGTTTGAGAATATTGTTGATCTTTATGAAAGAGAAAAGAAGAAAGTTGTAAGTTTGAGTGAGGAAGAGAGGATGGAGGTTGAAAAGAAAGTGAAAGAAATGCATGATAGTATGGTTTAAAGTATTCTAAAACCACTCCCAAAAAGTCCACACAGTTCTATCCTTCAAAGAAAAAAGAAGAAAAGTGATAATACTGGTGAACCCATAGCAACTGGGCCCGATGAAGTTTGAGAATATTGTTGATCTTTATGAAAGAGAAAAGAAGAAAGTTGTAAGTTTGAGTGAGGAAGAGAGGATGGAGGTTGAAAAGAAAGTGAAAGAAATGCATGATAGTATGGTTGAAAGTATTCTAAAACCATTCCCAAAAAGTCCACACAGTTCTGTCCTTCAAAGCAAAAAGAAGAAAAGTGATAATACTGGTGAACCCATAGCAAAAAGAACAAGGAAGGCTCCTAAGGAAAGTAAAGGAGATCCAGTCAATGAAGCTTTAAAATCTATGAACAGCAAAGTTAAACCAGTGAAAGCAGCTAAGAGTCTTATAAAGAAAGAGGTGAAGGACTCAAAGAAAGAAATCAAAGAGAAGAAGGAAAAGGAGAAAGCACAAGCAGAATCAAGTGAAGAAGTGATAGAGATAGATATCTCTGAAATGCCCAACTTTGATGATGAAACAACATCCAGTGATGATCCTGGAAACAGTATGGTGATACTAAATAAACCACAACAACCCATTCATGCAGTTCCTCTTACAGTTAAAAATCTAGAAGTAATTGATTGGGATGTGATACCAGTTTGGCCCAAACATTACATCAGGTTGACAAGGGCAGACAAGGAAGAAGAAGTGCACAGTGCATTCAGCAGGATGGTGAAAGAGATTGGAAGAGAAGAGCTGGATGAGATGTACAAGGTAGGAAAACGAAAGGGGTATGAGGAAATTTCAGCAAAGAATGAGTGTGAAATGGTATTGGTTATGGTGATGGAGTACTTGGAAATGATGTTTGAACCATGGAGTATCAAGAGATTGGTGAGAGTATGGAATGATGAAGTGTTACGTTGGGAAATGTATCCACACAATGGTGTATATACAGTTTGGAGGAAAGGAGGAGCAAGAGAGTACTACCTGGTTGCCAAAGTCTACAAGCATTCATACATGACTGTCAAGACAATGCTGAAGGTGAAATTGCTTACTCGGTTTGAAACTGATATTGCTAAGAATCTGGTGAGAAGCATACGGTGGTTAGCAGTGATGTATGAAAGGTCGAAGAAGAAAGACAAGAGTCAGCGAAAGTAGAAGTTTTGGAAGCATCCTTTACAGTTGAACCTTTTAAAACTTAGTGCTGTTCAGCAATAAGTTTAGGGGGAGATTGTTGGGATTAATACTGTTTGTGAGTTAATACAGGTTGATGGTTAATACAGGTGTTGGTGATTAGTGCAGGTGCTCGTAGTTTGTACAGGTGAGCTTAATTGGTACAGGCAGCGATCTTCTAGGATGAGATAAGAATGACAGTTCAAGTTTGTTTTGAATTCACGTAATTTTAGTGATAAATTTTATTTTGAAATATTCCGGAGTGATAGCTATGAGAAGATAACTTTGTGTCTATCCTTAGGTAAATGATCTCGATAAACATCTACTATTGCGTATGGTTTGTTATCTCGTAGTATATATATAGATGTTGATCAGGGTAGAAAGGTAGACGAGTCTCAAGGGAAAAACCCTTACAATTGAGAAGAATTGTACGTGTGTTGGTTCGTTTTTGAATTAATGCATTGGGGCTTATGATGTTTATTCGTATTCTATAATCATTGTTCTTGATAATTCGATTAGTTGTTTCCGCAAACTAGTTGTTTCAAATCTTGGATTGTTATTGTGTGTTTTAATTCGATCCTGACAGTGTATTTTTTTATTTAATAGGTTAATTTATTATTAAAACTAATATTATATAATAATTAAACACAAAATAAGTTCATCACTCTTGGGTTTTTCTAATTTTAATTATATATATATAAACAGCAAAATAAGTTCATCCCTCCGGTTGGTTCCCCTGCCCCCACATCCGGTCTATATCCACCACCCCTTGCCGCCGTCGGATTATTCCGCCGCCCTCTTCAGACTCCTCTCCCCCTGTCACCGCCTACAACTATCTATTCTCACAGCCGTCGCCTCTCTCTCCTCCAGTCCCCACCGGCGATCCTCACCTCACAACATCGCCGCCGCACATCCCATTCTCCCCAAGTCACCAACGCATCTCATCCTCTGCAACCATCTTTTCCACACAAAGACCATAGCCATCTCGACACCACCGTCTCTCGATCTGTCGATTTAAGGTTACGGTGGTTCGTTTTGTGTGGGTTGAAGTGTGTGTTACCGGAAAAGGAACAGATGGCGTGTGTGTTTAGGTAACCTACGAGGAGAACTTTGTGTCTTCGGAAAAGGGAGCACATGCGATGGGTGTGCTTGTCGCCGGAAAATGAAGGTGATGTTTGAGCCGGAATGAAATTTGCGCCGGTGAAAGGGATGTAGTGTGTGTCGCCGCCGTGAATGAAGATGGGTTTTTGAAACTAAATAAATAATACATATATCTATATATTATATTTTATTAAGAACCAATTTCAATTTGTTTAACTTAATATACTAATTAGGTATAATTAATTATAATATTAGTTTTAATAATAAAATTAACCTATTAAAATACAACAATACACCCTTTTTGTAAATATGTTTGAAACCACACCATTTTGGTAAATAAGTTTCTCAAATACACTTGTTTGGTAAAAAACTCCTATAGTTTGTTACTTGGTATTTTTAACAACATTTAAAACAAGTCTCCTAAATAAGGAAATTGTCAAAGGTAAATTTTGTCAATTAAGTTTGACTATGCCTCTCACTATTTAGTGAAAGATGTAGCTAGTTATAAGTTGAGACAGTTGAGAGGTGATTCGTACATAATAAAATTGTTCATACACAATAGGTACAAGCATATTATAACATATAGTATAAGTCGATAATGTAAAACTTGTTGTGTATGTAAAAAAAATTATATACGAATCACCACTCATATATATTTGGTTCATTTTTTAAACTATGTTTATTAGACTAGATATTTATACTGTTGTATTTTATTACATTGATAATTCCTGATTATTTGAAAAGACGATAGTATCCATTTGATTTAACTTTATTAAATTATTTTAAGTTTTATCTATTTAAATATTATTAAGTTATATTAAATAATATAACACATGTGTAAACACCCACTTTATATATATTAAGATAATATAACACGTGTGTAACACCCACTTTTTGAATTTAATAATAATTAAATATTAAAGACATTCATATGTAAAGACCGATTTATTATTATCTTATTTTGAATAAAATTAGAAACATTTTTTATAACTTCAACTTAAAATAAATCAAAATCTTATTTTACTAAAAAAGTTTGATATTAAAAGATTTAACTCAAAAGTTTCATACTAATTTAAATATAAATTTTAAATAAAGCACACATACAAAAGTAGGAGTCACCCTTATCTTCTCGTAGCTGAAGTCATGGCTTAAACTTTCCTAATACACATTAGCTTTATCCTAGCGAGAATACTCAATCATCAGAACTGTATATAGCAAACATGAACAATCCAGCACATACAAACCCTATGAGATCCAATGACGAATACAGGATCCCTAAACCATGTACTTGGTACCAAGTTATCTCTATATGCTCAAAGAGCACAAACTGTAACATGCTTGATTAGAACACTACCACGTCACGTTCATACGTTACAATTACAGTCTAGAGATTAAGTAGACTCACCTTTTAATATGCATCATCACAAATAATTCTTCAAGTATCGCAATTAATATCACGTAACCCCTATGTACAATTATATAAATAAAGGTGAATAAACATACAATTCTAATGCGTAAATGTGACATACACGGCCGTGTAATCATCTACATGGGCCGTGTAGCACTACACCTACACAACCATGGCTATATATAATGTCAGTGTTGACCCTAGGGCTCTACAAGGTTCGTATATTATGGGCTGTGTACCTTCCCGTCGACCAGATACACAATACAGCCATTGATTCACAGCTTACAACGTAGTGATGCTCGGTGGCGGTAGGGTTTCATAAACTGATGCATGGTGGCGGTAATGTTTCATCGACAAGCCATGGATTGTGCATCAGGCATGATAAATCGAGCGATGGTGGTGAAGCCCTAAGCTGTGGCGGGGGGATGCATACATACCAGATGCACAATACATCTTCAGTAATGGCGGTGGTAGATGCACAATACGTTTTTGATATATGCATTTTTATACATATTTTATATACCGAAACGCTCCCATTCTTAACCCATTTCCATGGTGATATATCCATTTAATGATCTAATATGTTAATAATTCACCATACAGGTCTAAAAGAGCTTAACATAAGAAGCATGGACAAATCCCGCGATTATCAAGCAAAAATGAAGTTTTGACAAAAAGAGGTCCTTACGGCCGCAAGGAAATGCTTGCGACCGCAATGGTCCCCGCCCACCAAAATTAATCGAATCTTCGGTAACCGTATTGTCAGACCTCGGGATGCGAAAGTGGCAGAGCATCTTTTGACAAAATGGTCCATGCGACCGCAAAGGAATGCCATGCGACCGCAAAGACCCCCAGTCTGCACTCTATATAAACAACATTCAGCCAGAAGCAAAGGCAGACTCGGCTGGGTTTCCCCCAACCTTGGCTCTGGATTTCTCATCCTCCAAACACTCTCCTAGACCTCTAAACACTTCAACACCATTCCATGGTGATATCCAAGGAAGAGAGCTTGCTAGAAGTTTGGAACAACACTTGAAAGCTTCGACTTTTGAAGTCAAAGTACACATTATCTCGGGGTTATTTGGTATAATCATTCTATCTTCTGTTCTTAATCATGTATCATGAATTCCAGATGTTGTTGTACTTATATTTGATGAAGCTTGACTTATTTCACTTGTGCCAAGATGATTCTTGGCCAAGTTATGGCAATATAATCTTTTCTTGATAACTTGATATAAAAAGTATGTTTTGATCATTAATATAAATGTGTTTAATCATGTTCATGTGATATATTTTTTCATGTTCATGTTTTGGTAACCTTTTGTGTGAAAACCTCAAAGTTATATTGCATGCATATTCAAAAATTATGGTTTAATCTTAAGATCTTGTGTAGTTATCACTAGAAATGGTGTAACAAGCAAGATTGTCATTTGAAAAACATTTTTGGAACTTGTCTTTGATCATTTCAGATCTTAACAAGTTGGCCATGTTTATCATATTATGGTTTCTTACATGTTTCACATCTTAAATGAAAGTTTAATTGTGTACGTATATTATTCGATCATTAATACTACAAAAGGATAAAAAGGATTAAAAAAATGTTTTTGAACATGTTAAGGTTGAAATGAACTCCTAATGTCATTAAGAATCAGAACTCTACGATTCTATGTGCATGCTTACGTGTTTCATGCTTTGCATGTGTTAAGTACTAGAAATAGTACTTAACATGATGATATCTAAAAGAAATAACATAAGGCTTGATCTTAAATCCAACGCACGTGGTTTGAGTCTTGTTGGGTTCATAACATCATAGTGTTCGTTTACTATCTACTTATGACCTTGGATGAAAGTCCAGGTTGTTTGTGTTTAATCTTTGGGAAAAATGATTTCTACTGTAAAAAGAGGTCATGCGACCGCATGGTAATGCCATGCGATCGCATGGGTCCTATTCCAGATTAGTTTGTTGTTTCTTTTATTCTAACCATTATTAAATCACTTTAACACCTTTCTTATGTTTTGAAACCTATGAGACATATCATTTGACCAAGAATGTATGACTTGTAGCTGGATTTAAACATGGTTAAGTGGATCTGTGATTGTCTTATGATTCTATGCTTACATGCTATGTTTGATTGTAAATCTGAGTCTTGATAACTCGAGTGATGATTTACATGATAATATGACTTGTGAGTATTAGAGAGAACAGCATGCTCCGTGCTTAAAATTACATCTATATCAAGTCTTCATATTATTATTGTTATATTTATTGCTATGACTGGTTCGGATGAATCAGAAGCTTAAGTAAATATTTTTCCTTATGGTGTTAATCCGATCTATCCCTGTATTATATTTATCTTTATGTATTTTAGTTTCTTTTTCTTATCCAACTCTCCAAAGTATCTTTCTGATCAAACAACGATGATGGTATAATATTGGTAGTTTCTGTCCCTGTGGAACGATACTCGGTCTTACCCTATCTATACTACTACTGACCAGGTCATACTTGTCTGAGTCGTGTGTAGTATTTATTTTGTAATTCCATTTTATAAATTTAAAACACCAGTATGAAAAAGCTTTTAATCATCTTAAAAATACCTGTACGCGGGCTGCACACCAGTTTTCAGTCGTTGCGGTGGAAGTACGGGAACACCAACTATGGTGGTGGTTTCGATTTATTAGACGTGAGATGCAGGCTTATAAATGGCGACGTTGGTGGTTTCAAAATCTACCATCGACGGATTCAAGGGTTAAAACATGGAGGGTGTATATGAACGAAATTTAAGGGAAGAGTGATAAAATAAATATAGATTTCCTATTTTACCCTCTACTTGTAATTTCCATGTATTCTTCCCATATTTCTCCTTACATTTAGTACCTTAAAAAATTTATTTCAACCTAAATCCATATATATAGGGAGGGTTCATTTGAGAACCATTGTTAGTGCGAGAACCAGTCTTAGCCATTCATTTAATAAGTGGAATTCATGGATGGAGAGCATGGAGTGATAGCGTGTGTCAAGGTGCATGTGATGAATTCATGGGTGGGTAATCAAATTTGAAAGGGTGGAAATTGGACGGTCAAGATTGATTCTCGCAGTTTTTGCACTAAGAATGGTTCTCAAATAAACTTCTTCATATATATAGATATAACATTTAGGAATGAACAATAGCAGTTTTGTCATTTCTGATAAATTTATTATATAACAATGAAAGTTGGGTACAATTCTTAATGCACATCGCAATCATGGATACAATTCTTGGCAACCACATATATTTCATTAATGTTCTCTTTTTTCCTTTCAACCCATGGACTTATTTTTTATATATTTTTATTAAATATTTTGTTTTACTATTTGTTTTTCCTTTCATGTGAAATACATTTATATATATTTCAACTAAGGCTGGTAATTCCTGATCCAACCTGAAACACGACCCGAATCGGGCACGAAAAAAGTGACACGAACCCGACACGAAGCCGAAATGGGTCAAAAGCAGGTCGACACGAAGTTGACACGAAAATGAATGGGTCGGGTTAGGGTCAACCTGACACCCCGAAATTGACCCGTATAAGCGTAAAACTAAAAATTATAAAATTTTCTTTAATACTTAAAATTTTAATTTTAAAAAGGAGATTGTGAATTCAAATAAGAGAGTGACATTTAGGCAATAAATTCCGATAAACAAAAGTACAAAACCTTTAAACTCTAAAAATTTATATAAACTATAAAAGATTTAAACCTAAATAATATTACATCATAATTTAAATTCAAGAATACAATGCAAAAGAGGAAAAGAAGAATTGCGTTTTGAATTTGGATAATTTCCGTTAGGTTATTTTTAATCCATAGTTTGTCACTAGTTAGTACTTTTGTATTAAAGCTACTAAATTGTATTGGTATTAGATATTTTAATCCGTGGTTTATTCACCAGTTAGTACAGAAAACTGGAAACAAACAAGGAATTCGAAAATTTTATAACGAAAACTGTACTCGAAAACCAAATTTGAATACCGTAATCGGAAATCGTAACTGAAAATGGTATTGGAAACCCATAATTGAAAGCGGTATTCGAAACCCGTAATCGAAAACGGTATTAAACCGTAATTGAAAACGGTTTTTGAAACCCGTATCCGAAAACCGTATTTAAAAAACACCCATCAAATACGTTTGACCAAAATGGGTCGACACGAAACACGACCTGAACCCGACACGAAAAAGTGACACGACCCGAACCCGACACGAATATAAATCGGTCGAAATTTGGTCGACACGAAACTGACCCGAACCCGAACAACACGAACACAATAACACGAACCAGACCCAAATCGCCAGCCTTAATTTCAACACATGTGGAATATTTTTTATATATTTTTATTTAATATTTTGTTTTACTATTAGCTTTTTCTTTTAATGTGAAATATTTTTTATGTATTTTTCTTTAGACTTTTGTTTTACTAATATATATATATATATATATATATATATATATATATATATATATATATATATATATATATTTATATATGTATATGGGGAAAAGTTATGATGTCTAAGGAATAACTATGCTATCTATATATCAGGATGTACAAATACAATTCAAAGAGAGTATATATAAAATTATTTATAATAATACACATATAATTAAGGTTTTAGCTTTTTTATAAGCTTTATAATAATAATAGTAATAATAAATAATAATTATAATAATTTGTTGTTGTTATTATCAAGACATTGAATTATATCTTATTATTTTCATCATATAACTTTTAACATGTAATGTTCGTTCAATATATATATATATATATATATATATATATATATATATATATATATATATTAAGACGATGTAAACGCTTATATCCACTAAATGATAATTTGTAGGATTCAATATGTTTTTTCCTTATATCCTCCTTTATTTTGATATACGCTTTAATATTATGAGTAAGAGATCGAATAAATATATATAGTAAGAGGATGTAAAATGTCTCAAATAATATTTAATAGGGCAAATTGCGCGAAAATACAACAAACTTTGTCAATATTACTATTGTATGCAACCAACTTTATTTTTTACCTAAAAATACAAAAAACTTTTAGTTTGATAGCGTAAAACATAAAACTCCAACTTAGAAGCCTGATACAAAAAATAAAAAATCAATTGATGTTTTCATAATTAAAAATGGGTTAAAAATCAAATAAAATGGATTTTGCATGGTTTGAAACGAGGTTGCTAGCCTCAGCATAAAAATGTAGAACCAATCCGCCATTTACTAACAAAATATATACATAATAAGTGAAAAAAAGTTCGAAAACAACAAAATTTTCACTATTCATAACATCACATCAAGGTATATATACGAGTTAACATTATCCGCACGGTCTGGCGGAAAAAAATAAAGATAATACTTATATATCATCCTATCAAATCTCTCTGTTCATCCTCCTACTTACCAAATCATAATTTTTACTCACACATTGCAGTGGTATATTAGGTTAAACAAAATACGAAACTATCATCCAAGCAAGTATATTTAAACAAAGCGGAAAAAAATTAAACATTTAGAATCCCAATACGTTACCTCTTTCTAAAAAAAGTATCCGGGCGGAGTTTCGGGATGAAATTCTTATTTTTAATTAGTTATATTTTGCAGTTTTATTTTTTACAATTATCTTATGGGTTAAAGCCATAAAATAACGGTCTACTTTCCCCATTTTCCATTGTGGCACGTCATTTTTTTTACACATTTGGCCAGTAAACTTATAAAAAACGTGTTAATGTGCCCATTTTGGTTATTTTGACCTGCTATAGCAAGTCACATTTCCTCCGTTTCTTCTTCACCTTAAAATCGAAACTTTAAACCCGAAATTCTTTATTTATACATGATGAAAATTAATAATTCTTGAGTCTATGGAAAGGTAATCGAGTTGTCTATCAAGTAGTATAAAAAACGAATAAAAACGAGTTTAAAATGTGTCAATTCATCGAAATACCGTAAGGTGCTGTTTGGTTTGATGGATTCCTTAGGAATTGGTGGGAATTGGAATCCAATTCCACCAAAATCATGTGTTTGGTTCAAAAATAAGAAAGGAAAAGGATTCTGAAAGATGAATTACATTCCTACAACTGATGGAATTTAAAATCCTTCCCTCACCCCATGGAATCTAAATTCCCGAGTTGAAGTCATACCACATCGACCAGAGGGCGACGGGCTTCGACGGTGGGTCGTCGACGACGACCAAAGGGCGACGGCTAAAGGCCTTCGACGATGACCAAGGGCGGCGGCGATCTAGGGTTTCGACATATGACGACCAGTGAGGTGGTGGCGACGGCTAAAGGCGTTCGACGGCGACTAAGGGCAACAGCGATCTAGGGTTTCGACATACGAAGGTGGTGGCGACGACTATCGCTCTTTGACGGCGACCAAGGGCGACGACGATCTAGGGTTTCGACATACGACTACCAGTAAGGTGTTGGCGATCTAGGGTTTCGACAACGACCAAAGGGCGACGGCGACGGCGATCTAGGGTTTCGAACGAGGTAACCTCTTCTTCTCTTCTTCATTCTTCTTTTCGATGGTGGTGGTGAAGGTGACGGCAGTGAGATGGTGGTGAAGGTGGCGACAGTAGTAGGGGCGGCGGTGTAGGTGGCGATGGTGGTTTATGGTGGGGAAGTGAATTCCATTTCCTGATGTTACCAAACACAACATTGAAGGATTTAGATTCAAATTCCAAATCCCTCAAAATCCAATTCCTTCCCAAAATCCAATTCCTTCAAAAACATTCCATCAAACCAAACACTACCTAAGAGTGTCGAATAGGGTCATTATCGATTTTAATTAGCAATAACTTGGCCTACATTTGATGATTTTTCATGAATTTGGTGTCCATTGAAAGATAAAAAGATTATCTACGACAATCTATAAAAATAATTATGTAAATTGATCAAGAATCAAGCTAAAAACACATCTTTTTTTCTGCCCTGTTTTCGAGTCCATTAACACAAAAAAAGAAACTTTGAGCTCGAAATTCTCCCTCAATACTTGACGAAAATTCATGAATTTGGTGTCATTTGAAAGGTATAATGATAAATTACAAGATTCTACAAAAAAAACGACCCAAAAATCGCAAAAACGGGCTGAAAACAGGCTGGCAGGTTGCAAGTCACGAAATGGGCACATTAAACGTTTTTTATAAGTTTACTGGCCAAATGTGTAAAAAAAACATGATGTGTCACAATGAGAAAATGAGAAAAATAGACCGTTAATCTATGGCTTTAACCCTTATTTTATTGTATCCATCAAGATGTGACAACTATGAGGACAAAACAACAATAATAATAATTAATAGTATAATTTATTTATAGAAAATTACAAATTCTTACAAATTAATAATAGGAATGATAATAATGTTTATGGTTTATTTGTAAGATTACAAATCCAATAAATTCTAATAGTAGATCTAGTTTAAAGGAATTAAAAAAGGTAAAAATAAATATACGAATAGAAAAGAAAGTGGCAGGAAAAGCGAAACACATTAATGCACAGTCAAAGAATCGAACAGGTCTTGTAGATAAATAGCGAGAACCCCAACCACTAAGCCAATCTGTATTTTAGTTATATTTTCACAAACACTATATTTATTAAGAAACAGAAAAACACAGAAAAAGACAGATTTTACAGTATCATACTGTTAAATCAAGTCCTTGACAATTGTATTATATATATGATGTTGGTTTTACTACTAGTTCTTTTAGTTACACAATTTGACTAAAATCTAAGGTAATTGTTTTTTGTTATATAATGAGGTATTTTTAACCCGCGTTTTATGGCAGAAAATAAAAAATGTGGATAAATAAAATATATATACTAACATATAAATACAAATTTTTAAAAAAATTGGACAAAAATAAAATATTTTAGATTGAAAATCTAGAGAAATTTTATTTGAAAGAATCATATATTCATGTTATCTTGTTTAGATTTAAATTTATGTAAGTTTTAGGTAGATATAATATTACGATAAAATGTATATATAAAAAAAAGACAATTATAAATAATTGCTCATCTACTTTGTTATGGATATGATCTTTACTCACATCCTAAGAGATGTGGGTTCAAGTCTGAGTATGTAAACTTTTTAATTTTTTCCCTTTTTCAGGTGACGCATGTATGTAGGCATGTGGGTCCCATTAATGTGGGCACTACTAATGTAATATATTACCAAACATATTTAAATAAGCAATATTTACACACATAATGTAATAGTAGCATTGTACATGCGTAATGCTGCAATGTCAATAAAATTTACCAAATAATTCTCGCGGCGAAGCGCGAAGACTTTACACTCGTTTTGGTACAATAATAGAGGCACGAACTTTATTCGAATTTACGAGTACATGTAACATCATTATACAACAACGATTGATCTCTATATAGTTATTAGAACACGAAAATTCCTACCAACACAGACACAAGTGGCACCGTAAGATTGTCATCATACTTAGTGCTTATAGGGTGAGACTCGACAAATGAACACACAAGAGACGCCAACAAGAAGCCAACCACAGTGACGGAACTTTTCTCGACAAAGCCAAACATCGAGAAATAGTACATGTACCTATAAAGTATAAAGCATTGATACCATTACAATTTGTAACCTTTTTTTAACCCGAAAAGGAAACAATTCAATTTATTTAGACACAAAAATATTATGACAAGAGAGATAGCAAAATGATTACCAAATAGAGGTAATGAAACCAGCAGTTGCCATGCCAATGGACCCTGCAAAAGACTTATTAGTATTATAAGGGATCTTCTTGTTTCCGAATCGCCTTCCAACAATGTCAGCGATGCCTAGGTAAGAAGATTACCGAATTATATATGATTTTTAAATAAAATAACCGAAAGGGTTTGCTAATTTTGGAAAGTATTGTTATGTACCATCTCCCGCACAAAGATTGCAAATCGCAGCAATGGCAATTGGAGAGGTTCTCCAGTATATCGCACAACACAAAGTGATTGCTATAGCGTAGTACATTGGACCCTTAATAAGCTCCCTGTTACATATATTAATCAAGAAAGGTTAAATATAGTTTATTATTAGTTTAGTTAAGAATAAAACGGGTCAAATAGCTCATTAAAAGTTTTGGACAAAAAATTTGGTCAATGCTATTCAACGAGAGACTACGAGAGAGACCCGTTTCAAATAAGTTAACTGATTTTGCTTAGACCAGTTTCGATTTGTTATGTATGTCATCAGTCATCTTGCCAAGTCTATATGACAATATACATGTTATTTTGAATTAAGAATTCAAAAATAAACCTGTAGTCTCCAAATCTGCTCATAGATTTGACAGTAGCCTCATCTTTAATTATTCCAAGTCCTATGAGAAGCACTTTGATTACATTCACACCAGGAACAGTAGATGCCATGACTGCTCCTCGAATCCCTGAACTGAAAAAGTATCCGATCATCATTCGTGAAATGGCAATAATGTTTTGTTATATGAAGGGTTGTTTGGATTAGATGACTTTTTTCCGGCTTATGAGTTGATTAGAATTTAAGTAAGCACACAAACCAAATTTTTGGGCTTTATGAGATATTCGAAATTCTAATAAGCTAATAAGCCGGAAAATAAGCTAATCCAAACAACTGCTTAGCAGGGGCGGAGACAGGGGGGCTGAAGGGTAGACCCCCTCCAATGAACCAAAAATTCTTAGTATTTTAGAAGTCTATGTCCAACACATATCTGTTAAACCCTCCTTATTAGAGTTAATTAGTAGTACAAGTATAACTCAAAACATACGCGTTGAAGGGAAGTCTCAAAGTGACGATTCTGATAAATAAAGAAATTTTTTTTATGTCTTACAATTATATGTGTATTATTAGTGTTATGATAAAGTAAGACCGACCCTCATTATACTGAAATTCTGGCTCCGCCCCTGCTGCTTAGTATGTAAAAATACCTGAAAAGAGGCCAACTTAACATGAATCCCAATCCAAAAGTTATGTGCAAAAGTTTCCTGTTTAATTTCTGTTAAAAGAAACAAATACATAAAGACATGGATTGTTGACCCATTTGCCAGCCTATTCTCAAATACACAAATGTTACTTTAGGGGGTGTTTGGATAAACTAATTCCTACAGTATATCAGCTTATACAAACCCCAAATAGTCAATAAACAAACTTCTTTTCTTGGTCAAGCTTAATGTTAGATTTGGTAGGAAGAACATATTCTGAAATCGTATGTAAACTTGGATTACTTGAAGGATCGTGTAGACACTATCCAAATCTGATATCCCGACCCTATACCTAGGTTACACGAAATCCAGATTATGGGGATAATCCTTCAAGGAACAGCTCATATCAAGGCACTGATATAGACCACGAATTAGGTGTTTATATAGAATGTGAAATCTTCTGATTACCAAAGATAAGATCAACGAGTTCAAATACTGATTCTATCACATAATTAAGGATGACGGGTTATGGTAATTATCGATAAATATTTTCGAAAAAAATTATGATAATTATTCATAATATTACAGAAAACAATTTCCATAATGTTTTCTGTTTTAAATAATCCTGCAAGGTTGACCCTGCCATTGGGTCAAACCGAGATCAAACTCATTTTACACAAGCGTACAATCCATACCTCCTGACTTGTTTAAAATCAAGATATGAACTCCATTGGTAATCAGGTACTCCATTGTTTACATTACACTAGAATGACCGTGTGACACTAAAATCACCAACACTTAATTCCATAAATGAGGTTATCAGTTTTTCAATTGAAGTCAAACTACCAATTTTGAATTTCTGAAATGGGGCAGGAGATCTGTTCTAAGCATCAACAGCTCAATTGAATCAGAACCAAGTTATATTTACAAAAACCGAGTAATAGAAGTATACCCACCTGCTCAAAAATCCCTCTTCTTGCAGTTTCTTCAAAAAATCGAAGCAGACAGAGAGCGAAACAGGTGGAGACAGCCAAGGCGCAAAAATCTCCAGCCACTGGAGATTCCGGCAAGAATATCGGTCCGGCAGCCATGTGTCTCCCACAACCCAGTTGGGTAAATCACTGCAGCAATGGAATGCTAAATTAGGGGAAAACAATAGAAAATTTGGACATGCATTGACTCAAAAATTTCAAATATGAGATCGTGAAGTGTTTTTTTTTCTGTAGAATAGAAAGTGTATAGATTTGAACAAGAATAGAGATTATTACCTATCTTGAATTTGAGTTTTGCCAAGAACTGTTTGATCGACTATCAAATTGACAAAAAGTCTTAATGCAGATAAAAAGTCAAATTTGTAGGGGAGTAATTAATATCTTTAATCCTTGTAGGGACTATGGAGTTGTAGCGTTTTTACTTACTAAAGGGTTTAGAATAAACTAGGTGATGGGTGCGTATAACTATTGGCTTGTATTTTAGGTTTTATTTCTTAAGTGCAATTAAGATTAAAGTTTGTTATCATGTCCGATAAACTTATAAAACATGAATTTTTGTCTTTAGAAACAAACATGAATTTTTTCTTGTACTTGATCCAATGTAATGCCCCATTTTTCAAGTCAGTAATAAACACATAGAATACCATTTTATATCAAAAGTAGATTTACAAAATCAGCGGAAGTAATAGTTGTTTGTAAAACTTGAGTTTCAAGTTCTAACAAAAGAGGCGTTCGGATTACAAAACAAGCTTTAAACAACAAGCAGCCAAACGGTGGCCTTGCCCTTGACGGCATCACAACCTACAAAAACATAACCGCAATATCTGTAAGCTACAAGAGCTTAGTGAGAATGTTAAACTGTATATCATATATACACATGTATAGTACATGCAATCATCACATAATTAAATGGATACAGTACTCCACCATTTTAGCAACACCCTGAAAGGTTGGTTGCCACAGATAGCCTAATACCACACGAAGCAGTATGCTACCCCCCCCCCCCCCCCCTTTTTAGTCGTGACCCCTTCCGGCCACATCAATCATATCTCCACGTATAATACATATTGCACATATGAATCAAAGTTTAGTAAACTCACCTCAGCAGTCAGTAATATGAAACAATGCAATATCAGAGGTATCTCAACAATAATGTCAATAAACACGCCCTACAAGTAACATACGAATATTGAATCAAACATACAGTACAACTGATCAACTATAAACTGGTCAGAGTAGGGGAACGCTCGTGCTTCACATCTACAGACATGGGCATGTAAGTCCGTGCCCGAGCATACCCGTACCCTATGAA
This sequence comes from Pulicaria dysenterica, assembly GCA_947179395.2. NCBI lineage: Eukaryota > Viridiplantae > Streptophyta > Magnoliopsida > Asterales > Asteraceae > Pulicaria > Pulicaria dysenterica. Next base: position 60,951,872 of record OX359291.1, on the reverse strand, counting down.
CTAGGGTTGTTACTTACTAAAGGGTTTAAAATAAATGATATATAAATAATATATAGACATAATTATTTAAGAAAAAATTATATATAAACTAATTATTTAAGAATAAATTATATATAAACATAATTATTTAAGAATACATAATTATATATTTAAGAAAAAAGTGAAAAAAATTTAAACATTAATTAGGATTATAATTCGTTTTCAACTTTTGTTTTTCATATCATGTGTAGGATATTATTTTATATTTGAGTTGATTACATTTTTTGTCCTCTTGGTTAAAATTACAAGTTTATGGGTTCTGTTGATAGTAACATGACTTTATTGTGTTTTTTTTCTTTATCATTCTCAGACTTGAAAAGAATAATATACACTTAATTATTCTATTTCATTTCTTGTTAAGATTAATCCAATTTTGTAGATTAATTAATAACAAAAATATATCAAAGAGTAATTCACCTACCATTTCACAAAAGGCCAATCATCACCGATCACCATCACCCTCACACATACTTACACACTCACCTAAGGACCCTTGGACCACTGGCGCTCTCACCCTCTCATCATTCTCCAAACATGCTCACCCTATCGTTGCTCGGGGCCGGACCTGAGTACAGGCAAGCGGGACGGTCGCCCAGGACACATTTTTATCAACATATGTATGTATATATTTTTTTTATGATAATATAAGTTTTGTAGTAGTGCAATTATTTAGGAGAAGAGGGATAAAAAAGAAACAAAAAGATGTATTGAAAATGACATAGCAACGTTCAAAAAGTCATATGTTCATTGGCTCTTATTGTTTATCATTTTTCCTCGTTGTAGCTATTGACTCTGCTAAAAATGCAATCAAACTTTAAGTTAAGCTTCTTTTACAAGTTTACCCACAAAGTCGGGGTCACCCTGTAATGACGTCCATGTGGTAACATTTTGCTTCTCATCTTCCACGGCAACACCCTTCGTCGGCTCCGGCCACACAACTTCTTTTGCAGTAGTTTTCACATTTTGGGCCTCTAGAAAAGATGATGATTACTGCCGCTGTTGTAGTGTGGTATTTTTCGCAACCGATGGATCAAATAAAGATTAAAACTTTCAAAATAATAAAGTAGGAAATAAATGAGAATATCGACTTTGGGAGTGACTTTTGTAAAGTTTGCTAATTTTTGGGGAAAGACCTTTATTTATTTATTTTTTACCAGGGTCTCATATATGTTTGGATCAGCCCCGTCGTCGCTACACACACTCAATCATCTTCGACACCAACCTTTGTGTGTCTATGATTGTGATTTTTATTGATGCTAACCTTGACGAGAATGATCATCGCCGATCCGACGCATTTCTTGGTACTCTCCTCACCGTCACTAGTCATCCCCTATTGTTGATATTAGGCATTGTATAATCCGGCCTTCTCTCTTTTAAATATGTTTTTGGTTTTCAGTTAGATTTTTGCTTAAGATTTTAGATACGGTTGTGATTTTCGATTCAAGATTTGTTTATTAGGGTTTAGGTTTGTTGAGATTGGATCTTATTGCTTAGATTTTTTTTGGGTTCGTTTAGATCTGATTTCGGTCTTTGTTTGGGTATAGATTATCTCGATTTCATAATGGTGGAGGTGGTTGGAGTTGTGGCTATGCCCGATATGTGTATAGATGCCTTTGTTGGTTTAGGAATATTAATGATTCTTTAGGCAAAATTGACCGCAATTTTATGACGCTAGTCGGAATTTGGCGACGATTGTCGGAGTTAATGTGATGGTAGGAGCCATGACCACATTGGGTTTTGGAGATGAAATTTAACTTGACTATATGTAGATAATAGTAAAGTATATATGTCATGTTATGCACGGCTCATGACGATTTATAAGAGTGAGTATGTAGTTCAATAAAATCGATACATAAGTTCTGACACTTATAGTCTAATAAACCACCACCATATTCAATCCCACCTAGACAAGTTATTGGGAAAGTAATATGTAAATAATTTGGGGTTAAAAGTCATATCCATGACACACTAAAACTTGCTTTCTTTTTTTCAGATTAAAGCTGAAAAATGAATAATGCTACATATTTCATAGTGTAAAAACTTTTCTCTTGTAGTAATTTTTTAGTTTAGAATTATTATTGACTTTATAATAAGATATAAACACAAGAAAAAAGTGCTAGTGGGTCAATCCAATTTGGGCGCTTTTGACTCAAAGTATTAGAGTCGGCGTTTGTGGATTTAAAATTTGTTTCATTGTCACGTATAATAGGTCCTGAACATAATTACCCAGAAGCTATTTCCAGTGACTTGTTTTTTCAAATCATTGACACTCAATGTGTCATCCAAAGTCACATTGATGTTGTCATCTACAACATTTGTCCGTTTATTTAGTACTCGAATAGATTTTGACTCCTCTGATAAAACAAAGTAAAATTTCCTCGTCAGCTTTAGAGTCAAACTTTCCTCGATTTTACTCTTTTCGTTTAGGACAAAGCACCTATTACCAAATGTTGGAACCTAGAGGGGGGTGAATAGGTTATATGTCCAATTTTTGAAGTTTTTACAAGTTCTTGCAAGAAAATAAAAGATATAGAGTTAAAGAGATATCACCAATCACAAGTTGAACACAATGATTTATAGTGGTTCATGCAAGTGTTAACAAACTTGCACTACATCCACTCCTTGGCCTCACCCACCAAGAATTTGATCCACTAGCTTCTCTCTTTGAAGGTAGAGATAAACCTTTTACACTTCTCTTTTTATACTTGCAAGAATTAATCTTCAAACTTGCAAATAAGGTAAAGATAACCTTTCTTCACTCTAATTCTCAAGGCTAGAGTTGATCCTCACTTCACTCTAATTTGGTAGGATAGAGTTGATCCTTACACTATTACAAATAATATGAAATTATGGAGTAGTGTTTAAGCTTTGATGGCTTTGACTCTTGCTTGAATCTTGAACTTGAAAGATGAAATAGTATTCAAAGATATGAGCTCAAGTATTAGAGAGTATTCTGAATGTTTTGTGTTTGCAAGAGGTGAATAATGAATGAGGTTTGAGTTGGTTTAAATAAGGAAAAAGGTCCCAGTCTCAAAACTGTCCAGACTTCCCACGGTCGACCGTGGCATCGACCGTCAGTCATCTGACATTTCTTGTTCTTTGCAATATAGACGTTGGGCTTTATTTAAAACCACACTCAACTCATTTTTACCATAAAAATCAACTGAAAAGTAGATGTTCAAAAGGTTGGTTGATCCCATACTTCTAATGTTTGAATTTAAACACAAAAATGGAAGTTTGGAAACCAATGCACAAAGCATGTTGGAATTTTACCCCTTTGGGAGATTCCTTTGCTAATTATGGTGGTGTATTGTTTCAAAGTAGGATTGTGTTTGTTATTTACTTAAAATGGGAAGTCTTAGAACAAATGAGTTTTATAAAAATCTTTGTCATTTTTATTAAAGTTTTTATAAAAATAATTTTATAAAAACTTAAACTACAATAATTATTTTATTTGTAAGCTCATATCATTTGAATTTATTCTTGTAGGAATCTTCGTCGAATGCTTCATCTTGAACGTTGATGGCGCTTTATCTTGGACGATTTGGATTTTGACGATTTATACGATGTAATTTGTAACAAATAAATTTAAGTATTTATTTGCTTGATTATATATGTATATGTGCACATATGTTAATGTTAGTGTATACAATTATATAAACATATTGTAAATCTTTGTATTAACAAAAGAGGATATAAATTATATTCCTATTTTCCCAACAATCTCCCCCTTTTTGTTAAAGACAAAAATTTACAATTTGTGAACAAATTGTATAAACAACTTTAACATGTTAACATGTGCATTTATACATATATATACCTTCTCTCCCTTTTTTGTTTTAACAAAAAGGACTCCCCCTAGACTTGTGCTCCCCCTTGAAGAGAAACTCCCCCTTGAAGAGAAACTCCTCCTTGATTGTAGAACTCCACTTCTTGAATTCTATAAAATTGTATGGAGAAACTACCAAGGACTTTCCATGGAGGGTGAGTGCATAATATATATAAACCATCCAATTTGTATAATATTTTTAAGCATGTCAAAGCAATGCAATAAGACAAGCATACATGTCATTAGAAGAGCAAAGCATACAATATAAAAGCATAAGTCATCCATGATCACACGCGAAAGTCATACAAGTCCAAAGCCACACATAAAAAAACATAGTTAATTGTTCTTAAAACAAACAACCCAAAGATAAATTGTTTTCATACATATCAAAACATGACATAATCAAATAAATCATCCCCGGTGAGATGGCTCACCCGCGTCCGTCCCGGCGTTACATTTAAGAGCATTCATTATCGTACTCAACATCCCTTTTATGCCCTTGACCTCCTTTCGTAAGGATCGGTGCTCATTGCGCAATTCATTAATGTTGCGATTAAGAGCCGCAATTCTTTCATCAGTAGAGCCTTCACCTAGGCCATAATCCGGTGCAAGCGTGCTTTCCACCTCCGCGTCTCCTTCATCATCTTCTTCAAAAAATCTCTCAATGTCCTCCTCCGTGTCATGAGAGGAGGAATGTGCCCTCTTCTTCCCTTTTCGGGAATGAGAATCCATCTTGCGTAGGGTAGCAAGATCGATCGGCAAGGAAGTACCCGGAGTTGGGTTGAGAGCTGGAAGGTTCGGAAGTTGTTGAAAGAGAAGTGTAAGAAGTCGTCCATACGGAAGATCCCGTCGGCTAGATGGGAGATCAACCATCCTTTTGGCAAGGATGTACTTGATGTTAATCTCCGAACTCGATTTTAAGGCATGGAGGAGGACGGATTGTGTTACACTTATTTCGGAGTGGTGGCCGGATTTAGGAAAGATGTTGGAATCAATGACTTTATTCCACACATTGCACTCACTTAAGAGATTTTTGCCTAAGATGTTTGTTTTATTACGAGGGACATTTGAATGACAAATTGACCCTATAATCTCCTCAATGGTAAAGGCCGATGGAAGGTTGTTGAGACTATGGGAGTCATGATAAAATTTCAACCCGGCAAATGGAACTTGCAACATATCACCTAGTTGCGCAAGAGTGAAAGCAAACTCTTGGGTGGCAATTTTAAAGGTGATTAAATCATTATCCTCGTCATACGCATAAGATGCGTAGAACTCTCGAATGCGCCTCGGGAAAATGTTGTTTGGGAGTCTTAGAAAGGTTGACCAATTCATTTGGTCAAAGGTGGCTTGCAAGTTAAATTATTGCAAGTGAGCAGGTACAACCAAACGCCCTTCATTAATTGGGCGCTTGTTGAGGTTAGCCATAATATCCCTTTGAGAGGGAGCGGCGGAACGAGAGAATGATGTCTTTAGGCGCGGCATGATAATCTATTTATGCAATAATTCATATATTATTCACAAATAATCGCAATGAATAAGAGTAAACCTAGTGTGTGTCTATGGTGTAACAAATGTTCATCCAAGCTTGTCATGACACTAGAATTATAAAAGACACTTTGTTTTGCAAAATTATGACAAGAAGACGATAATTCAATATATATAGAACATATTTAGAGAGTATAGTCAATTGATATAACAAACTCTACAGGAACATGTTCATACATTGTGTGTACATGTCCTAAACGTGAGAAGATTTTATGAAAATAGTGAATCATGTGAATACTATTCTTAGTTATACTATAGTTGGCCTAAATAAGATTGATTTGGAAATTAAATGTCAAAAAATAAAAAATTTTAGTAAAAATTCCAGCAAGCTCAGGGTTTTATCACGGTATCAGCCGTGGATCGACCGTGAACCTGCTTCATTTTTTTTAAATCAGTAAACGATGGTTTTTTACAAGGTCAGCCGTATATAGACCGTGGGTGACCTGTTCGAAATTTTGTACTTTTTGTTTAATTTTCAACATGGCTTTTATCTAATATAAATACATCACAGATCTTTGTTTTAAACATAATTATCTCATAACCCCCACATTAAACAAAACCCCCAACCATACCCAAATACTTCAAGTTTTTCACCAAAACTCCAAAGAAAAAGAAACCTAAAATCACATGATTTTTAGTGCAAAAACGAAATCCCAATGAGGAGGAAAGCAAGAATGGTGAAAAATATACCTTTGGAGATGAAGATTTCGTGAAGGTGAGAAGAGAAACCGCGAACAAAAAATCGGAAAAAGAGTGAAGAAATCGCAACTTTTCACCGTAGATCTTCCGAGAAAAGCTTCGTGGATTCGACCGGATCTTCAACCGTAAGTTAATCCTTAATTTTTTTGTGAATTTTTGAAGAAAAAATGGACTTTTTTGAGCTCTAAAATCGGCTATGGCGGCTAGGGTTTGAGAGAGAGAGAGTTGAAGTGGTAAAGTGAAAGAAGAAAGAGAAAGAGGGCTTAAATAGGGCAGTCTCGTCAGGTACCCGACGGTCGATGCACGGTCGACCGTGTATCGACCGTATGTTCCTTTTATTATTTTGGACAGTAACCCCACGTTCGATACACGACTTCGACCGTGGTTCGACCGTGAACATTTTAGAAATTGATTTTTGGCATTTTTCATACAATCATTCATAATTTTCTAAGGCACATGCTCCATCATTCCTAAACCAAGTCTCAATAGATCAAATGTTTCTCTCTTAAGTGGTTTAGTGAATATATCCGCAATATTTTCACATGAATCAGCCTTTTCTAAGCTAATGTTTCCTTTTTGCACTTTGTCACTTAAGAAATGATGTCTAATATCAATATGCTTAGTTCTAGAGTGCAAAACAGGGTTTTTACTTAAATCAATAGCACTTTTATTATCACACATAATAGGAATATCACTTAAGTGTACCTCATAATCCAATAAGGATTGTTGCATCAATAGTGCTTGTGCACATGCTTTTGCTGCAGCTATGTATTCGGCCTCGGTTGTTGATAGAGCTACGGATGTTTGTTTCTTTGAAAACCATGAGTAAGGCAATATCCAATGAATGCACGTACTCCACCTGTACTCTTTCTATCCAAGTAACATCCTCCAAGATCCGAATCCGCATAACACATGATGTCAAGTCCACCCATCTTTGGATACCACAAACCTAAATTGATTGTTCCCTTTATATACCGGAATATTCGTTTAACGGCCCCATAGTGTGATTTCTTGGGATTTTCTCGAAAGCGTGCACAAACGCAAACACTATACATAATATCGGGACGACTTGCCATTAGATAAAGCAAGCTCCCGATTAAACCACAATATTTTGTACTATCAAATATTTCACCTTCTTCATCGAGTGTCAAGTGTGTGTTGGTGGCCATAGGAGTACACATAGGTTTCACATTCTCAAAATCAAACTTCTTAAGCATATACTTGATGTACTTAGATTGGCTAATGAATGTTCCATCTTCATATTGTTTTATTTGAAGTCCAAGAAAGTAATTCAATTCACCCATCATGCTCATTTTAAATTCATTATGCATAAGAGTTGAGAATTCATCACATAAATCTTTACATGTAGATCCAAAAATAATATCATCCACATAAATTTGTACAATCAATATATCATTTTTTCTCTTCTTTATAAACAATGTATTATCAACTCTTCCCATGATATAGGCATTTTTCAACAAGAATGATTTTAATCTATCATACCATGCTCTAGGTGCTTGCTTAAGACCATACAATGCTTTTCTAAGTTTGTATACATGAGATGGATTAATTGGATCTTCAAATCCGGGAGGTTGACATACATAGACTTCCTCTTTTATAAAACCATTTAGAAAAGCACTTTTGACATCCATTTGATATAGTATAAAATCATCGGCACATGCATAAGCAAGTAGAATCCTAATGGATTCCAATCTAGCAACCGGAGCAAATGTTTCATCATAATCTATCCCTTCTTGTTGATTATATCCTTGGGCGACTAATCTAGCCTTATTCCTAGTAATGACTCCATTTTCATCCACTTTGTTTCTAAACACCCATCTGGTTCCTATTATGGTATGACCACTAGGCAAAGGTACTAAGTCCCACACTTGGCTTCTAGTGAATTGGTTTAACTCTTCTTGCATTGCCATTACCCAACTTTCATCCTTAAGTGCCTCTTTAATATTCTTGGGTTCTATGTGGGACATAAAGGCAAAGGATGTACTAAGGTTTTGTGCTTGGGATCTAGTGAGTCTTTGGTTTAGGTCTCCTATAACTTGGGTTATTGGATGGTTCCTATTTTCCCTAACCTCATTTTGTTCACTAGTGATCTTATAATTTACTATAGGATTTTGGTTACTAGGTTTATCTAAGTCAAGTCTAGAGAGTTGTGTTTCAATGGCTTCTTCTTCTAGTTTGTCATCATCTACTAGAGGTTGAGTCTTAGGTGGTGGAGATTCATCAAATGTAACATTAAGGGATTCCTCCACAACCATAGTGGATTTGTTTAGTACCCTATAGGCTTTGCTATTTAGAGAGTATCCTAAGAAGATACCCTCATAGGCTTTTGGGTCAAACTTGGTCAAATAGTCTTTGGTGTTAAGGATAAAACACTTACTTCCAAATACTCTAAGGTGACCTAAGGATGGTTTCCTACCTTTGATAATCTCATAGGGTGTTTTACCTAGCATAGGTCTAATCAAAACTCTATTGAGTATGTATGTGGCCGTTGAGACCGTATCACACCAAAATTTTTGGGGTATGGATTGTTCATTAAGCATAGTCCTTCTCATTTCTTGTAAAGTCCTATTTTTCCTCTCAACAACCCCATTTGATTGAGGAGTTCGAGGAGCCGAAAAGTTGTGAGAAACTCCATGTTTATCACAACCAAATTGCGCTTCATTGTCAAATTATCTACCATGGTCGGTACGAATTGAAATAATCGTACAACCAAATTGGTTTTGAATTTTCTTTCCAAGAATTTTAAACTTGTCAAAAGCTTCATTTTTTGTTTTCAAAAAGGATGTCCATGTATATCTTGAAAAATAATCTACAACAACTAGTGTGTAGAAGTTTCCTCCATAGCTTTGAATTGATGAAGGTCCAAAAAGATCCATATGCAAAAGCTCAAGACATCTCTTAGAGGATATGACATTTTTAGACTTATGAGATGAATGCACTTGCTTACCAATCTTACATGCATCACAAAAATGATTATCAAGTTTTACAATAGGCATGTCTCTAACAAGATCACTACTAGACAATTTATGCAATAATCTCATGTTAGCATGTCCTAGTCTTCTATGCCACAAAGTTGAGTTATCAACAATAGATGCAAGACATACTTGAGTGTTAGGATTGTCACCAAGTCTACATGTATAGAGTCCATTCCTCCTAACACCTTTTACTAGCACATGATCATCTTTGCATATAACACTTTCATGCTTGGAAAATCTAACATTCAAATCTTTATCACACAATTGACCAACACTTATCAAGTTATAAGCTAGACCATTAACATGCTCAACATTTGTAAATTTAATATTGTCATGAAGGATGTTACCTCTACCAATCACCTTTCCTCTTAGATTTCTTCCAAACACCACATGTCCTCTATCATACTCTTTGTATGATGTGAAGAGTTTTCTATTTCCGGTCATGTGTTTTGAGCAACCACTATCAAGTATCCATTCATGAGACATAATCTCATTTTTGTTGCAAGCCTACACACATGGAATAATCATTCAAACTTTTGGTACCCAATGTTTCATGGGTCCAGGATGGTTAGCATCAAAAACTCCTACTCTAATCCACCTTTGAGTAATCTTGAAACCTTTATGATACCATGTGTTCAAAGAGTTATTAGGTTTGATGAAATGCTTTGGTCTTTGAACCACATTTGACTTAGGTTTCTTGAATCCAAGTCCATGCCTTATGGTTGGAGTGTAAAATATTTTTACTTGTTCATCACTTGCAACTTTTGATCTACAAGTGGAAGAACTAGAGCCAAGGGACAAGTTTTGAAAATTCGAAAATTTCTAGTGGGTCGACGGTCGACCCACGGCATCGACCGTGGTTCGACTGTGAGGTTCCTAGATTTTTTCCTTCCTTTTTTCTTTCACAAATTGGATTTGTGTCACATGGCTCTTAGGCATGTTGTTTGAAAAACTTGAGAAACCAAGCTCACCCTTATCATTTGATGATTTTTGAACTTTTAGCATTTCATCCAACTTATGTGTGCTCTCTTCAAATTTTGACAACGTGGAGTTGTCAAAGTTTGTCTTTAGCTTGGTCTCCAAACTTGTCAAGCTTGGAGTTGGATGAGGAACAACTTGACTTTGTAAATCTTTAATAGTCAAGTTTAACTTTTCAATCTCCCTTTTTAAACTTTTGTTTTCAATTTTTAGTTCCTCATTTTTTGCAAGAATTTTTGAGATAAAGTCACACAATTGATCATATTGGTCATTATCACTATAATAACTTGAATCGGATTGTACCTCACTTGTCTCAAATGCCATGAGACATGTTTCCTCCTTGATGTCATCTTGATTTTCATAACCACTATCACTCCATGCTCCTCCTAGGAATGCTTTGTGGTTTTCTCTCTTCTTTGAAGCAACTTTTGGACAATCACCAATGAGATGTGAAGAGTCACCACACCCATAGCATTCTCTTGATGGTTTCTTGTCTTTCTTTGCATCAATGCTTTGCTTGTACTTCTTTGGGTCAAAGGGAGCCTTTCCATGCTTACCCTTTCTTTTGAAGAATTTATTGAAATTTCTCACCATCATAGCATATTCTTCATCATCATCACTATTGCCATCATCTTCCTCATCACTTGAGGATTCTTTAACATGTTTGGCTTTGAGAGCAATAGATTTTGACTTCTCCTTCTTTAATTTGGCTATTTCATCATCTTTTTGCATGATAACCTCATACACCTTGAGTGTAACATCCTCCTTACCGGCCTAGAATTAATGAGGTAATTAATTAAGTTGACTTGTGATTATATCTATTATTAGATTTAATTGCAATATGTGTAGTTGTGGTAATTGTTTGTTTGAATTGTTTTATTTGTTGTAAATATTTATTATCTTATATATTATTAGATTTAATATATATGTGTGTGATGATGATGAGGGTACGATGGGGTGGTGGTTGGTCAAACCACCCCATGCCTTTGGTTACTTGTTATAATAGACAAAGGAGTGTGTGTGTTGTGTGTGTTTTGGTGTGTCTCGGCCGAGAGAAGAAGAAAAGAAGAAGAAGGAAAGAAATTTATTTGCTTAGTTCAATCCTTTGATATTGAAGTGTTTAACATCATTGAGGTTAGGTTACTGAAATGATTGTTGATTGTTATATAATTTCGGATTTTATATATTTTTGTGCGAAAAATCCGATTGAATGTTTATATGATTTGATGATCATAGGACGTATGCATGTTAGATTTCTTGATTAATATGTGTTGTGTACATGTTTAGAATGATTTATGGAAATTTGTATAACTTGAATGCATGAAATCAGTTTAGAAAATGAAGTTAAAAATTGAAAATGTGTTGAGTTATGAAGGACTCGGAATTCATAAGTATGAATGAGTCGGATTCCGTCTCTTGCTCGGATTCCGACTAGAATTGCTCAGATATGATATTAATTCGTGTAAAGTACTCGGATTCCGACTCTGTTTGATGTGCCTTCACCTTTAAACGAATTGTGAATTTTACCCGGATTCCGCCTGTTTACTCGGATTCCGCCTTGTACTCGGATTTTGATCAATTACTCGGATTGTGACCATTTACTCGGATTGTGACCATTTACCCGGATTGTGACTGTTTACTTGGATTCCGCCTATTCACTAGGATTTGACTTTACTCGGAATTCAATTGGTTGTGTTGAACTTGACCATTGATCGGATTTGATGGTTTGAATATGAGCATGAGTTTATACCTCAAGCGTGGCCTTAACATATGAAAGGAATATATGTATTGACTGAGCTAAAGAGTTGGATGAAATTCACAGAATTACAGATTGTAAAGGGTAATAGTGAATGATGGTATATTATACTGAATATACATGAACTTGATATGTACTTGTAGATTATTAGTACATGTGATATATAGATGTATGTACTTGTTGATTTATGTACATATTAAGTTGTGTGCTTATGGATAGATTGTTAAGCAAATACTGATTGTTAGTTGTTTGTTCAGGTGGAGACAAGACTCAGTAGTTGAGAATAGACTGAGTTACTTGAACCTTTGAAGATATCGGTAAGTGGATATATATCTTGGATGTATAAGATATATCACCTGATTGTTGCTCTTTTTCTGTATATATACATGATGTATGTGAGATCAGCTTGGCGGTAGTTATTCAGCTGGGCTTAAGTTTAGAGATACACAGTATTAGTAGTTGTCTTGATTTGCATTTGTTGTAATCAAGAAGTGCTATTATTGTTGTCTGTTGTAACTGGGCTATCGGTAGACCTTTGCTTTGGCCGGCATTGGTTGAAGGTCCCGCAAGACCGCCGGTTCTCTTGTTTGCTTGAGCATGGTTGCCTTGGGCTTTATGCCTTGTATGTTTGTGGTATCTATTCTCTCACTTAGCTTTGTGCTAATTCCCCACTGTTGAAATCTTTTTCAGGATATACCTGGTATGTGGATATGGTTGAAGCTGGAATTTTGGGACTGATCATACTCTGATATTAGATGTTTTGATTAGAGCCTGTTTTGTAATTAACACCGTGGTTGTATTTTGTATAGTTAAAAACCCGCAAGTTGTATTTTCATTATATATATATATATATATATATATATATATATATATATATATATATATATATATATATAATTATGTTGTTAGCTTCGCGTGTATAGAAAAGATGTGTTTTAGAAAATACGGTGTTACAAATTGGTATCAGAGCCCTGGTTTGAGGATTTGCATTGAAGTTGTGTGATACTCGAACCGAGGCTCTGATCAGTCCATTATTTCCAGGGTGGGTAATTAGTAAGGTAGCTATAGAGAATATGATGTGGTACTAACGGATTATAATCTGACAACTGGTGAGATGTTGTGTAGAACATATTATGGCTGATAACAACGAGATCCCGGTATTACCCCTTCGTCCCCTAGAAGACAGCATAACAATGTGTCCTCTACTGCTGCCAATGAACAACACAGAGCTGGTACATCGCACAACGGGGAGTCTGATAACCAAGATTATGTGTTACAGCTGGAAGATACTTTGCAGACTCAGAGAGATAGAATTCAAGAGCTTGAGCAGCAGTTGAACCAAACCCAGTCTTCCCAACCAACCCCTTCAGTTCAGATGCTTCATGTAACAACTCCTGTTACTCAACCCATACCACTTGTCTATATTACTGCACCTGTGAGTACAGTGTCAACACCTTATGGATCTTTTCCATTTATCCAAATGCCACAAGGAGTGTCTACACAAAACCAGATAACACCGCAGAACTTCTTCATTCCGTGGTTTCCACAACAAGAAGCTAGGAACAAATGTCAATTCAAAGATTTTGTGGCGTGTGGAGCACCTGAGTATTCGGGAAGCTCAAACCCGAATGTTACCCTAAACTGGTTGAAAGAAACTATGAAGGCTTTGGAAGCTTGTAACTGTGAGAAAGCTGAATGGGTCAAGTTTGCAACGAGACGGTTGAAAGATCAAGCCTTGACATGGTGGGATTCTCTGACTACACATCTGCCGCGAGATGTTGTAAATGCCATTACCTGGGAGCAATTCCAGGATAAATTCTGTGAGCAATTTTGTAATGCATTTGATATGGCCAAGATTCAGCGAGAGTTCTTAGATTTGGCACAGACAAGTAATATGTCTGTGGACGAGTTGATCAACAAGTTTCAAGTGACTCTCAGATTTGCAAAGCAGTGGGTTCTTGATGAAAATTCTCAGGTTCAACATTTTGTGAAAGCTTTGTTACCAGAATATCGGAGTAACACTCGTCTAGCGACATCGCTTGTCCAGGCATTTACATTAGCAAGATCTACGGAGTCTGATGCTAAAGATTGGGAGAAGATGAAGAGAGGGTCATTCAGCAAGTTTGGTGGAGGTTCAAGTGGTAACCAAGGTAAGGGAAAAGGGCAGAATCAGCAGGGTAAATCAGATCAGAGGTCCAAGGGATCAGGATCTTTTCAGAACAAGCCATGGTGCCATGGATGTAAGTCTCGTCACACTGGACAGTGTACACCGCAAACGCGTAGATGTTTGAGGTGTGGTGAGACGGGTCATGATATAGGTGCTTGTAGGTATAATACCTTCGTCTTCTGGAATTGTAAAGAGGAGAGGCACAGGGCAGGAAACTGTCCCAAGATAAAGACCGCGGGGACTGGGGCAGGGGTAAATATCACCGGGGGATCGTCTTCTGCAGGTCAGAAGAGAAAGACTGTACCTTCTGCCGAAGGTAGGGCTTTCAATATGACTGCCAAGGAAGCTACTGGCAGTGATGATGTGATTACCGGTATGTTCATAGTTAACTCTATGTCTGCACGTGTTTTGTTTGATTCTGGTGCAAATAGGTCATTTATTTCTATGACTTTGTGTGACAAGTTGAAATTGCCTGTTTCTGTGAATACTACTCCTTTAGAAGTAGAAATTGCTGATGGTAATGTAGTACCTGTGACCACTTCTGTGACTGGAGTTCAGATTAGTATTGATGGTACTAGTTTCCCTGTAGATTGCTTGGTGATGCCTATACCTGGTTATGATTTAGTATTAGGCATGGATTGGTTGAGTCACCTTAGGGCTAGTATCCAATGCCATAAGAAACTGATAACTATTCCTCTCGTTGACGGGTCGCATGTCGTGGCTCGTGGGGATAGATCTCCATCTTTTCTTCCGTTTATCTCATACATGAAGGCTAGAAAATCTTTAGCCAAAGGGTGTTCGTCCTTTCTAGCCTATGCGATTGATGTGAAGAAAGAGAAGCGTCCGGTTAACAATGTTCGTGTTGTTTCGGAGTACCCGGAGGTATTTCCAGATGATTTTCCAGGGTTGCCACCTGTTCGCGATGTCGAATACAAGATTGATCTGATACCTGGTAGTACGCCTATTGCGAAAGCTCCATACCGATTAGCTCCTTCAGAAATCAGAGAAATGATGACTCAGATACTGGAACTGTTAGACAAGGGGTTTATTCATACAAGCTCTTCGCCTTGGGGTGCACCGGTGTTGTTTGTGAAAAAGAAAGACGGGACTCTGCGAATGTGTATTGATTATAGGGATTTGAATAAGAGAATTGTCAAGAACAAGTATCCGTTGCCAAGAATAGATGATTTGTTCGATCAACTTCAGGGAGCTTCGTACTTTTCGAAGATTGATTTGAGGTCGGGATACCATCAGGTGAGAGTGGCCGAAGAGGATATACCGAATACAGCTTTTCGTACTCGGTATGGTCACTATGAGTTTCTGGTTATGCCGTTCGGTCTGACTAATGCTCCTGCGGTGTTTATGGATCTGATGAATCGAGTGTGTCGACCTTTCTTGGATAAGTTTGTAATAGTGTTTATTGATGACATCCTGGTGTATTCTAAAACGGAGGATGAGCATGATCAGCATCTGCGTCAAGTGTTGGAAATTTTGAAGCAACACAAGCTGTATGCCAAGTTGTCCAAGTGTGAGTTCTGATTGCGTGAAGTCAAGTTTCTGGGTCATATGATTTGTAAAGACGGTGTGAATGTGGATCCGTCAAAGATAGAGGCTGAAATGAATTGGAATGCTCCTAAGACCCCGACAGAGATCAAAAGTTTTCTTGGTCTAGCAGGTTATTACAGAAGGTTAATTAAATACTTTTCAAAGCTCGCGGGTCCGTTAACCAAGTTGACTAGGAAGGATGTTCAGTTTCAATGGGGTGAGGCTCAGGAGAATGCTTTTCAGACTTTGAAGCAACTTCTGTGTCAAGCTCCTGTTCTTGCGTTACCTGAAGGATCTGAAGATTTAGTGGTATATTGTGATGCATCGCATGCTGGATTAGGATGTGTACTGATGCAAAGAGGTAAAGTTATAGCTTATACTTCCAGACAGTTGAAACCCAACGAGAAGAACTATCCAACTCATGATCTGGAGTTAGCAGCAGTGGTGTTTGCTCTGAAGTTGTGGAGACATTACCTATATGGTACCAAGTGCACGATTTGCACTGATCACAAGAGTTTGCAATATGTGTTCACCCAGAAGGAACTGAATATGAGACAGCGCCGATGGTTAGAATTGATAAAAGATTATGACTGCGATATTCAGTATCACCCCGGGAAAGCTAATGTGGTTGCTGATGCACTTAGTAGGAAGGGTTCTGCAGATACAGTAAAGTTCATGCGGTTAGAGATCAAATCAGATTTGATAGATGCTGCACAATTAGAAGCTTTGAAAGAAGAAAACCTGAAAGATGAGATAATGGTGAAAAGACAGCATGAAATGACAACTGATTCTCGTGGTTTAAAGATATATCATAATCGTGTTTGGGTGCCGAAGTTTGGTAACTTGCGGGAATTGATTTTGACTGAAGCTCATAAATCCAGAATGTCTGTTCATCCTGGTAGCACTAAGATGTATCAAAGTATGAAGACTTTTTATTGGTGGCCTACTATGAAGTTAGATGTGGCACGATTTGTGGAGTCATGTCATATATGTGCTCAAGTGAAAGCGGAACACCAAAAGCCGTATGGATCTCTAAGACAGTTAGCAATACCTGAGTGGAAGTGGGATCACATCACGATGGATTTTGTAACAAAACTTCCAAGGACTCGGAAGGGAAACGATATGATATGGGTTATTGTTGATAGATTAACCAAGAGTGCACACTTTCTTGCTACTGCTGAGACTGCACCCTTGAGTAAGTTAGCCAAGATGTATATTGATGAGATAGTATCGAGACATGGAGTTCCTTTGTCCATTGTTTCAGATCGGGACTCAAGGTTTGTGTCAAACTTTTGGAACAAACTACAGCAAGAATTGGGGTCCAGGGTTAATTTGAGTATAGCTTACCATCCGCAGACAGATGGCCAGTCAGAAAGAACAATTAAGACTTTAGAAGATATGCTTCGGGCATGTGCGTTAGAGTTTGGAGGTTCTTGGGATTCGCATCTACCGCTGGTTGAGTTTGCTTACAACAATTCTTACCACTCCAGCATCGGAATGCCGCCGTATGAGATGTTATATGGGCGACCGTGCAGAACTCCTACATGTTGGTTAGAGGCAGGAGAGAAACAGTTTGCTAGGCCAGATATTGTTCAGATCACAGCGGATAAAGTCGCAGTGGCTCGAGAAAAGTTGAAAGCTTATAGGGATCGACAAAAGATGTATGCAAATCCACGTCGTCGACCAGTGACTTTTGTTGAGGGAGAACGGGTCTACTTAAAGGTTTCACCATGGAAGGGCGTGATACGCTTTGGGAAACGTGGAAAGTTAGCTCCTCGATATATTGGTCCGTTCAGAATTCGAAAAGTAATGAATGATCAGACTGTGGTTTTGGATCTTCCTAATGAACTAGCTGGTATCCATGATACATTCAATGTTTGCTATCTGAGAAAGTGTAATATAGAAGATCAGACTCAGGTTTTACCGATAAAAGATCTGCGTGTGGATTTCAAAAAGAGGTTAATTGAAGAACCTGTTGAGTTGCTGAATCGTAAGGTAACAAAATTGAGAAACAAGCAGATACCAATGGTTTTGGTAAAATGGAAGCACAGTTTGGGTTCAGAATTGACATGGGAGACCGAAACTTATATGAGAAGTCGTTACCCTATCTTGTTTGAGAGCGATGAGATTCCGAGGACGGAATCTTCTTAAGGGGGGAGGAGTTGTAACATCCTCCTTACCGG
The DNA here is from genome assembly GCA_947179395.2 of Pulicaria dysenterica. Classification (NCBI taxonomy): domain Eukaryota; kingdom Viridiplantae; phylum Streptophyta; class Magnoliopsida; order Asterales; family Asteraceae; genus Pulicaria; species Pulicaria dysenterica. The sequence continues at coordinate 60,934,132 of OX359291.1, read as the reverse complement.
CCTAGAATTAATGAGGTAATTAATTAAGTTGACTTGTGATTATATCTATTATTAGATTTAATTGCAATATGTGTAGTTGTGGTAATTGTTTGTTTGAATTGTTTTATTTGTTGTAAATATTTATTATCTTATATATTATTAGATTTAATATATATATATATGTGTGTGATGATGATGAGGGTACGATGGGGTGGTGGTTGGTCAAACCACCCCATGCCTTTGGTTACTTGTTATAATAGACAAAGGAGTGTGTGTGTTGTGTGTGTTTTGGTGTGTCTCGGCCGAGAGAAGAAGAAAAGAAGAAGAAGGAAAGAAATTTATTTGCTTAGTTCAATCCTTTGATCTTGAAGTGTTTAACATCATTGAGGTTAGATTACTGAAATGATTGTTGATTGTTATATAATTTCGGATTTTATATATTTTTGTGCGAAAAATCCGATTGAATGTTTATATGATTTGATGGTCATAGGACGTATGCATGTTAGATTTCTTGATTAATATGTGTTGTGTACATGTTTAGAATGATTTCTGGAAATTTGTATAACTTGAATGCATGAAATCAGTTTAGAAAATGAAGTTAAAAATTGAAAATGTGTTGAGTTATGAAGGACTCGGAATTCATAAGTATGAATGAGTCGGATTCCGTCTCTTGCTCGGATTCCGACTAGAATTGCTCAGATATGATATTAATTCGTGTAAAGTACTCGGATTCCGACTCTGTTTGATGTGCCTTCACCTTTAAACGAATTGTGAATTTTACCCGAATTTCGCCTGTTTACTCGGATTCCGCCTTGTACTCAGATTTTGATCAATTACTCGGATTGTGACCATTTACTCGGATTGTGACCATTTACCCGGATTGTGACTGTTTACTCGGATTCCGCCTATTCACTAGGATTTGACTTTACTCGGAATTCAATTGGTTGTGTTGAACTTGACCATTGATCGGATTTGATGGTTTGAATATGAGCATGAGTTTATACCTCAAGCGTGGCCTTAACATATGAAAGGAATATATGTATTGCCTGAGCTAAAGAGTTGGATGAAATTCACAGAATTACAGATTGTAAAGGGTAATAGTGAATGATGGTATATTATACTGAATATACATGAACTTGATATGTACTTGTAGATTATTGGTACATGTGATATATAGATGTATGTACTTGGTGATTTATGTACATATTAAGTTGTGTGCTTATGGATAGATTGTTAAGCAAATACTGATTGTTAGTTGTTTGTTCTGGTGGAGACAAGACTCAGTAGTTGAGAATAGACTGAGTTACTTGAACCTTTGAAGATATCGGTAAGTGGATATATATCTTGGATGTATAAGATATATCACCTGATTGTTGCTCTTTTTCTGTATATATACATGATGTATGTGAGATCAGCTTGGCGGTAGTTTTTCAGCTGGGCTTAAGTTTAGAGATACACAGTATTAGTAGTTGTCTTGATTTGCATTTGTTGTAATCAAGAAGTGTTATTATTGTTGTCTGTTGTAACTGGGCTATCGGTAGACCTTTCCTTTGGCCGGCATTGGTTGAAGGTCCCGCAAGACCACCGGTTCTCTTGTTTGCTTGAGCATGGTTGCTTTGGGCTTTATGCCTTGTATGTTTGTGCTATCTATTCTCTCACTTAGCTTTGTGCTAATTCCCCACTGTTGAAATCTTTTTCAGGATATACCTGGTATGTGGATATGGTTGAAGATGGAATTTTGGGACTGATCATACTCTGATATTAGATGTTTTGATTAGAGCCTGTTTTGTACTTAACACCGTGGTTATATTTTGTATAGTTAAAAACCCGCAAGTTGTATTTTCATTATATATATGTAATTATGTTGTTAGCTTCCGCGCGTATAGAAAAGATGTGTTTTAGAAAATACGGTGTTACATGGAGGTTTCCAATAAGCTCATCCATTTGGAGTAGATTTAAGTCCTTTGACTCCTCAATAGCCGTCAACTTAGCTCTCCATTTTGGTGAAAGAGCCCTAAGAAACTTTCTCACAATTTTCTTGTTAGAATAACTAGTCCCAAGTGACTTGAGACTAGTGACAATAGTATTAAACTTAGAGAAAGCTTCATCAATGCTCATTTCATCAAGAATATTAAATTGCTCATATTGTTGTACAAGCAACTCAACCTTGTTGTCTAGGACTTGAGCATTTCCTTGATGGGTGGTGACAAGAGATTTCCAAATTTCATTTGCACTATCTAGCATAAAACTCTTTTATACTCTTTTCTAGGTAGTGCATTGTATAAAAAGAGTTTTGCTTCAAAAATTTTGGAAATCATCTTCTTGTTATTTTGATCCCATTTGTCCTTAGGAGTTGGTATATATGCATCAACTTTAGAATCAAAGGTTTTTGGCACATGATCACCATCCTCTATGATTTCCCAAAGATCAACATCTTTGGCTTTAACATATGTCATAAACCTTTGTTTCAAAAAGCAAAAACCTTCTTCTTCAAGAAGTGGATGTCTAACCATAGAATTCCCCTCTACAAAGTTTTGTCCCATTTTTAACTCAAAGAATTTTTGAAAAATGTTTTAGAACACTTCAAAGCAAGTTTTCAAAAATTATCAAGAGCAACTTGCTCTGATACCAATTGTTGGAACCTAGAGTGGGGGTGAATAGGTTATATGTCCAATTTTTGAAGTTTTTACAAGTTCTTGCAAGAAAATAAAAGATATAGAGTTAGAGAGATATCACCAATCACAAGTTGAACACAATGATTTATAGTGGTTCATGCAAGTGTTAACAAACTTGCACTACATCCACTCCTTGGCCTCACCCACCAAGAATTTGATCCACTAGCTTCTCTCTTTGAAGGTAGAGATAAACCTTTTACACTTCTCTTTTTATACTTGCAAGAATTAATCTTCAAACTTGCAAATAAGGTAAAGATAACCTTTCTTCACTCTAATTCTCAAGGCTAGAGTTGATCCTCACTTCACTCTAATTTGGTAGGATAGAGTTGATCCTTACACTATTACAAATAATATGAAAGTATGGAGTAGTGTTTAAGCTTTGATGGCTTTGACTCTTGCTTGAATCTTGAACTTCAAAGATGAAATAGTATTCAAAGATATGAGCTCAAGTATTAGAGAATATTCTGAATGTTTTGTGTTTGCAAGAGGTGAATAATGAATGAGGTTTGAGTTGGTTTAAATAAGGAAAAAGGTCCAAGTCTCAAAACTGTCCAGACTTCCCACGGTCGACCGTGGCATCGACCGTCAGTCATCTGGCATTTCTTGTTCTTTGCAATATAGACGTTGGGCTTTATTTAAAACCACACTCAACTCATTTTTACCATAAAAATCAACTGAAAAGTAGATGTTCAAAAGGTTGGTTGATCCCATACTTCTAATGTTTGAATTTAAACACAAAAATGGAAGTTTGGAAACCAATACACAAAACATGTTGGAATTTTACCCCTTTGGGAGATTCCTTTGCTAATTATGGTGGTGTATTGTTTCAAAGTAGGATTGTGTTTGTTATTTACTTAAAATGGGAAGTCTTAGATTTAATCACCCAACACAAATGAGTTTTATAAAAATCTTTGTCATTTTTATTAAAGTTTTTATAAAAATAATTTTATAAAAACTTAAACTACTATAATTATTTTATTTGTAAGCTCATATCATTTGAATTTATTCTTGTAGGAATCTTCGTCGAAAGCTTAATCTTGAATGTTGATGGTGCTTTATCTTGGACGATTTGGATTTTGACGATTTATACGATGTAATTCGTAACAAATAAATTTAAATATTTATTTGCTTGATTATATATGTATATGTGCACATATGTTAATGTTAGTGTATACAATTATATAAACATATTATAAACTTAACTTTATCTCATCAAATCTTAACTGATGAGATCATTTTTCCAACAAACTCCCCCTATTTGATGATGACAAAACCATCAAACAGTTCTTAAGTTTGTTTAAAAGAATTATGTTTTAAATCTCAAACTTATTAAGATTTTATTTTTGAACTTATCAAATATTAATTGAACTTATCAATTTTAATTGAATTTATCAATTATAAGTGGAACATACCAACTTTAATGTTGAACAAACCAACCAAACACATTAATGAATAAGAACTAATCAATTATTCATTCAAGTTGAACTAATCAGACTAATAATTATGAAATATCATAACACAGTTGAACATATCAAACTCATACATGTATTTATTGAACATATCAACATACAAAAGTTTTGATCACTCAAATCATGCACACTTAGTGCTTACAAAATTAGAACTAATCTAATATATACAATAGAACTAACCTATTATCTTATGAACTCAGGATGTAGAAGTTCCCAGTTGATGATTTCTTTGGTAATTTCGTATAGCAACTTCTCAGCTTCTACATTCCCTTTGAGTTCCTTCTGTTGGACTTTGATGATCTTGTTTAGCTTGTATTTCACAAATTGGTTTGAACTATCACCACCACAGCAGCTTCTAATGTGTAAGGCATCCTTAGTTTTTAAGTAGCAAATTTCATTCAGCTTGATAAAACTAGGTTTGTCTGCCTGATCCTTAAACATAAATCCCTGAACAGGTGTATCAATACTCTAATTTTCTTTAAACTCCACACCTTCAGGACTTCAAATAATTTCTCCCATTGCAGACCAGAAACTGTAACATATCTCAGTTCCTCAGCTCTATTAATCAGCTTAGAAACTTCAGCAAAGATCTCTTGCTTGATTTGACTTCTTTTAAACTTATTGAGAATCATTATTATTCTCTTCCACTCTATGTAACTCATCATGTGAACAAATCTCAGGTCCACCCCCATTTGTAGACTTATCATCAAATTTAAAGTTGAGGATGATGGCTCCATCAATTCTTCTCAAGGTCATGCCTTTGATCTGTTCACTGACGCTCCTTCTGAAATAGCATTCTTGAATCTCTACGTCTGTATATGGGATAGGATCAGGTCTCGGACCAGTGTAGTCAGCTTCAGCTTAAGCCAAAGCTTTTCTCTCTTTTTCATTTTCTTTATCCTTTGCCTCCTTCTCTTTTCTCTTTCTCAGCTTTTCAAGTGAAATGCCTAACTCATTAGCTTCTGTTGGGAAGATGATCTCATTAGTTTAGATTTGATGAGACAAAGTTAAGTTTGTAAGATGTGTTCTACATATAACTTAAACAAAATTATAAAGCTTAGTCAAACTGAACACTCATAGTGATTCAGACTGAGTATAAGCTGAGTGTAAGCTGAGCATATGTTCGATCAGCTTAGACTATATCTTAGTAAGATTATCAATGTGTTTGATAAGCTGTGTGCGTAAACTAAGATATATATATATATATATATATATATATATATATATATATATATATATATATATATATATATATATATATTGAGATTCAGCTTGATGAGTTTCAAGCTGAGCGACTCAGCGTGAATACTGAGTTAGCTCAATAGAGTTACTAAATATGTTTTAGTAAATTCTTTAGACTTCTAAGGATGAGTTAACAATTATACATGTTAGTCCATGTTTGTTTTCGAGTGTGTTCTCGAAGAACTCAGCTTGATGAGTTTCAAGCTGAGTAACTCAGTCTGACTAAAGAAGTAAGTTTAAAAGAATTTAAATGTGTTTTAAATTCTGTTTTAACTCTCTATATCTACGGGAAGGATAAGAAGACTTCAGAATCAAGATTGAAGATTGAAGACTCAAGATAAGAAGATTCAAGATTCAAGATTCCGAGTTATCGGATAGTTAGTTAGCAAATTAGGATTAGTCCAGTTTGTTAGGAACCGTAGCAACATGATTATAAATACTTATCTCCTGATAAGTTTAGAGGTACGACTACGACTACGACTACGACTACGACTCAGATATGAAAACAACTTAGTGTTGCAGAGCCAAACCTCACCTCACCGTATGTGTTACGATTCTTGAATCATTGTTGGTCAGTTCAACGTGATCAAGAAACTCACAGATTGCCAAGCTATTCGTGTGTTCAAATACTCGCATTAGTTGTGAGATTGGTAAGTTATCAATCTGTGTAAATCATGTTTAGAGAGTCGTCAGTATCTATAATCATAAGTTGATTATAGATAGCTATGTTTGAGAGATTGAGAGATTCATATTAGGTGGTTATATATCAAGAGTTGCTTACTTGATAGTTATTGTAATCATCTTCTTATCCAAAGCATTGTAATCATCTTCTTAATAAAAGCATTCGATTGATTGTGGTTTGATTTACTTTGTGTAAGACTTTTATTTGATTTGTTCAATTTCCGCGGAAAGTGTATTCAACCCCCCTTCTACACACCTGTTGCTTGTTGTTATTCTCACCAAGGGACCAACAACTTCCTCTTGTTCGAGTATTTCAATCATAAGCCTAGTGGCTTTTTCTTCTTCCGTTTCTTCCTCAGTCTCAGGAACACTGTCAGCTTCATCTTCAGATTCAGATTCTATCACCTTTTGTTTCTTAGCTGCAGGTTCCTCTTTCTCTAACTCCAGCTCCCCCTCAAACTGAGCTTGCCACTCTGCTCCTTTTGCTAATTCCAATAAAGCTTCTGCTTGAACTAACTCAGCATCAGCTTGAACCTTCTCCCCCTTTTTGTCATCATCAATAGGGGTTGAAGTCTGTCTTTCAGATAGGTCAGCAACCGCAGAGGCAATCTCTTTAACTTCATTATTCAGCTTCTCAAGTCTTTGATAAATCTTGTGTTTGTTCTTCTTCTGCTTGAGGTGGAACATACCAAACTGAGCTGCTAAATATTGCTTTAATTGTTGAATGCCTGAGGAGGCAGATGCTTCTGGAGGAGACTGATCCTTGTCCTTAGACTCAACATGTTTATCCTTTGAAGAAAAAGAGGCAAGAACAACAGTAGGTGAGTATGTGGGTGCATCATCTAAGGGTTGGTGTATACCCTCAAACTCATGTGCACCAGAGTTTGGACCATGTGATTCACCTTGGTATGTATATGAAACATTGACAAGTCGTGCATGGGGGTATGAGAAGTGAAGAGAAGTAATAGGGCTTGAAATGTGAAGTGTATGGGTAGGTGGTTGGCTTATAGGTTTGGAGGGGGGTGATTGACCATGGGGATTGATCATTCTTTCAATGTTACCTGAGTGTGTCTGCTCAGACACAGTAACAGGCTCTCCCATGGCTCTGGACAGTATGGGCAGAGTAGACACCACACCCGGTTTAGGCTTTAGGGTTGAAATGAGCCTCGAGGTTGACACCTTAAGAGTAGGCGTCTCCCCCTCAACTCCTGCCGGTGGAGGAGTCAGTGTGACTTCAGCTCCAGTGATACCTTTTGGAGTGGTACCACTTTTGGCAGTTCTTCTGTTGTAGGTTTGGAGATTCTCCCTAGTAGCAGTGGGCACACTAGGGGTGGCTGTAGATTGGAGTTGAAAAGAAGGTGGAGGAGATGGGTTAGACTGGGTTGGGTTTACCACAGTCTTATCTCCAAAGGAGAAGTGAGAAGAAGTTGAGAGAGGAGGAGTGGTACCTTGCCTTGGTCGTGCAACGAATGCAGACTCTAAAGAAGACTTAGAACTAGAGGGAGAGGAAGGCTCAGCTTGAGCTATCTGCTTAGCTTGTTGATCTGGTTCAGCTCCAGATGCTCCCCCTTGATCCGACTCCTCAACTTCACTCTCTGATGAAGCTCCCTCAGCTATCAAAAGCATGGGATCACAAAGACCCTCCTGCTCTGGAAAGATGTCATTATTGAACATCTTTGAGTTGAGTGTGGGTGACAGGAACACATCCTGATCAGCTTCATAGCTAGGCTTCAAATGCGAAGGACAGGTACCTTATGAATGGTACATGAAGATCCCTTGTGGTCTTGATCACTTGGACCTTAAGTTCATTGAAGATGAGCTTAGCATAATCCAAGTTTCTACCGTAGTACATGTTGTAGAGCAGCTGCATCTCGAACTCATTAACCTGGTCCAGTCCTCCAACCTTGGTACCAAGTGAACGAATCACCGTGGACACCATGAAACCCCAACCGGTTGCAAAGGTAGCCTTTTTTATCACACCCTCTGTTTGTGGGTGACCCATCCTGGGTACGACTAACCTAGCTACCAGCCTCGTCACAGCAGGCTCGAACTCATCGGATTGAGGGAGTTGAAGAACCTCCCTTAGTCTGTGCACTGTGAGAGCAATGGTCCTCTCTCCGTTCAGCACCGTGCCCCGAATTTCACCATTGTTTTGGTCATATACACAAGTGTACCAAAACTCCAGTAGATGCTGAGAAACCACATGTAATGGTGCTCCAGTGAAAACGAAAGCCAATGGGCATTTACGAATGTAATTCACCCAAGGTTCGTATCCCCTGTCTCTCTTGCGTTCAGGGATTGCAAGGCACGCTCGTTGATTATTAGTTTTGATCAACGGTAATCCATTCTGTTTGAAGGCAGCACCCCTTACCATTATATCACCGAGATTTAGAATGGTTCCATCCATCGTTGATTACACAGAGTAAATATTGAGTTCGCACTGAGCGATTTTGGATTCGCACTGAGCGATTTAGGGTTTTGTGATCGATGAGATGAAGAATTGCACTGAGCAACTAGTGGTTGTAGAAGGTATAGAGAGAATTTCAGAAGTTTAGTAAGCGTAAACCTCTGAAAGTCGGTCATGGTTGATATATATACCTTTCCGAGGAGAGAGAAAATTTACCGTTGGAATCCCTTTTTATCCGTTACGCCGAAGAAATTACAGCTTGATGTAACAGTAATAGGGTAGAAACACATCATCTTCCAACGGATAAATGTGTAAAATAATATTCTTGACTTACAAAAATATTATAAACACTGTTATATTACACCAATACACGATTGGTATAAGACGCGATTTGAGACTGACTCAAATACACATTGACGCATGAATTAATAACACATAGTAACTAAATCATAGTTTGGACACACCAAGCTGAGTAAACTAATCACTCAGCTTAAGTCAAGCATTCAGCTTGAGTTGATCACTCAGCTTGAGATTGAAACTCAGCTTGAGTGAAGCACACAGCTCAGAATTAATAACACATAGTCAATTTCGGTTGAGACTAACTCAAACTCATATTCTAACTACACTGAGTAGTTAAAATATGTTTGGAACTTACCAAACGTGTGAACCAATCACACAGCTTGAGTTAATCACATAGCTCAGACTCAATTACACTTAGTCATTTCTGTTTAAGACTAACTCAAACTTGTGAACTCCTTATTCAGCTTGACATGTTTTTCAGTTTATGAAAACTTATTTATAAACTGTGCACTCCTCTTAAGACACTTAGTCTTTGTCAAACTGAAACTCAAATTCTAGACACACTGCTAGGGGTTGAGCATACCCAATTCACTTAGCAGATACATAAATCTCTTTTCATCCAGTGGTTTTGTAAAGATATCTACCAATTGATCATCAGTGGAGATAAAATTGATGTCAACTTTACCTTTTTCCACGATGTCCCGGATGAAGTGATGTCTAATTTCAATGTGCTTGGTTCTTGAGCGGAAGACTGGATTGTAAGTGATGTCTATAGCACTTTAGTTATCACAAAAGATAGGAGTTTTCTTGAAACTCATACGAAAGTCCTAAAGTTGATGTTGCATCCACAGGATTTGAGCACAACAGCTTCCGGATGCAACATACTCAGCTTCAGCAGTTGAAGTAGCCACTGAGTTCTGTTTCTTACTAGTCCAGCTTACTAATTTCCCTCCAAGCATTTGACATTTTCCGGTTGTTTATTTTCTATCTAACTTGCACCCTGCATAGTCAGCATCTGAAAAACCAACTAACTTAAATCCAGAGTCCTTTGGATACCAAAGACCTAGATTTGGTGTACCTTTAAGGTACCTAAAGATTCTTTTCACATCTTAAAGATGTGATTCCTTAGGATCTGACTGATATCTTGCACAAACACATGTAGCAAACATGATATCAGGTCTACTAGCTGTCAAATAGAGTAATGAATCAATCATTCCTCTATAGGTAGACTGACATACAGATTTACCATCTGAGTCTTTACTCAGCTTGACAGCTGGTGACATGGGTGTTTTCATGGTTGAACTCGAATCAAAACAATATTTCTTTATCAAATCAAGAACATACTTGCTTTGATTGATGAATATTCCATCAGGATTTTCTTGAATTTGTAAGCCTAGGAAGTATGTCATCTCACCCATCATGCTCATCTTGTACTTTTATGACATTATTTTGGAGAACCATTCACACAGAGATTCATTTGTAGAACAAAAAATAATGTCATCCACATAGATTTGTACAAGAATCACTTGTCCTTTACTCTTTTTAATAAAGAGTGTCTTATCTATACTACCTCTGGTGAAATTCATTGATAGTAGATAGTCGGACAGTGTATCATACCAAGCTCTTGGAGCTTGTTTAAGACCATACAAAGCCTTGTCTAACTTATAGACATGGTGTGGAAACTTTGAACTAACAAAGCCAGGAGGTTGTTTCACATAGACTTCCTCCTGAAGTTTTCCATTTAGGAAAGCACTCTTCACATCCATTTGATAGACTTTGAAGTCTTTATATGCTGCATAAGCTAAGAACAGTCTTATGGTTTCAATTCTAGCAACAGGGGCAAAGGTCTCATCATAATCGATTCCTTCTTCTTGCTTATACCCTTGTGCTACCAGCCTTGCTTTGTTCCTAACTATCACTCCATCCTTGTCCATTTTGTTTCTATAGACCCACTTAGTGCCTATAATTGTGTGATCTTTGGGGGCAGGGACAAGACTCCAGACCTTGTTTCTCTCAAACTTATTTAATTCCTCTTGCATAGCTTCAATCCAATCCTCATCCTCTAAGGCTTCTTTAGTCTTCTTTGGTTTCATTTCAGATAGGAAACCAAAGTAAGCAGCATAGTTTGCAGTAGCCTTTGATCTTGTCATTACTCTTTCTTGGACATTTCCAATGATTTGATCTTGAGGATGATCTTTGAGAAATTTAAATGTTGTAGTTGGAGAATCTGGTTCTGGATCTGAGTGATGTTGAGAACTCTGAGGTGAACTAACATCCTCAGTCTCAATAGCAGCATTGTCAACAAACTGATGATCACTAAGATCTTCAGTCTGAGTGACTTTAGCTCCAAAGGGATTGAAGAACTCATCATCCTTCTTAGCTTGAGAGTTCCTTGGAGCTTGTGATGATTTCTTTGATGGACACACATCATCATCACTATCATCTCCCATGACATACATAGGTTTTAAAATATTGGTTTCCTCAGACTTTTCAAGCTCACTCAGACTAACCAAGTCAGCTCGTCTTTTCTCAGGTTGATCAAAATTGTCTTCATCAAATGAGACATGAATTGATTCTTCAATGTCCTTTCTCCGTGTATTATACACTCTGTAAGACTTGGAGATTGAGGAATAACCAACAAATATTCCAGGATCGGCTTTAGGTTCCAACTTATGGAGCTAATCTCTTTGATTCAGCACATAGCATTTTGAACAAAAGACATGGAAATAACCTATATTGGGCTTTCTAGATTTATACATCTCATATGCTATTTTGCCATGTCTTTTGACAATAATTGACCTATTCTGGGTATAGCATGTTGTACTTACAGCTTCATCCCAGAAATAGAGTTTCAATCCTGCATCACATATCATTGTTCTTGCAGCCTCAATTAAGGGTCAATTTCACCTTTCAGCCACTCCATTTTGTTAAGGAGTTCTGACTGAGGAGAAATTTTGTAATATTCTCTTTTGTTCACAAAAGCCTTCTAGGGCTGAGTTCCTGAACTCAGTCCCATGATCACTTCTGAGTTTCTTTACAGACTTACCTTTCTGCAACTCTTCCTGTTTGATAAAACTTATTATCTCCAGGGCAGCTTCACTTTTGGCTTTAAGGAATATTACCCAGGTGAATCATGAGAACTCATCTACTATCACCAGTGTGTACTTCTTGCCACTTAGGCTAGAAGTACTTATGGGTCCAAACAGATCCATATGCAACATATGCAGTGGGTCTGTTATTGAAAAATTTTGCTTTGATTTGAAGGACCCTTTATGGTATTTCCCTTGTTCACAAGCTGAACACAATTTGTCCTTGACAAATGTGATCTTTGGTAATCCAGACACTAACTATTTATTGGATAGCATATTTATATTTTTGAAATTTAAATGAGAAAATTTTTAATGCCACAACCAACTCAGCTTAGGAACAGATTGGGAATACAAGCAGGTTTCAGTATAGGGATCAGCAGAATTAAGATCAAGTAGATACACGTCTCTTTCTCTTTTAGCTATTAATACAGACTTACCCTTAGCATTATATATAGTTCTTGCTTTATTCCTAATAGTAACAATATTGTCTTCATCACACAACTGGCTGATACTGATCAGATTGTGTTTAAGATCCTTGACATATGCAATCTTCTGGAAAGTCACCTTGCCAGCATGCATCTTCCCATAGCCTTTAGTTCTTCCATAGGAGTTGTCACCAAAAGTTACTTTAGGACCTTCATCTTTCTGGAAATCACTAAGAAGTCCTTTCCACCCAGTCATGTGCCTTGAACATCCACTATCCAAGTACCATTTACTTGAACCATGCACATGATATGAAAACTAAACACATTAGTTTTGTTTGGGAATCCACTTCTTGGTGGGTTCAGATGATGAGCACTTAGCATCTTCATCTTGTTGAACTGACTGTTCAGCTTGAGCAGGAGCTGAGTCCTGTGTAGGCTGATCATCCTGTTCTTGTTCAGGCCTTGAGATTTCAATGTCACAGTCCTTGGCCTCATGACCTCTACTTCTGCACTTGTAGTATCTCCTTCTTCCAATGATTACAGGAGGTAGAGTATTCAATAATCCTTGTAAGAATTTACTCTCAGTCTTAGAATTATATGTTGTGGATAACTTTTCAACTTTCTTTACAAGTTGATTCACTTGATGTTCACTGACTTTGGACTTACCTTTGTCAGATCTTTGTTTGTTATCCTTTTGATTAGAAGCTTGACCAACAAACTTCTTTTACATGACTTTAGACTTACCTTTGTCATGCTTTCTGGACTCACCAGTTTCAACAGGTTTGGACTTACCACTTTTGATCTCCTTGGACTTACCAAGATCCACAACTTTGGACTTACAATTGTTGTGATTTGACCTCTGACTTACAGTGGTCTTCCTATTCTTGTAACTTCTCTCTGAGCCAGATAGAGAATGTTGTCTTTTGAAAGGATTTGGGTTAAGCCTTTCTATGACTGAAGTTCTTTGAATAGGCTGAGTGCCTAATCTGTCCAGCACAGACTTACCATGCTGTTTGGATGTTGAGCACTCCTTACCATGATCTTTGGCCTTTACAAACATATTGTATTTAAGGTTTTGACCATGTTTCTTCTCTGAGGCTGACTTCTGAGACTCAATCAGTTGTCTATCTTCCTCAGAGTCTGTACTTGCTATCTCATCCTCATCAGCTGCATAGGCTGCGAATTGATAGCCACCTCCAAGTACAGCTTGTACCGGTTTAGGAATTTGTTGGTTGATGTACTTTTCAGCAAGCCTTAATGACTTACACCAAGATTCAGTGACCTTTTGAAGTTGGTCAACTTTAACTTTGGCTTCCTGAAGTTCTTCACTTAAAAGTTTATTAATGTGTCTTTGACATTCAAGATCACACTGTGCTTTCTTACCAACATCAATGAGAGATTGATTTTCCTTAATCTCATTCTTCAGTTTAGCTATCTCAGCTTTGAGGTCCTTTTGAGACTTAAGGCAGGTCTTGAAATTATTTAACAAATAATCGAATGCAAGACCCTTTTCTTCATCGGTGTAAGAGTTGAAATTACTAACCTTGTACATGGAAGCAAGATCCCAATCACTAAGTTTGCTATTTTCCTCAGCTTCCTTCATGTCAGATTCAAAGGTTGACTCGGACAAACCATAATCAACTTCATCAATTTCAAACTCTTCATCTTCTTGAGCCATTAGACAAATATCATCATTATCTGAGGTAGATGATTCTGTATTCCAGGTTTCAGCGTAGAATCCTTTGTCTTCTGGCTTTGCTTTCTTGAGCTGAGTATATTTCTTTTTATACTTGTCAGCTCTATAAGCATTCTTATCAGCAACTGATGTTGATTCTTCCTTCTTTAATCTGCACTCAGCAGCAATATGTCCCTTCCTCTGACAGTTGAAGCACACAGCCTTCTTGGGATCAAAGGAACTCTTTCCTTTACCCCTGTCAGATCTTCCTCTTCCCCGTTGAGCTCTTCTCAACCGTCTGGCTAGCATGGCCATCTGCTCAGTGATAGTTGTTGTTGAGAATCAGTTTTATCCAAAGAATCATTTAGTTGTTGTTGAGAAGTTCTCTTGTACTCTGTGATCTGTTCATGATTGAGCAAGAACCCATAAATGGACTGTAGGTTATACATATGTAGTGTTCCTCCAGCCCTCAGTGTTGTAGTTACTTCATTGAACCTTTCTGGTAACACATCCAGAAATTTCAGCACAAGTTCAGCTTCATCTTTCTTAACACCTACACTTAGCAGGTCATTTATCAAGCAGTGAAACCTTGTGAACATATCAGACAAGGTTTCATTCTTCTTTGAAAAGAAGTTTTCATAAGATCTATTCAGGTGACTCTTCTTTTGCTGTTTGACCAGATTAGTGCCCTCATATGTAATACTTAGCGTATCCCAGATCTCTTTTGCAGTCTGACACCCAGTCACTGTATGCAAGATCTCATTTGTCAGGGCATTTGCCAGAACACTCTTTGCCTTGTCATCCAGATTGAACAGTTTCCAATCTTCATCTGTCCAGGATGCAACAGGCTTCTTTACTTCTTTTTCACTTCTGTCTGTTTTGTCAGCGGACGTATCACTAACAACAGCAGAAATCTTAGGGATTATAGGTCCTTTTGTGATGACATCGTACATACGATTGTTAATGGACTTGAGGAACATAATGGCTCTGAATTTCCACATAGGATAATCAGATACATCAAAGATGGGACAACCCTTAGTAGACATCTGAGGAAAGTTTGATGAATTGTTGTTTATAGACATTGTATACTTTCTCATAATCTTGAACTTTCAACGTATGAAATTGTTCAGCCTGCTCTGATACCAGTTGTTGGTCCCTTAGTGACAAGGTCAACAAGCAAGTAATGTGTAGAAGGGGGGTTGAATACACTTTTTGCGGAAAATTGAACAAATCAATAAAAAGTGTTAACACACATCAAACCACAATAAACGAATGCTTTGCTTTTCATTAATAAGAAGATGATTACAGACTCTATCAAGTAAGCAACACTTGATATGTAAACACCTAATGTAAATCAAAACTCTCAATCTCTCAAACTTTGCTATCTATAATCAACTTATGATTATAGATACCGGACGACTCTCTAAACAGGATTTAATCACAAATTGAAAACTTACCAATTTCACAACAAATGTGAATATTCAAACAGACGAATAACTTGGCAATCTGTGAGTATCTTGATCACGTTGAACTGACAAACAATGAATCAAGATTCGTAACACATACGATCAATGTTGAGGTGAAACTGAGTTATGGCTCTGTAACTCGTAGTCGTAGTCGTAGTCGTACCTCAAAACTTATCAGGATGATAAGTATTTATAATCCTGTTCCTACGGATCCTAACAAGCTAGAACTAATCCTAATTTGCTAACTAACTAACGGATAACCCGGAATCTTGAATCTTGAATCTTCTTATCTTGAGTCTTCAATCTTCAATCTTGATTCTGGAATCTTCTTATCCTTCCCATAGTTATAGAGAGATAAAAGATAAATTTAAAACATATTTAAATTCTCTTTAAACTGACTTCTTGCTCGGACTGAGTTACTCAGCTCAAAACTCATCAAGCTGAGTTCTTCGAGAACAAACTCGAAAACAAACATGAACTAACATGTATAATAATTAACTCATCCTTAGAAGTCCTAAGAGTTAGCTAGAACTTATTTAGCAACTCTGTTGAGCTAACTCGGTCTATACGCTTAGTCACTCAGCTTAAAACTCATCAAGCTGAAAACTCAATATATACCTTAGGTGACATACACTGCTTATCAAACATATTGATAATCTTACTAAGATATAGTCTAAGCTGATCGAACATATGCTCAGCTTATGCTCAGTCTGAAACACTGTACGCGTTCAGTCTGATCAAGCCTCATAATTCTGTTTAAGTTGTCTTTAGAACACATCTTATAAACTTAACTTTATCTCATCAAATCTTAACTGATGAGATCATTTTCCCAACATGATCCCCACGGTGTTAAGATATGTATCTAAGGTTCTATTCTTGAATTCAGATCCGTTGTCAATGCAAATATAACCCACATAATATCCTTTCTCGTTATGAACTTTTTTGATATAGTCGATAATGACAGGCCGGTGCTTCGTTTTTCGATCTCAAGAACTTGACCCTGATATGTCGCGAATAGTAGTCTACAATAACCAAGATATACCTCTTCCCAACAAAAATGAAATCCTATTGGTTAAGGTTATGAAAGTGGTGTTTCATGACCACGGGCTACACGCAGTCAACCAAACGTTGACCGGCGACTATTTTTATTATGTGGCACATAGATCCCAAAATGAAAAACTAGCTATGTAATGACAGAATTATTAAAAAAAACAACTGTTTCTTCACATACATAGTAGATGCTGAATAAGGTTTTATCGCGTTGTATACAAAATAAAAAGGCAAAGCAAATTATTATTTGTCATCAAAATGGAATAAGATGATTTTTAATGACAACGACTATATCAACGTGATTAAGAGTATAGCTACGCATTTACAATAGCCATATGAAAAGTTAATGATTAAAACATACAAAAGTGTTCCATATATCTTGCTTTTCTAAACGACCAAGAAAGCATATTGCAAGATGATTATAGAAATTCACAATTGCAAAAACAGATCTTACAAGAAAATCACCTTAACCTCAAAGTATGATTTTGTAAATGTATGTTTGTCTTTGTGGGTTACTTTGCTTCATCTCTTCTAAATTTCCTACTCTAACTCTAAGCACATGGTTAAGACAAACCTGCTATTGGTCTATACTAACTCTCCTATGAGACACAAATATATGGTTTATATAGACTATAACACATGGTGCTCTAAAAGTTTTGTCAAAATTCAAGAACTTATTACGCATTTTGTCAAACACCTTATGTGCCCTTTATATAACAAGTGACTTTGTGTACACTTTATTTAACATTTGTTATGAAACAAATAAAAACGTATGCCAAGCTTATCAAGACACAAAAACCATCATTTTCATAAATTAATAGTTACACTATCTACAATCAGTGACGGAGACGGAGTGACCACGCAGAGACGGAGTGAAAAAAGCTTACCACCACGGCGCCTTAAGAACTACCACACAAAAATTTTGTTTCCATGCCGCACACTCTAAGATAGGTAGATTAATTAATATATTAAAATGAATTAAATAATAATTAATCGTGATTTAAGCATTAATAATATATTAAAAATATAGAAAATGAGTAAAATAATTAAATAAGGGTAAAATGGTCAACTCAAGTTTGAGAGGGATCAAAAGTTTAATGAAATCATGTCAATAGAGACTAAAAAGTGTAATAAAGTCGGGTCAATATGAACTATTTTGTGTTGAGTTCAGCTCGACTCTTTTGTAGTCATAGGGAGGGGAGGGTGTAGCCTAGACCATGGATCGGTTAGATAGAAGGGACTATACAATCGAGCCCCCTCACCATAAACAAAACAAAACAAAACAAAACAAAAATAATAATAAAAAAAATAAAAAAAGAGTTGCACGAGGATGTCATGTTTTGGCGTAAAGTGCATCCTACTCGCACATATTCTCCAACCCATTTACACCTATCTACTAAACACACTAGAGGAAATTAGAACAAACCACTAAACTAAAATTACTAAAAGATATAAACTGAAATATCCTAACCTAATTGAGAATATGGTTTAGGTTTTAGCATGAATAGAGTTAAAGTAGTTGATGAAGCCAATCAACCTTGTTCTTTATAAGGAGTCCAAATCAGTTTGGTAACATCGACCTCAAGACCACCACGACCAGCGGCTTTTAGATGGCGATCTAACACCTTTGGATCAGCACATATCACATGTTGCCCCTTTCGGTTTTGTATCAATTCCAATGACTGAAGTGTCATCAATATGTCCTCTGCCTTGATTGCCGTCATGTCACTAAGCTCCTACACACACACACACACAAATTATTTTAACAAATCACATTTAAACTATTTTTAAAAAAGTAAATAAATAATAATTTGAATAAATAATATAGGTTAACAAACCTTGATAGAGATATTGCCTTTATACTTTTTCAGAATATCGAGCAGAACTCGAGTCCAGTATCCCCTGTAGCTGAGTAATCCCAAGTCAGATAGTGGCCTTTCAGGCGTCCCGACTTTCCCTTCTTTCTTTGAAATCAAATCCTATTAACCACCAAATTTATTAAATTTTGCAGGATATAGTAAATATTTAGTGATAAAGAATCATCATCTTTTATTATATATAAAAGACTGACCGTCATCAATTTAATTAGTAAATCATAGCCTTTAATTTAATCAAAATCAAATCCTAACCATTCAATTTTATTAAAATTGACAATCAATAAACTTTAAAAAGTCAAAATTGAAACTTTATTTTAAATTAGTAAGAGATAACGTTATATCTTAAATTGATATAAATCTAATATATCTAAATTTAGTTCTAAATCTAGAATCTAAATTGATATTAACCTCGGCATACCTTCATTTAATTTAGTAAAAATAAATTAGCTACTATTTGTATTGGTTTTGAATTTATATCAATCCCTTAATAATATTTTAATATTAATAACTATATTAAATACCCATGTATTGTCGATTGAAATTAGCATCAAACTCTTGTAATTTTAAGAAAGTCTAAGATTGGGCTATTCTTTCGCTCATACAAAACAATCACATATTTAGCTAAGCGAACATATATTATTAATGTCACATAAATCATTATAATTACTCGTGTTTTACGAGCATTTAAACTAGAATGGCTAATAAATGATAGTTACAATAATTACAGAAAATGAAATTGTAAATTATTCAAGGATCAAATACAATTGACAGTTAGATTTAGGAGTAGCTTTAGTGGGTGTGTGAGTTTGCCGTTCAAAAAAAAAAAGAAAAAAGTCCTAGAGAAATCATAATTAATTATATAAAATGAATAAGGAATGCTTGCATAAAAAGGTAACAAACTTTGTTTCCCTTCATGTTTAGAACCTCAAGCATTCAATTACTTAAGTTCAACATAATCCAAACGAGGCTACCTGTATATGCTAAATTGAACTTAGAAAAAAAACCATAAAATTTAAAGTTTTGTGTTACCAGATGAAGCAAGAAAATTACTTTTCAGTTACGGGACGAAAAAATAAATTTAGCGACTATTACTTCAACAGTAGGGTTCATACGATATTCTGTGTAAGCACAGTTTGTAGGTTTTGTTATTATAAACAGAGGTGAAATGAAGAATAAACAGATATAAAACAATGAAACATAGGGAATAGAAGCTCACAGAATGCAATAAGGAATTTTCCATAGCCTTTCCTTTGGTAAGGAGGGAGAGTTAAAATGCATGCTAAATTGTAAGACTCCTCAGAGTGCTTTTCCTGGAATACCAACAAATAAACCAATGAATTATCTTCAAAAATATGTCAGCAACTTTGAAAACAATTCAAATCAATATGCATGTGTTAAAATGTAAGTGTCAGATTGGCCAGACACCGTAAATGGGCTCGTATGGACTACTGTAATTATCATCTATATGTATCTGTATCTGTATACATATAACATATCTATTTGTATCTGTATACACACCAGAAATGGTATCACCCTTCTTTTCCATCTCCAATTCACATTGTATCACAGCTTCGCTCCTATTTGTGAGTACTGCTGCTACGCGCTGCCTAGGAACTAGGAAGAAGTAAGAACACCTATTAAGGGTGTGAATTCATCTCCCAGCCATCATAAACACACACACACACAAGCCCTCAATGAGGGTACCCTGAAAAATGGACCACTGCCGACCAACAATTGCCGCTGTCAGTCATCCACACGCAGATGCGTGAGGGCCACATGTGACTTCCGTTCAATGTCGTTTTGTGCTTCTGACTAAGTTATGTTACTTGGTTTCTCATCTGAATACTTGTTTGCAACTCTTGTTTCTTACATTATTTTCTGCCATAGTCATAATTTGTTTAGGAATTCTCTGTTTGGTAACTAGGTTTATCTGTTCTTGATTATCGGAATTTTGGTTGATTAGATTTACTTTCTAGACCATTATTTGGTTTTTGCTCTAGAGATTGACTATTGGTGATACAAAAAAAGGAATACTGTAATGTTTCTGATACAACTAGTTGTGCAACTGAACTGCAATGTCTTTAGGTGGATCAAAACACTTCACATATATCTTCGTCGCACTGGAACAGCTTCCCATCTCGTTTTTCTTATCATCCTTCATATGTGACCACGGTCATTTACAGGAATCAGAAACTCTATTTAACCATATGTCATCATCCCTTTAGCTAATCACTGTGAACATGTAAAGGAATACATAGATGACTACTGGCTGGATGGACAGAACAACATATCAAGAATATCCAGCAGTTTGCCAACACTAATGTTATAAAATCCAAGAAGAGATACGGGAAAACAAACAGCAGTTTGTTGGTGATGTTCCAATGTTCCATTCTATGTTCTTTCTCTCTCCTTCGGGACTTTTGTTTCTTGTTAGAGCTAAAGATATTTGGTTGTACTTTCTGCCTAAGAGACTCAATATCACATCTAACAATCTAAATTGGATTTTAAGCCTCTAAGAGACTTAATATCACATCTAACAAAAACTGTATTTCATCAGATAATATTATATTACATATAAATATCTATATAGATGTATTTGAATTTGAACCGAATACGTGACGTTTACAATTTCTTTAAAATAAAATTTCA
This sequence comes from Pulicaria dysenterica, assembly GCA_947179395.2. Taxonomy (NCBI): domain Eukaryota; kingdom Viridiplantae; phylum Streptophyta; class Magnoliopsida; order Asterales; family Asteraceae; genus Pulicaria; species Pulicaria dysenterica. Next base: position 60,913,148 of record OX359291.1, on the reverse strand, counting down.
TGACATAGAAAATCCTAATTGTTTGAATTTTTATCTGCTTTATTTCAAGTAGTTGTATTTAAATCTTAGTTTCTATATTATTCGTTTTTTATTTTTTGATTACTGCTGTAACATTCGACTCTCTTGTAGTTCTGGGGACGGGAGGAGATAGCATGGACCATTGGTCGGTAATCGGTTATATAGAACAAACTATACAATCGAGCTCTCCCATCCCCACCCCCACCCCCACCCCCCTACCTCTTCCTCAAATATAACTAGAAATACAAAGAAACAAAGAAAAGAAAGAGTTGCACGAGGTTGTCATGTTTTGGCGTAAAGTGCATCCTATACACATATTTTCCAACCCATTTACACCCATCTACTAAACGCACTAAAGGAAATTAGAACAAACCACTACTTAACTAAAATTACCAAAAGATATAAACTGAAATATCCTAACCTAATTGAGAATATGGTTTAGGTTTTAGCATGAATAGAGTTAAAAGTAGTTGATGAAGCCAATCAACCTTGTTCTTTGTAAGGAGTCCAAATCAGTTTGGTAACATCAACCTCAAGACCACCACGACCAGCGGCTTTAAGATGGCGATCTAACACCTTTGGATCGGCACATATCACATGTTGCCCCTTTCGGTATTGTATTAATTCCAATGACTGAAGTGTCATCAATATGTCCTCCGCCTTGATCGCCGTCATGTCACTAAGCTCCTACACACACACCCACAAATTATTTTAACAAATCACATTTAAACTCGTTTTAAAGAAGTAAATAGAAAAATAATTTGAATAATAATATAGGCTAACAAACCTTGATTGAGATATTGCCTTTATGCTTTTTTAGAATATCAAGAAGAACTCGAGTCCAGTATCCTCTGTAGCTGAGTAATCCCAAGTCAGATAGTGGCCTTTCAGGCGTCCCGACTTTACCTTCTTTCTTTGAAAGCTCATACGCTGCACACATGTTAAATCCAATTAACCACCAAATATACTCAATCTTGCAGTATATAGTAAATTCATATAGCTTATAAATGATATTACAATAAATAAGAAATGCAATTGCAATTTATCCAAAGAATAAATACAATTAAGGACAGTAGTTTTCCCCCTTATGCTTGGAAAATAATTATAAAGAAGTCCTAGAGAACTCATGTTTAATTATAAACAGAATAAGGAATCTTTGAATAAAAAGGTAACAAACTAAGGAATCTTTGGCGGCGAATATATCTGGAATCTATTTTCCCCTTTTACTCTGACTATTTACTTTGACTATTTACTTTCTTAGTTTTTGTTTTATACTTTTTTACTTACTGCGGTTATTTTGTTTTCATTTAATTTAATTTAATTTAATTTAATTTAATTTTTTTTGTTTTATTTTTTATTTTTTTTTCCACCACGGCCGGAGGTCCTTTGCAGGAAGCAATCTCCCTACTTGTAAGTGGGGGTATGATTGTCTACATTTCTACCTCCCCCATACCCCGCTTTTGCGGGACTGGGTATCGTCGTTGTTGTTGTGAATAAAAAGGTAACAAACTTCGTTTCCCTCCATGTTTCAAGCAACCATCTCTTTTCACAATAAAAACCCTCAAACATTCAGATACTTGAGTTCAACATTATCCAAACGAGACTACCTGCATATGCTAAATTGAACTTAGAAAAAAAAAAACTTAAAAATTGAAAGTTTTGAGTTACCATATGAAGCAAGAAAATTAAGTTTGAGTTACGGGCGAAACAATAAATTGAGAGTATAGCTTTAACAGTAGGGTTCATACAATATTCTGTTTAAGCACAGTTTGTAGGTTTTGTTATTAATTATAATAAATAGAGTTTGAAATGAAAAATAATAAATATGAAACATAGGGATAGAAGCTCACAGAATGCAATAAGGAATTTTCCATAGCCTTTCCTTTGGTAAGGTGGGAGAGTTAAAATGCATGCTAAATTGTAAGACTCCTCAGAGTGCTTTTCCTGGAATACCAATGAATAAATTATCTTTTAAAATATGTCAGCAACTCTAAAAACATTTGAAATCAATTTGTATGTGTTAGAATGTAAATATCAGATTGGCCAGACACAGTAAATGGGCTCGTAGGGGTTACTGTAATGATCTATATGTATCTGTGTCTGTATACATATAACATATCTATTTGTATCTGTATACACACAACACATGGTATCACCATTCTTTTCCATCTCCAATTCACATGGTATCACAGCTTGGTTCGTATTTGTTAGTACTGCTACTACACGCTGCCCAGGAAGAAGTAAGAATACCCTTTTAGGGTGCGAATTCATCTTGCAACCATCATTGACAAACTCACATGCCCTTGATGAGGGTACCCTGAAAACTAGACCACAATGCTGATCAGAAATTGGCGCTGTCAGTCATCCACACACAGCGTGAGGGCGCGAGTGACTTCCATTCACTGCCGGTTTTGTGCCCCCAGTGTTGCCAGACAATTCCGACCAAGTCCCCGGAGATATTTTCGCCATTATGTAACCTGGTTTCTCATCTGAATACTTGTTTGCTATTCTTGTTTCTTCTTACGTTATTTTCTGCCTTTCAAAAAAAAGTCATAATTTGTCTAGGAATTCTGTTTTTGGTTAGTAGGTTTATCTGTTCTTGATTATTGGCTTTATTTAAAGTGGACAATTTTGGTAGATTCAATTGACTTTCTAGACCATTATTTGGTTTTGGCTCTAGCGATCGACTATCCATGATGATAAAAAAAAAGGAACCATGTAGTGTTTCTGGTACAACTAGTAGTGCAGCTGAAGTGCAATGTCCTTGAGTGGATCAAAGCACTTCACATATATCTTTGTAGCATTGGAACAACTTCCCATCTCAATTTCTATCCTCCTTTAGATGAAACCACGGTCATTTTTCAACAAATCAGAAACTCTATTTAACCATGTGTCATCCCTTTATTTAATAACCGTGAAGATGTAAAGGAATACATAGATGACTATTGGTTGGATGGACAGAGCAATAGTTTAAGAATATCCAGCATTTTGCCATCGGATGAGAAACGAATTTAAAATGGAACAATTGAACTGAGAATTGCAATCGGAAGGAAGGATGATAATATTAATTGCAACTGCTAATGAACGAATTACAGGAAGAAGAAATAATCCATGGAAAATTCCTCTCTCAAGTCTCAATGTACAAGTACAAAAGAGCCTAATCTCGAAGCCAAAGCTAAGAGCCTAACAATACGTATAGAATATTTATTAGCCTGCCTAACAAAGAGACGCACCTCCCTTATTTATAGCTTTTACCTCTAACTAACTACTAACCATTTTACTATTATACCCCTTCTACAATTAACTATTAATTACCTATCACATCACTACTTGTGTTATGAAATCCAAGTACAGATATGGGAAACTGAATTCTCTTCTTTTTTTTAATGCTGATGCAAGGGTTATGCAAGCGCAAAGAGAACAGAATCACAAATAGCAGTTTTGTGGCTGATGTTCCATTTTCTGTTCTTTTTTCCTTCGGAACTTTTGCTTTTTTTCAGAGCTAAGATATTTGGTTGTACTTTTTTTGTCCAAGAGACTCAACGTCACATCTAACTATCTAAGTTGGATCCTAAGCCTCTAAAGTTCGTCTTTCTTGGACATTCCGTAATCTCAGTTGCTTGTTTTCTCATTAATAGTATACCAACCTCGGTTCTTTTTGGTGATATTCCAATTTCTGTTCTTTTTCCTTCGGAACATGTTTTCTTGTTAGAGCGAAGATATTTGGTCGTACTTTTTTGTCCAAGAGAGTCAGAGACTCAACATCACATCTAAGTTGGTTCTAAAGTCTCTAAAGTTTGTCTTTCTACGATATTCTCCTCATCAGAATATAATATGTTTTTTTCTACACTGATCCGGTGTCTGGTCCACACCATAACATATCCGAAGAAACCAACTGTAGTTTCTGCTTTGCATGATCTATACGAGATCCCTATCTTACATCATCCTCTTTGTTGGCAGATCCCCTTCTTGACTCACAATCACTAGGACTGGTTGCAGTGATGCACCTAGTAGTCCTGCTTTTACACCACCTCCTTAATCTGATCTTTTTATTGCCCTTTGAAAAGGTAATCGTACTTGTACTTATTGTGTAGATTATGTTGTATCTTAGGATAAGTTGTCTATCACTTCTCGTTTTTTGTAGACACACTTGATTCTCTTTCAGTTCCGAAAACCATTGGTGAATCCCTGCCACGGATAGAGCGCCGCTATGATTGAAGTGATGAACGCCTTAGAGCATAATGGCATTCAGACACTAGTTGAACTACCTATTGCGTAAAAGGCAATTGATAGTAAGAGGGAAAAGCCAATCCAGAGATTTATGGCATGGTTAAAGGCACAATTAATTGCCAAAGGTTATCCCTGAACATATGGCGTAGACTATTTTGAGACGTCTATCCGATTGCAAAACTACTCAGTTAGTCAGTTCGCGTTTTTATTTTGTTGACTACCACTTATAAATGGCCATTTCACTAACTTGTTATCATGAATGCCTTTTAAGATAAAGGAGCAATCTTTTGGGTTTGGATGCATCTGCAATTAGGAACATACCTTAAGGGACTCACTTTCAATCCAAGAATTTACTTGATTTGAAATATTGTTGGCGTATTGAGGTCTCTCGTATTAGAAAAGAAATCAACTTATCTCAAAAAAAAAGTTGTTCAATTGTCTTAGAGTGATTAAGTATTGAATTTAACAATGCCTTCTGTAACACCCCGGCCCGAAATGGAACCCAGAGGTCACGCATACGATACATAACAGAGCATAAACGGAAATAAAACTAGAACAACCAATCCAATAAGAATTCTCAAGTCTTAAATAAACAAATAATAAATCCATAACGAAACTATCCATCATCTAAAAGATCTTCATAAGTCTACTCTCCAACCGGTCCAAACTAGCTCTCATTCGCTCATCCAGTAGTCCCCTGATTACCTACCGCATAGAAAGAAAATACGGCTGAGCCAAACGCCCAGTTTGTCCGCATATAAAGCAAGCTCCCGTAGCCCTATAGCAAGAACTCTCATGGTGATTCTTTCCGCAAGTGTTACATGTCCCTTGTGATGGTTGTTCCCCTTGTTGAATGTGTTTCCCATCTCTGCTCCTCTTCTTACCGTTGTCTTGCTTTGAGGCTAAATACAACTTGCGCTCCATTTCAACATTCTTGGCCTCATCCGCAGCTTCTACCACATGTGCATAAGGTGAGTTTACATCCGGTCAATTACCGCCCACTTGAATTTCTTTGCTTGATCCGCAGAGAATCTTGCCGCAGCACCCACGGCACCCACAAAACCTGTCAATCTAAGAAACCTGACCATGAATTCAGTAATGGTTTCATCCTCCCGCTGACGGATATTCGAATATTCTCGAGCCATGGAGTCTTTATCTGCTTCTGAAAACTATTGTTGAAAGAATGTCTCGCAAAACTGCATCCAAGATAAAGACTCAACATACGCATTCCCTTTAGTTTGCTTAAAGGCCTTCCACCAACGCTGCCCATCTCCTTCTAGTTTGTAAGTGGCCAGTTTTACTCTAACAGAATCTGGGCACCCCAAAACTTCAAATATTTTATCCACGTGCAAAATCCAATTCTCTGCATCAATCGGGTTTGGTGCTGAACTAAACGATTGAGGCTTATGTTTGTGGAATTTCTCAAACCAAACGTGTGCATCCTCGGTAGCAGCCGTTCCACCCGCACCTCTGGCATTGTTAGCAGCAGCTCCACAAGCCATAGGTTCTGTCATGTAGAAACCAAGTAGGCTATGACCTGTGAGGATTGGGTAGCTATCGGGTTAGGTATTTCCTTATTTTAGATAAACCGTTAGGTGTTCAAATTCTATCGTCTGGTTCTAAGAAATCTTTGGTTATTTCTTTTAGATGCCTCCTCGTCGTAACACTCGTAGACAACAACGTGATGATGAAGATGTGGATCCGACCATGTTAGCAGCTGTGAATAGGGCCCTTACGACCATGTTACCAACTATTGTGGCCCAAACTGTTGCCGCAAATAATAATGCCGGAGACGCCGGTGGGGCAGCCAACAATGCTAGTGGTGCGGGAGGAGCTGCGAATAATGCTAGAGGTGTAGGTGAAGCTGCTGCTAACAATGCTAGAGGTGCGGGTGGAGCTACTGCTAACAATGCCAGAGGTGAGGGTGGAACTGCTGCTACCGAGGATGCACATGTTTGGTTTGAGAAATTCCACAAACATAAGCCGTAATCGTTCAGTTCAGCACCAAACCCGATTGATGCAGAGAATTGGATTTAGCACGTGGATAAAATATTTGATGTTTCGGGGTGTCCAGATTCTGTTAGAGTAAAATTGGCCACTTACAAACTAGAAGGAGATGGGCAGTGTTGGTGGAAGGCCTTTAAGCAAACTAAAGGGGATGCGTATGTTGAGTCTTTATCTTGGATGCAATTTCGCGAGACATTCTTTCAACAATGTTTTTCAAAAGCAGATAAAGACTCCATGGCTCGAGAATATTCGAATATCCGTCAGAGGGAAAATGAAACCATTACTGAATTCATGGCCAGGTTTCTCAGATTGGCAGGTTTTGTGGGTGCTGCGGAAGGATCCTCTGCGGATCAAGCAAAGAAATTCAAGTGGGCGGTAATTGACCGGATTCGATCGACAATAGTAAACTCAACTTATGCTCATGTGGCAGAAGCTACTGATGCGGCCAAGAATGTTGAAATGGAGCGCAAGTTGTATTTAGCCTCAAAGCAAGACGACGGTAAAAAGAGGAGCAGAGATGGGAAACACATTCAACAAGGGGAACAACCATCACGAGGGACATGTAACACTTGTGGAAAGAATCACCCAGAGAGTTCTTGCTATAGGGCTACCGGAGCTTGCTTTATATGCGGACAAACTGGGCGTTTGGCTCAGCCGCATTTTCTTTCTATGCGGCAGGTAATGAGAACTAAGGGATGAGCGAATGAGAGCTAGTTTGGACCGGTTGGAGAGTAGACTTATGAAGATCTTTTAGATGATGGATAGTTTCGTTATGGATTTATTATTTGTTTAATTAACATTTAAGACTTGAGAATTCTTATTGGATTGGTTGTTCTAGTTTTATTTCCGTTTATGCTCTGTTATGTATCGTATGCGTAACCTCTGGGTTCCATTTCGGGCCGGGGTGTTACATCTTTTGATGCACCTACTGTACAGATGTGAAGTTAAGAGCAGATGATGGCAACATGCTGGAAAACCTTGAGAAAATATAGAGAATTCTAGTTACTTTGCCTTTAGATAAGGGTTTCTAGTCTATTATCCGTATATATTGTAGTCGCTTATATTCATTTGTACACTTCAGATTTATAGTAAGGTTGGTTATTTCACTCATTGCATTACTACTTTTATCACGATGTAGGGGTGGAAAGGGAAAGGTATGTGAACCTCACAAAGTTTCTTTTACAGGTAAGAGTTTTATAGTACAGGAGAATAGGAATGGGTATGATTAGTGGTGGCAATCATGTTGTGTTCATGTTGGCATGTGAGGAACACATAACCTGAACACGACCCGCTTATTTATTCATGTGAGTATTCAAAAGACTAACCATATATGTGAGACACAAACAAGACCTACATAACCCATTTAATTATACGAATTAGCGTGTTGGCCCATCACAAAAAGGGTTTGTGGGTTTTCATATCTAACTTTTCACAAAACAAAATCATTACGAATATGGGTGTCTAATATGATCTTTTCAAAGTTATTTGGCTTATGAGGTGGGTTTAGATGTCATTTCAATAATGATTAAATATTGCTAATTCTTAGGGATAAACTGTACATCCCTAAATTCAAACTTAATGATAATGATAATGATAATAATAATTATTATTATTATATTAATAATAATAAAATACCTTGGAAAAGTAGCCAACCATGTGGCAGCCTCGTTCATCACATTCACAAAGCACGTAAAATAGGAACAAATCAACATCATAGTAGAGGGTCTTGTGATCAAGAAACAATTTTGCCAGATAACAAAGATTTTGTGCATACACCTTGTTCTTTTTTCCATCAACCTGTATGTATCACAATAATGGTACAAATACGGTTATTGAGCAGAATTACAAGCTGCAAGTTCAACCCAAAGGTAACAATAAAAAGAACTCATCTTAATGTAAATAATACCAGCACTAGATCAAAAATTACATATTTTGTGGACTAGATATTGAACAGATTTAGGTTTAGGTGAAGGAGTCTAGTGTTGGAATCAATACTTATAGTTGGAGCTAATACAGGTAACACAACGTACAAACTTAGACATTATTAAAAGTAACATAAAGGAACATGAATGAACTTGAACACATATATTTGAAGACTAAATGAGTAAATTCTTAAGACTCACTCTCACCAAGATTAATTACCAGAAAACTTTTTTCACTTCAGACTACTTAGAACTGTAAAACTATGAGAATGCTTCTTTAACTCTACCAACATGCATTTTTGTAACCAATGAGAATTTTATGTGAGATATTTTCATGTTCAAAAGCTAGAAGGAATTTCAAATTTGTGATTTATCTTCTAAAAGAATATGAGAAACTCCCTCCCTCCCTCTCTCTCATGTTGAAGATGAATAATCAACACTACCACACTGCCTCAAACCTTTAGTTCATTGAGTATGTGTGCATGTGTATAACCCAATGTATATTTGATTTCGAGTTTGAATAGGGATTTAAGCTTTGGAATTTTGATTTGTGGTATGCTGTGATTCGTATTCTATGTGTGTTTCTGTATGTGTGTGGTCATGGATGTATTACATGATGATCGAGTTCTTGAAGACATCGATCATACAGCCAACAAAACCAAAACCAAAACCAAAACCAAAACCCAAGACGCTTCATTGTTGCGGCATCATACAACATTTCGCATGTGCACACAACAGAATCGAAGATGTCTTCACATACGAACGAAACAAGACCAGAAACATAAACAATATTCACATGTGCACAACAGAAAATTCAAAAATGGTATTAAAAGTATCAATGTATTCACCTTGACGCCTTGGTTTACAAAAGCGTGCATAATGCGTTTTGACGCACGATGCAATAGAGGTAACGCATCACAGGGGCTGATTCGGAGAGGATACCAGATGTTCTGTGACGTGGTCGCCTCGCAGGAGTCGTGCATCATGTATGTTGCAGTTTTTGGGCTCCTTTCATTTTAGTCTTTAGGGCTTTTTAGTTGGACCTTCATAACAGCTGTAGTAGGTTTAATTTTGTCTGTTTGGGCAGACTCCCACACCACTTAAGTCTTTAACAGTGACCTAATACTCCCCGGTCCCCAGCCAAAGTGCATCACTATTCGCAAACGACAACTGAAATTGCATCGATTGAGGAATCGCATATCAAAATAGAATAAGCAAAGGGTGCATTGATGGAGGAATGAGAAGCCTTAGTTGTCGTTACTAAGTTTCTTTTCTTTTTTCCTAATAAGATCTTAACATCTTAAAACCCCTAAATCAATAAGAGATATAACTATCTCTTAATACCTCTTAATCCTAATAAAATATATACACCTCCTTCATTCCCACATATAACATTCGTCCATTGTAATCTGGCTGAAACTTCTCTCCCATCGTGCGCCAGCCTCCTTGTCTCCAGCACTTACTTTTCTCTCTTCATGACCGTCAGTGACCGCTGCTCTCCTTTCTCTGATTATTATAACTTGCGGCGGCTACAACATCTCCACCTTCACATAAGAGGTTTTCTTCTCCCATCATGACTATCTTCGGCCTCTCTGTCTCGGTGATTGACCGTTGTTCCCCTATCTCCGGCTATTACAACCTACTCCACATTCACATAAAAGATTTTCTTCTCTATCGACTAATACGTGCCAGTGATTCACGGATTCTTTTTGCGATCACTTAATGTGATTTAAAATGGAACCTTGCGTAATTAAAGGTTTTGTGCAAGTTAAACTTTTGTTTTTTTTTTTGAAGGTTTTATTAATATACAGCTGATATTTTGAAGGTTAAAATACATGAATAAAACAAAATTTTTACAGCCATGGAACAAGATACAGCCATAAAGCTCCTGTGATCTAGAATATGTTGTTTTCTAAAAGTAAGGTTTTGTTTTCTCGATCTGCAATAAGGTTTTGTGCAAGTAAAGGGTTTTGTTTTCTTGAAACATATCATGATGTTGGGAATTTTAATCAACCTTGGGCGTTTTAAATTTCTAATTAATTATTACAAAAGTTTAAATTTGATAAAAAATGAAACAACAGGATGTAAAATGTCATATAACAGATAAGCACAAGTATTCAGACTCTTTTAAAAAACAAACGGCATAATTCAAATGAACATTTAGACATCTGATCCACCACTTAGTGTTCAGACTGGTATCCAGAATCAGACACAAAACCTCTTAAAACAAGCAGCACCTTAGTTGCTCATTCATTTTACTATTTTAGACTTTAGAGAACCATATGGGGAGAATGGGAATTGGGGACTATTAACATTTACTTGTGCTATTCATGGTACTGGGTAGTACTTCGTGTGTTTTCCTATTCCCATTCACGAACTTCTTAAGATTCTAATGCCCCTTCTTGATGTGTGTGTATGTATGCATGCAATTTTCTCTCTCTATGTAAGAGAGAGAGTGTGTGTGTGTGTGTGTTTGTGTCAAGAAAACGAATCGAACAAGTGTTGATTAGCTTATCTCATATCAAAATGAGTTATTGTACAATGTTTCATCCCAATGCTAAAGATATTACTCATGTATATAAATTTATGAATGTATGTGATTGTTCATAACTTTATAAATTTTCTCGTGTTAATATTTTCAGCCTTCAAACTGCCACTCAAATAACTCATATTTTTTATTCAAAGAGCACCAACCATTGTCTACTATCTCAAACCAATGGATGTGGTGCAATGCGGCGCCATGAAGATGTCGGCAAGCCATATATCAAACATGATAAACTAGAAGAGAGTATCATATATGAAACATTTTCTTCATGCTCAAAACATAAAGTCAATTAAAACAACAGAGCATAAGAGTTTGAATTAAGTTACCTAAAACATAAAGACAAATAGACATCACGGCAAGTAAGGTAGTGTTTGGCTCACATGTCATTTTAGAAATATATGTCCATATTGCGAATCAAATATAAGAAACTTGTTCTATAAAAAGTTGAATATGGTAAGGAACTTACTTCAAACATTGACAAAGTACCACTGCGGTATATCTCATCGCCTGGAGGATGCTTGAGATCACATTTCTTCTACAAGTACCATGAAATAAATAATAAATATGTCCATTAATTCTAAAATAAAAACATAGTTACGCTAGTTCCAAAGTGAAACGAAATAAAATATAGAAACAAATAGGGTTTACTTTTTCAAAATGTATTAAACTTTACCCCAAATGTTAATGTGTGTATCCACCTTCCGAAAATGTTATTGTATGTATTGAACTTCTGATTTGTTGTTATATTATGTATTTTATTTACATAAAAAAGCAAAAAAAAAGTATAAGTTTGGTACATACTATAAGAAGTTTATTACACACACAATAACACATTTTTTGACAGTTTGATACACACAATAACATTTTGAAAGGTGGATACACACATTAACATTTGGGGTATGGTTTAATACATTCTGGAGAAGTAAACCCAAACAAATATAATAAGAAAATTATACACCTATATATTCAACTTATGAGAACAATAAATCTTAGAAGTAGAAGAAGCAAATTCATACAATGAATAATTGGGAATGAATGAGAAAAGGAGAGACACTACACGAAGAAGGAAGGTGGGTCTTAAAATGTGATTATACATATTTGCTATAATCAAATTAGTTAAATTTTACATTTTCGTTTTCATTATTTTTGTCAGGTAATGGGTTTTCTTATTTTGATTTCTGTATTCGGATTAATATTTTCTAACTTTGATTGGGTTCAAACTTATAATACATATTTGTGGCTACTTCAAACTTTCGTATGTATATATTATAATGCTATCTCTCTACGGGTAAAGCTATTTATTATAGTTACATCTAATAATTTGGTTATTTATGAAACTGAAAATGTCGTAAGGAAAAAAAACATTCTCCACACAACCCAACCCGACAAGTTTCTAAAATGGGCTGTTTGACCCATTACCTAATCCAATCCAACTGCCCATTTTGACACCTGTTACAAAGTCAAGTATTATAGATTTAGTCGCGTTACTAAGACAGTAATTAGGGGTATCATAAAGATGTTGTAATTAATATTCACTAATAAAAACAGTAACTACAAAAATGATGATAATAGTAACAAAAATAAAAATATGTACCATATGCCTCTGAAGCTGTTCTTTGCGTTTCATGAAATTGAGACAAAACTCACAAAAATACAGCTTCACGGAATCATTGTATTCTGGTGGAAAAGGTGAGAAATACCATGTCTCAATTTCGTATCTTCCAAGTTCTATTGTTGCAATATTTTTAACTTTCGTGAATTCTTCGTGTTCACGCAAGCTCGCAGCATCAAGCTCTTCATGCCCCTGTATAATTTTACTTCAGATTTTATACAATAATAATCAAAATGTAGTGAACCTACTTTACATTAGCATTGTGTTTTTTTGTTCAAGAAGTGGTAACATATACAGTCCACGTACATTTAACAAATTGCAATCAAATAATTAACCTAACACACTATACAAATATCATAACGAACTAAGATAAGATTTAAGCACATCAATCTCAACAAATTACTTAATTGGACCATTGAATAATGAAGATTAAGGCTTTCAGTTGTAGTTAATTGGCATTTTCAGTTGTTGGTAATGATATGATATGAAGAAAATGAAGATGTGATTAGGTGTCTCGTCTACTTCTATGGCCCCGCGAAATGAAAAGGGCAGGTCCACAAATGAAAAAATTAGGTTGGCTAATGAGTCAAAACAAATAATTCTATAACGGATCAGGTCAGCCGGTCAGGTTGGACCTACGCGCAAACACTTCTCATATTTTACTTCTCTTGAACTTTTCAAAGAACTAACTTTTAAAAATCTGATTGAAAGATTAATATGATTACGATAGAAATATAATTTCCGAAATTAAACATATGAGATAGTTTTATCTATCTTCTACACATTTTGGGTCCCATCCGTTCAACCTGTTTCAATTTTTACAATTTTCTGAACTTCATCCATAGACCTATTAGAGACAAAGCATAACCCATATCGACCCGTTTATCAATAAAACTACAATAAACTTTTCACAAGCTAGAAACTAAGAAAAGAATACAGTTTTGTTGATGCCAAAAGCATAAAACTGAGTTGGAAAGCAGCAGGTATGAGAAACAAATATAGCAACACAAACCTCGACATGAGTCTCATCGATCTTACGTTTCTGGTGTCGCGTCATTTTCAATCCAGTCACCTACAATTAATATTAATATTGACGTAAATATATAAATGTAATGAACCGCTAGCAGATAAAGAAGTAAAGAACATTTTCAGTAATTTTCAGAAAGTGTTGCAAAAACCAGTAGAGCACGTAAAAACATAGGTACTAAAAGATATAAGGAAAAACATTTACCTTATCCTCCACTTTTTCTTCTACATCAGTTTCCACTGAATCAAGGTCAAGTTGATCAAGTTTGACCCATTCATCAAGCCTCCTGTTGACTGTTTATCAAAATAAGAGCCGCATGATATTAAAAATAATAATCAATCATCATTTAACCATGAGATTGACTAGATAAGTTTATATGAACAGACACAAATATTTTACCAAGCTAGTTTAAGGTAGTTATATATATGGAACAAAAGGCAATATTAAGGAAACCATATTACCATACTTTCAGCTACGAGACTACCAAAAGACAAAGTTTTCGATTAAAGCTTCACTAGTTACAACTCCAACGGTATGTTTGCCATGAGTAGTTGGAAGCTGGAGATATTTTTATATAGGTAGAGCTTGAATGGGTAGAATAACATAAAAGGACAAAAATAAACATATATTATAAAACACAACTAATATAGAATTCATTTAGGTGTTTGGTTTGATGGATTCCTTAGGAATTGGTGGGAATTGGAATCCTATTCCAACCAAATCATGTGTTTGGTTCAAAAATAAGAAAGGAAAAGGATTTTGAAAGATGGAAAACATTCCTCCAACTGATGGAATTTAAAATCCTTCCCTTACCCCATGGAATCTGAATTCCCGAGTTGAACTCATACCACATCGACCAAAGGGCTTCGATGGTGGGTCGTCGACGGCGACCAAAGGGCGACGGCTAAAGGCCTTCAACGGCGACCAAGGGCGGCGGCGATCTAGGGTTTCGACATACGGTGACCAGTGAGGTGGTGGCGACGGCTAAAGGCGTTTGACGACGACCAAGGGCAACAGCGATCTGTTTCGACATACGAAGGTGGTGGCGACGACTATCGCCCTTTGACTGCGACCAAGGGCGACGGGGATCTAGGGTTTCGACATACGACTACCAGTAAGGTGGTGGCGATCTAGGGTTTCGACAACGACCAAAGGGCGACGGCGATCTAGGGTTTCGAACGAGGTAACCTCTTCTTCTCCTCTTCATTCTTCTTTTTGATGGTGGTGATGGTGAAGGTGGCGACGGCAGTGAGATGGTGGTGAAGGTGGCGACAGTAGTAGGGGCGGCGGCGACAGCAGTAAAGTGGTGGTGAAGGTGGCAATGGTGGTTTGTGGTGAAGAAGTGAATTCCATTTCCTGATGCTACCAAACACAACATAGAAGGAATTAGATTCAAATTCCAAATCCCTCAAAATCCAATTCCTTCCCAAAATCCAATTCCTTCTAAAAACATTCCATCAAACCAAACACTACCTTAAGGTATTTGCTTATTTTTTTAGATTAAAAGCTTCTAATAGCTTCTCCAAGTTGTTTTTCATTTTGGAGCTTTTTTCAAAATAGTTGAGCACAATACCCATGAACAGTCATTAATTAATACTCTAAAACTCCCCAGTAACATAAACCACTGATCAACACTATACCTTGAAATTGCAATATTTCCCTTTCTCGAGGCATGAATCAATCCCTTATTTGCAGATTTATATTACGATTAAAAAACAAGGATCACAGACCACCCGATAATTCAAATAAGACACATCTCATGACCATATGAATCTGTACAACTCTCAATTGGAATAACTGTTATATACATAATCGGGAAATTAAACTGCTAAATTGGTCTTTATTTTCTAAGCAGTAGTAGCTTCCTATTCTTTACCAAAAGCGTTCTACCAAATGCTCAAAGATGTAGTGACATCTCTTCGACTAGCTTTGCCACTCATACAACAACCATGAAATCTAAAAATGCTTCAGATTCCATAACTCAATCCAGTGATTTCCTTTAATCACTGAAACTATTAACCTATATTCTAAACTAACAACCATACACACCTAACAGAGTGAAATAAGAAATGTGAAGTAAGAGAATTTGTCTTGAGATCCAATCATCCAAAAGTTCATGGATAAAAATGCATAAGAATACATTAAGTTTGGAATGTCCATTGATATTTTCTTCCAATAAATCATCGAACTTTCATAACATTGTAAATGATTAAACCTTTTTTCACTTAATTAAGATCAAAATATAGGAAAACTGGTTAGGTTGCAAATTACATCAACATACAAGGGAATTCTGTGAAGATAGTGAATAAATTTACCTTTTTTTCACAGAATTAAGAAGTAATCAAGGAAAACTGGTTAAGTTGCATATTATATCAAGATACAAGAGAATTCTGTAAAAATGAAGCGAACTAACCCCTGGATAACCATAAATTGTATAAAATCACCACAAAATTATGGACAAGTTCTAATTGGCAGCAAGTTGAGGCAACACACAGGAAAATAAAACGAATACGAATCAAGAAAAGGGGAAACAAAGAAGGAACTGACACTCGGTGTAATGAACGTAGTACTCGTAGTCATTGGACCCATGAGAGTGCAGTTTCCGGCGCTCGATAACCTTCACCGGATGATACTTGCTGTCCCTCCAACGGCACATGACGCGAGTTCCCACTTCCAGTGGTTGCATTTCTGCTGGACTTCCAATCGTTCGAGGAGAACTGGAGATCTTCACATGAATTTGGCTTGTCTAATCAGGAAAGCCCTAGAAACATTTTCTCTGTGTTCTAAGTTTTATGAGAAAGGTAAGGAAACCGGCCAGCAAAGAGAAAAAAAAATGTATAAATTACAAAATTACTTAGGTGATAGTCTTTTTTTTTCTTTAAAATAAATTTTTTTTTTTAAATATATATTCTTATTTGTATATACGTAACACATTCTTGTTCGTATAACTAGACCTTATAATTCTAGTATTAAAAGTTTCGGGTACTTAGTTGACCGTGTGTTACGAATCTTTTTGACTTTTTCTTGTGTGGAAAGATGATTATTTATATTGTTCGTCAAATATTTCTTAGCGGTTTGTAATCATGGATCGGTTTTCGTTATCGCTTTTACAGTTAACAATTAACAACATCATTCTAGCATATAACAATTTACATATAACGCTCATCACAGGGAACACTTAATAATGGTCGGGCCTGGGTTTGAGATTTAATACTCCTCAAAGTACCCAATTCCCTCAAACCAAGGCTCTGATACCAACTTGTAACACGCCGGGTTTTCATAAGCTTAATTAATAAATATAATTAAGACACCAACTGTTTTATCAAAAGATAACGTTTAACAAACACAGCAGAAGCTAAAAGTTAGTTATTTACATCATAAGTTTAACAAAAGAACCCGACAAGGTTACCAAATATCTGCCGACCATTAGAACCAGTAATCAGAGTTACAAAATCAACAACCAAAGTGTTCCCAAAAATTTCCAACTCGGCAATATAAACCAAAACATAGCACCCCATCCTCACCAGCAACTATTTACCTGTAATTTAAGAAGGAGTACATGGAGGGGTTAGCTATAAATAGCTAGTGAGTAACGATTAAACATAGTATCATAACAAGAATATCATAGCATGCATGGTATATCACAAATCATCAATCAAGTCTACCCTAACAGCTAGCGATGTTCCGGTATAGCCAGGAGGAGTCATATCTTGCAGGGTTTATAAGCCCGGGTCAATGATCCAAATTGAGGGAACCGAATACATCAATCATATCGCGATGGTAGGGGAGCGGGTAGCAGTCCACCATTGCATTAACGAGCGGGAAAATCAGCGAGAGCCCCTAACGAGTGGGGAAATCAGTGAGAACTGAGAGCCCCTAGTTGAAGCACGGGGTTTTGCAAGAACCCGATTCGCGATCAACGAATCACCGTACCCCAAACAGCTAACAAAGTGCCGGCACGAACACGTATTGGCTGACTCTGGCCTCATCATAACATCATAACAAAGTTGGCCTACAAAAAGTCATATCATATCGAGGTTGGCCTACAGAAAGCCATAGCATAGCAAAGTGGCCTACAAAAGCCCATAGCATAACAAAATATAGCATAATTGGCCTACAGAAGCCATATCATAACAAATATCTAACACATGTTTATCATGGTTGTATAACAAATCATACCGTATCAATTATCAACACATATTCAATAACTTACCTTAAGCATGGTATAACATTCTTATTGTGATGCCTAAGGTTAACCGGTACACACCTGAAAAGCTACAGCAAGCAAATGTAGTGTTTAGTGTCCTCTGGTTCTTCAGGAGCGCCTAAAACATCATTTACAGGCTTGTTAACATCTTACAATTAACACATATAATTCTATACACAAAATATACAATTTACCAATCTGGAACATTGCTTGTGATCGCAAGCAATACTCTTGCGGTCGCAAGTACTCTATAAAACACACCTTGCGATCACAAGCATATACCTTGTGGTCGCAAGAACCCTTTTCCAATAAAACGATGCTTTCGATGGCAAAGGAAGTCCCTTTTGGTCGCAAGCATGATCCTTTGGTTGGTTATGATCGCAAGTTATGTACCTACGATCGCAAACCTCATTTCCTTCGCTCGTAAGCGGTATTTCAACAAAACAACCCTTTGCTGTCGCAAGCCACCAAGGTTGCGATCGCATGAACCCAAACAACTGCTTGCGATCGCAAGACACCACCCTTGCGATTGCAAGGACCCCTTTTACAGCAGAGTTCGTCCTTGTTCGAACAACAGCCCTGTAACTCGAAGCTTTCGACCCATAATCAACCAAAACTCAATTTTAATTTTTCATATACTTCATTGGACATCATATGGAGCTAATAAACACTTTAGATAACAAAACTAACTACTAAAACACAACTTCACACCATTAAAATGGTGTTTCCTCTTTCAAACACCAAACTAAGTTTTTGGACATGGAATTACTTACAAGCAGGATGAAGAACAGCAGACAGAACTCGAATTTGCTACAGAAATCACAAATAAACCACTCCCTTTGATCCTTTCTTTGATTCAATTGCAAGAGTTTGAGTGTGTGTGTGGGTCGTATGCTTATGTGTGTTTTTAGTGTGTGTGTATTATGTAAACCGATTTGAGTGTTTAATAAATTTAAACGCGGTATTTTGTTCCCCTTTCTAACTTACAACTTATCTCTCGTTTACCTGTTTTACCTAACGAGGATATATTTGGAACCATTATCTAATATTTTACATATCACATTTTTATCACGTATAATTAACAAATAACACATTTAGCAACAAAATACATTGATTAACATCAATATACAAGTATATAAGCACATAGTACAACACAATACAACTAGGCCCTATTTTGGGATGTTACAAATCTACCCCCCTTAAGAAGATTTTGTCCTCGGAATCTGTTCTACCGCGAACAAATAAGGGTATCGAGCTTTCATCTCATCCTCTGCCTCCCAAGTCAAGTTAGGACCCAAATTGTGCTTTCATTTTACCAAAATCAATTTGATCACCTTTTTACGTAGCTTTTTAGTCTTAGTATCGAGAATCTCAACAGGTTCTTCTACCAAACGTTTAGCTGAATCAACCTTCAACTCTTGTAGAGGTAGGATTTGATCATCTTCTACTTTACACTTTCTCAAATAGCACACATTGAAAGTGTTGTGAATACCAGATAATTCAGGTGGCAGTTCAAGTGATATTGTCTGATCATTAACTCGTTGTAGGATTTTGAATGGACCAATATACCTTGGACTTAGTTTACCTTTACGACCAAAACGAATCACCCCTTTCCAAGGTGAAACTTTTAGAAACACACGATCACCTACTTCAAACGTAACGAGTCGTCGCTTAGGATCTGCATACATCTTTTGTCTATCACGTGCAACTTTCAACTTTTCGTGTGCCATCTTCACCTTATCAGCAGTTATTTGAACAATATCAGGACCCGTATATTGTTTCTCTCCAGGTTCTAACCAACAGGTGGGAGTACGGCATCGCCGACCGTACAACATCTCATAAGGCGGCATGCCAATACTCGAATGATAAGAATTACTATAAGCAAATTCGATTAAGGGTAGGTGAGAATCCCACGAACCACCAAATTCGAGTATGCAAGCCCGAAACATATCTTCAAGAGTTTGAATAATCCTTTCGGTCTAACCGTCAGTTTGTGGATGATATGCCGTACTAAGATTTACCCGCGTACCAAACTCGTGTTGTAAGCTATTCCAAAAATGAGAAGTAAAACGTGCATCCCGATCACATACAATAGATAACGGTATACCATGTCAAGATACTATTTCAGCAACATAAAGTTGGGCTAATTGTTTCAGAGGTGCCGATTCGTTAGTCGCGAGAAGTACGAGCACTCTAAGTAAGTCGATCAACAACAACCCAAATCATATCATGCCCTTTAGAAGTACGAGGTAACTTTGTCACAAAATCCATGGTAATATGATCCCATTTTCACTCCGGGATTTCTAACTGTTGTAAATTACCATAGGGCTTTTGGTATTCTGTTTTCACTTGAGCACAGATTTAACATTTCTCGATAAACGAAGCTATGTCACGCTTCAGGGCCACCAGTATAAAGTTTTCAAATCTTGGTACATCTTGGTGCTACCGGGATGAACGGATAACTTTGACTTATGCACTTCTTGTAGAATTAGTTCTCGATTACCACCAAGATTTGGTACCTAAACACGAGATTGAAACATCTTCAAACCTCGACTATCCTCTTGTAATTGCTTTGACAACTTGGTCATCGTTTCAGCTTTCAAATTAACTTTTTGCAGTGCTTCCTTCAATTTAGCTATAATATCATATACAACAGTAAGTCTCATGAACTTAGCTACTTCAGGAGAACTCTTTCGGCTTAACGCATCAGCAACAACATTGGCCTTCCCGGGATGATATTTGATCTCGCAGTCATAATCTTTTATCAACTCTAACCAGCGTCGTTGTCGCATATTTAGCTCTTTTTGCGTGAATACATATTGTAAACCTTTGTGATCGAAGTATACTACACATTTAGTACCGTGCAAGTAATGCATCCACAGTTTAAGAGCAAACACCACGGCTGCAAGTTCCAAATCATTGATTATTTTCTATAACTTGCTAAGCCCGTTATTTTTTATGACAAAATTACAAAATAATAGGTTGGAGTATATTTAATACACAAAATTTGCCCTGATGTTACACACCTCTTGGTCTCCATCAATTCACATCTTGTAAATTCATTTTTAATATATTCGGTGGCGCCACATGAAACAAACAATTAAGTGTTGAACCTTTACAATGACTCTAGTAGTTCACTACATGAACGAGACATGACATAATAATTAATAAGTAGCAAAAGTTCAAGCTTTTATAAAAAAAATAAAACTTGCTCATGCACCATAAATTAACAAGTAATCACATAATTAAATAATAAACATATAAATAATAAATCCTTATCGATTCGGTTCGGTCACGTGTACAAAACCAAAACCGATCCACTATCTATCAATTAATGAAAATTTATAAACCAAACTGTTGGTTTTCATTTGGTTCAGTTTTAACAGTTTTATCGGTTACGGTTCGATTTTCAGTTAAAATGTTCACCCATATATTTTATATATTATTATCTTATAATAATTACGTATACTATAAATATAAAAAGTGGTGAAAACAAAAGAGGAGGGAAATTTGTTGAGTAAATAAAACTTTTTGATGAACTTAAAAAAATCTTATAATCATTAAGAACTCAATGGGGCCTTCTCTCTCAAATCAGATAAACGATCGATATTTGACCATGAGGTAAACCCGGTTATACACACATACATTTATATATACACAAACACATATATTCACAAATACATATACATACATATATACAAATACACACACATATACACACACACATACATACATATACATACACATACATACCTACGTGTATGTGTCTATGTGTGTATATATATATGTGTGTGTGTGTATGTGTATTATATATGCAACAGACATATTATATATAAATATATATATATATATATATATATATATATATATTATAAAAAATTATACATGATATTCTTTTAAATAGTTTCTTGTGTAAAAAAAACAAACAATTTTCTTGATACAGACAATAGACATTTAGTCCACATCTTCTCCCGCATATATGAAAATAGATAGAAACAACTATCAGACATTTTATCTCTGAAAAAATAAACAATGCCTTAGAGTAAATTACAAATTTAATCCATAGTTTGCTTAATCTCACTTTTCGTTTTTTATTTTTTAAAATGGTATCGACAGTTTGACACTCACTGTGATTTACATTTCGTTACAGGTTAGGTATTTCAATTTTTATTTATTGTACCTAAACAAGTAAAGACTCCACAAAAAATATTTAATCACACATACTCTCTCTCTTCACTCTCTCTCTCTCTCTCTCTTCATATGTGTTTCCACTCTAACACATGCCCACTCTCTCTAATTAACACCACCATTGCCACCATATGAAGACACCATAAAACCATTGTAATCACATCACTGTCATCATCGGAAGTTGCCACCACCATGGAGATCACGCAACCATGATCCCCCTAATCACCATCGCACCACCACCATGGGAAGTCACACAACCTGGAAATGCCACAAAAAATCGCATCACCCTCGTCTTGAGACAAACGCTACCACCAATCATGCCGTCGTTGAGCAAGGTGTTTTTTGCCCTAATTTTCGCAAATGTAAGGTTTTTTATTTGCTTAAATTGATTGCTTAGTGTTTTTATTTGTATGCCTCACTAAGAAAGGTCTTAGATTAAGGCTTTTGATATTGCTATATTTGTGATTACTTGATTTATCATCTTAGATATTGCTTGGTGATGATAATCAGATTTTGATTTTGTTTGTATAGACCACCACCATCTTCACGGTGTCATTGACTATCCTCATATTCAAGATTAAGATTTATTTAATTGATGAAGTGGTCGCTGTAGGGTATTCAAATATTTGTATGACTAGTCTTAGCCCATAAATTCTAAAAACATTGCTTAAAATTTACATGTTCAAGATTTAGATTTATTTTCTCCTTGTCGATGCAATTTTAAGAAAAAAAACAATAAGAAAAATTCTAAAAACATTGTTTAAAAAAATGACATTCTTCGATACAAGGAAAAAATTGTTTTTATTTCTCTTATTGTATGGTCAATTAAAAACATTTTGATTTGCAAAAAAAACGATTTTAGGTTTTTATGGCAATGGGGTGATGGTGGTTGTGTTTACAAAGTAGAGAATAATGAAAGAGAGAGAGAGAGAGAGAGAGAGAGAGAGAAAGAGATCGAGAAGAACAACTATGGTTGTGTTATTAACATCAAGGATGAATGGTGTTAAGGAAAACATTGGATATGACATAAGTACCATAATGTGAAGGTACATGAAGGACTTTTAACAACAAAAGTAACTGCCATTATGTTTGTAATTGAAAAAACTAAAGAACGAATACTGAAATTCTGAGCAAACCACATAAATGAAATTTGTAGTTTACTTGGTTAATCATTTATGTTGGTAAAATCACATGTTGTTTATTAAAACATAATATGGTGCTCACGATAACCCGAGAGTATTGAGTCGTGTGCCACGTGTATCTTGATGGACGATTTACAATTCCAACTTATTGAAAGGATTGTGTGTAGGGATAGTATACATATGTCATCACATCCATGGACACTATGAGTCACTAAAGGGTCACACAGTTGCACACCCAATTCATGAACCAGAAAGAACCAATTGTGTACAAGACGGATAATTAATTGTTAATTAATTATCAGGAAAAGAGGAAAATAATAAATAGTTATTTATTAATTGAGAGAAAAGTAATTAAATATCAGTTGAATATTTAATTAGGTTTTAGTTGAGGAAGTTATTAATTAACAGTTGTTTAATTATTAATAACTAAACCTGAGGGGCCTGTTTTGTCAAAGGATTAAAGATATAGATAACGGATCGGGTTTTAAGGTCCAAGGGCTTAGGGCCCACTTAATATCTATATAAAGAGGTTTAAACTTTGATTTAAACCTAATGAAACATAATCAATTATACTAATCCTAAAAACACACAAAAGGCTCCTCTCCTCTCTCTCTCCCTTGCGTCGGCCGAAGACACCACCAAGGTGGTCCTCGGCGGTTTTCCAGCGGCATTAACCGGCGGACGAAGGCGGCGGCCCTGCGGCGGCCCCCTGCGGCTCTGCGGCGCAAACCTCGAGGCCGAACCCCCTTTGCGGCGGTCTTCTTCTCGGGGCCGGCGGGTTAGGGTAAAAACCGAGGGCGGTTTTTACCGGGTAAAGTTTATACACATGGGTTATTGTTTTTGGCGATCTAGCAGCCTGTTCACGTGGTGCAGTAGCGGTGTATCCCCCTTCAGCTGTCACAGGGTATATATTCTATCTTTTAGATAAACCTAATTCAAGCCGATGAATGATGCATGTTCTTTATATCTGGATATGATTTCTGGTATTGTTTTCCCACTTGATCCACGGGATTTACAAGTTTTGTATTATATTCCGCTGTGCATGTTTGTACCCTGTAAATCCCTACTCTTATAATGCTTGGGTGGCTTTGAAAATTCTAGGAGGGTAAAGGAGGAATTAGTGTGGAAGGGATCAAATATGACAACCAACGTAATGGATGACAATGGGTTCCGTAAGGATATAAGACATTGATGCAACCAGTAAAATGCTATTGGCCTAAATAACTCCATAAGGTGATCCGCGACGACCTCATCACCAAATGGAGTGAAATATAGTTCTTAGCATTGTTAAAATAAATGGTATTTTTTAACAACAAAGTAATTGTTTTAACGAGGATTTTATCAAATTAACTAAGACATGTACTTTGCTTTAATAGATGGTGTAACGCCGTGGTTTGGAAAATTCACAAATTTATTTTGAAAACATTGCCGCGGAAATAATATTTATCATCATTAAATATTGTAACACCGGTTTTCAAGAGCTTAAAATTAGGGATAATTAAAACTTTTTAAACATATTTATCAAAGCTTGCAGCGGAAGTAACCACCATTTACTAAAATATCAGATCGTTATTTGACTTGGCAATATATTAAACAACATGTGTTACTCAACTACCGACCGACCATCGGATCATATGCATAATTATAACGAGTGTTCCACAAAAGGTATGTACAATAACCCACAAGTATCCAGCTCACCAGTCCATCAATCACTAACCTGCGAAAAAGGAAAATCATGCACCGTTAGCTACAACTAGCTAGTGAGGACCAATTTACACATAAGCATCAACAAGCATGCTAACACAATACAAGAACAGTATACAATGCTATCCTATCACATCATGTCACGCCAATCATGTCAGCAATAGTCATATCTCGTAGGGTTACAAGCCCCGCTCAATGACCCTGGCTGGGGAATCAGTCACAACCTTCCACACTGGTGGAAAGCGAAGAGTAGTCCACCCAGCACGTTACGGAGTCAGATCAACTCAACCAGTTCCAGTTTGCACCGAGAACCTATTTACAACTAATTCCGGCTTACGCCGAGAACCCCATCATGTCAAGGAACGGTGTCCTGCAGAGCCCGACACCCAAGCGTATACATTCGGATTTTGTTAATCCCCCACTTCCTAGCCCAAGGGGCCCAAGGGTTCCCACCTCAGCTAACCTCAATCATACCAGGAATTGATAAACAGTCCCCCAATTGTCCGGACGTAACACAATAACACATAGCTGATCCAATTAGGATCCAATTGCACGCATGACATAACAGCAATACATAGCCAATCTAATCAGGATCCAATTACATGCATGCATAACATCACAATAGCTTATGCTCTTGTTCAATGAGCAGAACACACAAGTAAAACTTAATCATAGCATACAATTATCATATAACTCATATTACTACACTCGTCCATCACCGTTACCACATTACTCGTCATATATCTCATGGCATAACATGTCAATTCATGGCATACCTCGCACGTGCACATGTCAACACCACAATAGCATGTCTCAACACACAACAGTTAGCCCTACTTACTAAGTCTCATGGGAAAACCAGTACTCACATCATAGCCGAAGAAGACAGATAATACACTCAGTGTCTTCCGGTCCCTCAGCAGTACCTAACCAATAGGTTTAAGCTCAATTACCACATCACATCGACCATTAACAGTTCTAACACAACCTACAATCACCAACATTTCATAAATTGCTTACGCCCGCAAAGGGCAGGGCTTACGCCCGTAAAGCCTTTTGAGACCCCTCCTTACGGCCGCAAGGGATCCCCTTGCGCCGTAAGGGTTCTTTTTACCAATCCATAGCTTTTGGCCGCAAGAGTAACCCCTTACGCCCGCAAGCTTAGTCCTTTGAGTGCTTTCGGCCGTAAGCTACATGCTTACACCCAAAAAGACATTTTCCTTCGTCCGTAGATGGTAAACCACAAAAATACATACTTATGGCCGCAATACCCTTTGTTTACGGCCGCAAGCGGCTTTCTAGCTTACAGCCGCAAGGGGCTTTCTTTAGTTTGGCAATATCATCATCTTATTACATTATAACTTCATAGACCTTGAGATTTCCAATAAGTTCATCCATTTGTAGTATGTTCAAGTCTTGTGACTCCTCAATAGCCGTCACTTTAGCTCTCCATTTTGGTGAAAGAGCCCTAACAAACTTTCTTACAATTTTCTTGTTAGAATAAGTAGTCCCAAGTGTGTTGAGACTAGTAACAATAGTGTTAAACTTAGCAAAAGCTTTATCTATTTTCATATCATCAAGTATTTGAAATTGCACATATTGTTGCACAAGTAATTCTATTTTATTATCTAAAACTTAAGCATTTCCTTGATGTGTAGTGACAAGAGATTTCCAAATTGAATTTGCACTTTCACACATGAAAACTCTTTGAAACTCTTTTCTTGGTAATGCATTGTACAAAATAAGTTTTGCTTCAAAAAATTTGGAAACCATTTTGTTAGAACCTAGAGGGGGGGTGAATAGGTTATATATCCAATTTTTGAAGTTTTTATAAGTTTTGCAAGAAAATAAAAGAGATAGAGTTAGAGAGATATCACAAATCACAAGTTGAACACAATGATTTATAGTGGTTCATGCAACTGTTAACAAACTTGCACTACATCCACTCCTTGGCCTCACCCACCAAGAGTTTGATCCACTAGCTTCTCTCTTTAAAGGTAGAGATAAACCTTTTACACTTCTCTTTTTTTATTTACAAGAATTATCTCTTCACTCTTGCTAGTAAGGTAAAGATAACCTTACTTCACTCTAATTCTAAAGGCTAGAGTTGATCCTCACTTTACTCTAATTTGGAAGGCTAGAGTTGATCCTTACACTATTACAAGTATATGAAATGTTGGAGTAGTGTTTAAGCTTTGAAGGCTTTGACTCTTGCTTGAATCTTGAACTTGAGAGTTGTATGAATAATCAAAGATATGAGCTTACAAGTTTTAGAGACTATTCTGGATTTTTATGTTTGCAAGAGGTGAGTAATGAATGAGGTTTGAGTTGGTTTAAATAAAGAAAAAGGCGCAAGTGCCAAAACTGTCTAGGCAACCCACGGTTGATGCACGGTCGACCGTGGCTTCGATCGTCGGTCTGCTGGAACTTCTTGTTCTTTGCAATATAGACGTTGGGCTTTATCTAAAACCACACACAACTCATTTTTACCATAAAAATCAACTGAGAAGAAAACTTATAAAAGGTTGGTTGATCTCATACTTCTAAAGTTTGAATTTAAACACAAAAATGGAAGTTTGGAAACCAATACACAAAGCATGTTGGAATTTTACCCATTTGGGAGATTCTTTTGCTAAATATGGTGGTGTATTGTTTCAAAGTGGGATTGTGTTTGGTATTTGCTAAAATGGAAGTCTTAGATTAATTCAACCAATACAAATAAGTATATAAAATATTTGTCTATTTTTATAAAAGTTTTTATAAAAATAATTTTATAGAAACTTAAACTTATTTAATTATTTTATTTGTAAGCTCACATAATTTTAATTTATTCATGTAGGTATCTTCGGCGAAGACTCTATCTTTAGCGTTGATGACGTTGAACTTTGACGATTGGATTTTTGACGATTTGTACATAAACAATTTGTAACAAACAAATATAAATATTTATTTGCTTGATTATATATATGTATATGTGCACATATGTTAATGTTAGTAGATACAATTATATATACAAATTGTATATTTTTGTGTCAACAAAAGAGGATATAAATTTATATTCATATTTTTCCCAACAATCTCCCCCTTTTTGTTGAAGACAAAAATTTACAATTTATGAACCAATTGTACATATAACTTTAACATGTTAACATGTGCATGTGTACATATATATATATATATATATATATATATATATATATATATATATATACATTCTCCCCCTTTTTTGTCTTAACAAAAAGAGGCCTCCCCCTTGACATGTGCTCCCCCTTGAAGAGAAACTCCCCTTGATCGTAAAACTCCACTTCTTGAAATCTATATAAAATATATGGAGATACTACCAAGGACTTGCCAAGTAGGGTGAGTGCATAAAATATATAAACCATGCAATTATCATACAATATATTCAATCATGTCAAGCCAATGCAATTTCATAATAATCATTCATATCACCACAAAAAGCAAACCATACATGATCATAAGCTAAAGCAATGGTAGATAGAAGCATAAAGTCATACATAACCAAAATTAAAATTGTTCAAGCACTACTAAATATTGTTTGCAACATAACTAGGAAACATAAGAAATTGTTTTCAAATCCACAAACCAAATAAAAATTGTTTTCAAACATTATAAATAGAAAACACATAATCAAAGCAACCACTCAATGTTGAGAAGGGTCTCCCGCATCGGTCCCGGCATTGCACGAGATCGCATTCATGATGGCCTTCAACATCTTCTTGACGCCCTTCACCTCCTTCGTTATCTTCTTTTCAAAGGCCCACTGATCATTTCGTAATTCATTTACATTGCGATGTAAAGCCGCAATGCGTTGATCAACGTCGCCCTCCACTATTCCGTAGTCCGGTGGAATGGTGATGTCCACCTCGGGTTCCTCCTCATCTCCAAAAGTAAATGCATCAATGTCGGCTTCCGTATCACTGGAAGAAGAGGAGTGTGCCAGTTTTTTCCCTTTGTGGGAATCCATCTTACGGATGGTGACTCTGTCAATAGAAAATGAGGTACTGGGAGTTAAGGCAATACGAGTAACTCCCGGAAGATTGTTGAAGAACAAGGTAAGGAGACGCCCATAGGGAAGATCCCTCCGATCCGTTACAAGGTCACTCATGTGTTTGGCAAGAATGTGCATGAGATTTACCCCGATTCCCGATTTGAGGGCATGAAGGAGAAGTGTTTGTGTAACATTGATCACCGAATGATTCCCGGATTTGGGAAAAATATTGGAATCAATGATTTTGTTCCATACATTGGTATCAGGAAGAAGATCTTTCCCGTAGATAAGTGTTGTGGTTGGAGGAACATTGGGCCGACAAATGGAGGTAAGGATTTCTGGGATGGAGAATACACCGGGAAGATGAGTAAGGCTATGGGCGGCGTCATAGAATTTTATGCCCGAAGACAGGACATGAAGAATCCTACCAAGTTGTTCTAGAGAAAAGACAAAATTCTTTTCATCAATCGTAAATATGATTTGCTCCTTGTCCTCGTCATAGTTGAACGAGGCATAAAATTCATACAGTCGAGTTTTGTAAATAACATTGGTCAATGTAAGAAATATGCCCCACCCAAGGGCATCAAAAGCCACTTTAGTTCTAAATCGATCTAATTGCGATACCTCGGCCAATCTCCCCTTGTTTATCTTTCTTTTCTTGAGTGCCGTAGCAATTTGGCGTTGAGTTTGTTGTTCGGGTTTCTTGGAGGAAGATGTGCGAGCTCTAGGCATAGTTTGATCTAATCATGACGATACTTGTATAAATATTCAAACTATGATAAAAGTTATTCAAAGACTAGTGTGTGTCTAGTGTGCAAACTATGTTCAATTCATCTTGTCATGACACTAGTGGTATAAAACATGTATATTTTTCAAAACTTATGACAAGGCATATGATAATTCAATATATATGTAACACATTTAAAAGTATGCCAATAAAAAGTAGCAAACTCTATGGACAATGTATACATAAATAGTGTGTGTGTCCTAGACGTGAGAAGTTTTTGAAAAATGATGAATCAAGTGTATAGCAATGTTAGTGAACATATTAGAAGTAATATAAAAGTGAATTTATAATTTAAAAGTCCAAATTTTATTAATTGAAAATTTTGAAAAATTCCAGGGGCCTCACAATCGATGCACGGTATCGACCGTGGAGATTCTGGATTGTAGTTTAAGTTGGGTTTTAATTCGACGGTCGATACATGGTCGACCGTGGTTCGACCGTCAGTGAGCTGTACAGATTTCAAATTTTGTCCTTGTTGACATGATGTATACTTATTCTTTTAATCCAGTTTTTAACAGCTCACTAACTATTGTTTTTATATACAAACCCAATCAACTTTTTATACCTAACAATTTTCAAGTATAACTACAAGATTTTTTCTAAAAATGCCCAAACATGAAGAAAGTGTTGTGAAAAAAAAATTTCTACATACTTGACATTTTGTAAACTCTAACACTTTTTCTAAGCCCAAAACCCAACACTTTTTCTTACATACTTGACATTTTGTAAAAAAAATTTAGAGGTTTTAAAAAAAATTCTTATCAAACATAGTATACACAACTACAAGATTCATATGATTTGGGTGCAAAATCGAATCCTAAGAAGAAAGAATAGATAAATTTAAAGAATTTATACCTTGTGAAGTGAAGAACATGTGAAGAGAAAATGAAAACCGAGAAAATATCGAGATGAAAACAAGCTTCGACCGTAGATCTTCCGTGGAAAAACTCGTGAGGTCGACCGGATCTTCGACCGTAAGGTAATCCTTGATTTTCTTGTGATTTAAATGGTGAAAAATCGAAAGGGTTGAAGCATGGCTATGGCGGCTAGGGTTTTAAGAGAGAAAAAGGGAGGAAGATAAAGTGAAGGAGAGAGAAAGAAAAGAGGCATCCTAGGTTAAAAACCCGTCAGGTACCCGACGGTCGATGCATGGTCGATCGTGACATCGACTGCGTGTCCTTTTCAATTTGGCCTTTTGGACAGTGAACCCACAGTCGATGCACGGTTGCGACCATGGACCCTCTGGGCACCATTTTTTGAAAATTTTCATACAATTATGCATAGTTTTCTAAGGTACATGCTCCATCATTCCTAAGCCAAGTCTTAATGTATCAAATACATCCTTTTTTAGTGGTTTAGTAAATATATCCGCTATATTATCACATGATGCAACCTTTTCTAAGCTAATATTACCTTTTTGGACATTATCACGTAAGAAATGATGTCTAATCTCAATATGCTTAATTCTAGAATGCACGGGATTTTTACTAAAATCAATAGAACTTTTGTTATCACACACAATAGGAATATCGGTTAGATGTACCTCATAATCCAATAAGGATTGTTGCATCCATAGGACTTGTGCACATGATCTTCCGGCGGCTACGTATTCGGCTTCGGTTGTTGATAATGCCACGTATGTTTGCTTCTTTGAAGACCATGATGTGATATCAATTCCAATAAAGGCACACACACCACTTGTACTTTTTCTATCTAAGTAGCATCCACTAAGATCCAAATTTGCATAGCACATAATGTCGAGTCCACTCAATTTTGGATACTACAATCCTAAATTGATTGTTCCTTTAATGTGCCGAAATATTCGTTTGACGGCCTCATAGTGTGATTTCTTTGGATTTTCCTGAAAATGTGCACAAACACAAACACTATACATAATATCGGGACGACTTGCCATTAGATAAAGCAAGCTCCCGATTAAACCACGATATCTAGTACTATCAAACACTTCTCCTTCTTCATCTAGTGTCAAGTGTGTGTTTGTGGCCATAGGTGTACTCATAGGTTTCACATTCTCAAATTCAAACTTCTTTAGCATATCCTTGATGTACTTTGATTGGCTTATGAATGTACCATCTTGATATTGCTTTATTTGAAGCCCAAGAAAGTAATTCAATTCACCCATCATGCTTATTTCAAATTCATAATGCATAAGAGTTGAGAATTCATCACACAAGTCTTGACATGTTGATCCAAATATAATATCATCCACATAAATTTGCAAAAGTAATATATCATGCTTTCTCTTCTTGGTAAACAAAGTGTTATCAACTATCCCCATAATATAATCATTTTTCAACAAGAATGATATTAGTCTATCATACCATGCTCTAGGTGCTTACTTAAGGCCATACAATGCTTTTTTTAGTTTGTATACATGAGATGGATTAATTGGATCTTCAAATCCGGGAGGTTGACATACATAGACTTCCTTTTTTATAAAACCATTTAGAAAAGCACTTTTGACATCAATTTGATATAGTTTAAAATTATGTGCACATGCATAAGCAAGTAGAATCCTAATGGATTCCAATCTAGCAACCGGAGCAAATGTTTCATCATAATCTATCCCTTCTTGTTGATTGTATCCTTGGGAAACTAATCTAGCCTTATTCCTAGTAATGACTCCATTTTCATCCACTTTGTTTCTAAACACCCATTTGGTTCCTATTATGGTATGACCACTAGGCAAAGGTATTAAGTCCACACTTGGCTTCTAGTGAATTGGTTTAACTCCTCTTGCATTGCCATTACCCAACTTTCATCCTTAATTACTTCTTTAATGTTCTTGGGTTCTATGTGAGACACAAAGGCAAAGGATGTACTAAGGTTTTGTGCTTGGGATCTAGTGAGTCTTTGGTTTAGGTCTCCTATAACTTGGGTTATGGGATGATTCATATTTTCCCTAACCTCATTTTGTTTACTAGTGATCTTATCATCTACTATAGGATTTTGGTCACTAGGTTGATCTAAGTTTAACTTGGAAAGGTGTTGTTCAATGGCTTCCTCTTCTAGTTGATCATCATCTACTAGAGGTTTAGTCTTAGGTGGTGGTGGAGATTCATCAAATGTCACATTTAGGGATTCCTCCAAAACCATAGTGTATTTGTTTAGGACTCTATAGGCTTTGCTATTATAGGCTTTTGGGTCAAACTTGGTCAAGTAGTCTTTGGTGTCAAGGATAAAGCATTTACTACCAAATACTCTAAGGTGACCTAAGGAAGGTTTCCTACCT
The DNA here is from genome assembly GCA_947179395.2 of Pulicaria dysenterica. NCBI lineage: Eukaryota > Viridiplantae > Streptophyta > Magnoliopsida > Asterales > Asteraceae > Pulicaria > Pulicaria dysenterica. The sequence goes on along the minus strand of OX359291.1, from coordinate 60,880,494 downwards.
TTGATAATCTCATAGGGTGTTTTACCTAACATTGGTCTAATCAAAACTCTATTGAGTATGTATGTGGCCGTTGAGACCGCATCATACCAAAACTTTTGGGGTATGGATTGTTCATTAAGCATCGTCCTACTCATTTCTTGTAAGGTCCTATTTTCCTCTCAACAACCCCATTTGATTAAGGAGTGCGAAGAGCCAAAAAGTTATGAGAAACTCCATGTTTATCACAAAATGCTCCAAATTGCGCTTCATTATCAAATTCTCTACCATGGTCGGTACGAATTGAAATAATCGTACAACCGAATTGGTTTTGAATTTTCTTTCCAAGAATTTTAAACATGTCAAAAGCTTCATTTTTTGTTTTCAAAAAGGATGTCCATGTATATCTAGAATAATCATCTACAACAACTAGTGTGTAAAAGTTTCCTCCATAACTTTGGATTGATGAAGGTCCAAAAAGATCTATATGCAACAATTCAAGACATCTCTTAGAAGATATAACATTCTTAGACTTATGAGATGAATGCACTTTCTTTCCTACCTTACATGCATCACAAAAATGATTATCAAATTTCACAATAGGCATGTCTCTAACAAGTTCACTACTAGACAATTATTGCAATAATCTCATGTTAGCATGTCCTAGTCTTCTATGCTACAAAGTAGAGTTATAAATAATAGATGCAAAACATACTTGAGTGTTAAGGTTGTCACCAAGTCTACATGTATAAAGTCCATTTCTCCTAACCCTTTTCACTAGCACTTTATCATTTTTGCATATCAAACTTTCATGTTTAGAGAATCTAACATTCAAATCCTTATCACATAATTGACCAACACTTATCAAATTGTAGGCTAAACCATTAACATGCTCAACATTAGAAAATTGTATATTGTCATGGAGAATGTTACCTCTACCAACCACCCTTCCTCTTAGGTTGCTCCCAAACACCACATGTCCTCCATCATACTCTTTGTATGAAGTGAAGAGTTCTCTATTTCTAGTCATGTGTTTTGAGCAACCACTATCAAGTATCCATTCATGAGACATAATCTTATTTTTGTTGCAAGCCTACACAATTGTAATAATCATTCAAGCTTTTGGTACCCAATGTTTCATTGGTCCTGGATGGTTAGCATAAAAAACTCCCACTCTAATCCACCTTGGAGTAATCTTAAAACCTTTATGATACCATGTGTTCATAGAGTTAATAGGTTTGATGGAATGCTTTGGTCTTTGAATCACATTGACTTAGGTTTCTTGAATCCAAGTCCATTCCTTATGGTTGGAGTGTAAAACCTTTTTACTTGTTCATCACTTGCAACTTTTGGTCTACAAGTGGAAGAACTAGAACCAAGTGACAAATTTTGAAACTTTGAAAAATTCCAGTGGGCCGACGGTCGATGCACGGTATCGACCGTGGGTCTCCTGTATTTTTTCTTTTCCTTTTTCCTTCACAAATTTAATTGTTGTCACATGGCTCATAGGCATGGTGTTTGAAAGACTTGAAAAACCAAGACCACCCTTATCATTTGATGATTTTTGGACTTTAAGCTTTGTCATCCAACTTATGTGTACTCTCTTCAAAATTTGACAAGGTGGAGTTGTCAAAGTTTGTCTTTAGCTTGGTCTCCAAACTTATCAAGCTTGGAGATGGATGAGGAACAACTTGACCTTGTAAATTTTTTAATTGTCAAGTTCAATTTTTCAATCTCCTTTTTCAAACTTTTGTTTTCACTTTTGAGCTCCTCATTTTTTGCAAGTATTTTTTAGCTAAAGTCACACAATTTATCATATTGGTTACAATCATTATCACTATAGTAGCTAGAATCGGAATATACATCACTTGTCTCAAAGGCCATGAGACATGTTTCTTCTTTAGGTTCTTCTTTATTCTCATTACTACTATCACTCCATTCACCTCCTAGAAATGCTTTGTGGTTTTCTCTTTTCTTTGATGCAACTTTGGGGCAATCACCAAGAAAGTGTGAGGAATCACCACATCCATAGCATTCTCTTAAAGGCTTCTAATATTTCTTGGCATCAATGCCTTGCTTGTACTATCTAGGATCAAAGGGAGCCTTCACATGTTTGCCCTTCCTATTGAAGAACTTCTTGAAGTTCCTCACCATCATTGCCTATTCTTCATCATCATCACTATTGCCATCATCTTCCTCATCACTTGAGGATTCTCTAACATGCTTGGCTTTGAGAGCAATTGATTTGGACTTCTCCTTCTTCAATTTGGCTATTTCATCATCTTTTTGCATGATAACCTCATACACCTTGAGGTTTCCAATAAGCTCATCCATTTGGAGTAGATTTAAGTCATTTGACTCCTCAATAGCCGTCACCTTTGCTCTCCATTTTGGTGAAAGAGCCCTAAGAAACTTTCTTACAATTTTCTTGTTAGAATAACTAGTCCCAAGTGACTTGAGACTAGTGACAATAGTATTAAATTTAGAGAAAACTTCATCAATACTCATTTCATCAAGAATATAAAATTGCTCATATTGTTGTACAAGAAACTCAACCTTGTCTGGAACTTGAGCATTTCCTTGATGGGTAGTGACAAGAGATTTCCAAATTTCATTTACACTATCTAACATAAAAACTCTTTCATACTTTTTTCTTGGCAAAACATTATATAAAAAGAGTTTTGCTTCAAAAAATTTCGAAGTCATCTCTTGTCCTCTTGATCCCATTTGTCCTTAGGAGTTGGTACATATGCATCTATTTTGGAATCAAAGGTTTTTGGCACATGATCACCATTCTCAATGATTTCCCAAACATCAACATCTTTGGCTTTAACATATGTCATAAACCTTTGTTTCCAAAAAACAAAAACCTTCTTCTTCAAGAAGTGGAGGTCTAACCATAGAATTTCCCTCTACAAAGTTTAGTCCCATTTTCAACTCAAAGAATTTTTGAAAAATATTTTAGAACACTCAAAGCAAGTTTTCAAAAATTATCAAGAGCAACTTGCTCTGATACCAATTGTTAGAACCTAGAGGGGGGGGGTGAATAGGTTATATATCCAATTTTTGAAGTTTTTATAAGTTATTGGAAGAAAATAAAAGAGATAGGGTTAGAGAGATATCACCAATCACAAGTTGAACACAATGATTTATAGTGGTTCATGCAAGTGTTAACAAAATTGCACTACATCCACTCCTTGGCCTCACCCACCAAGAGTTTGATCCACTAGCTTCTCTCTTTAAAGGTAGAGATAAACCTTTTACATGTAACTTTTTCTACTTACAAGAATTATCTCTTAACTCTTGCAAGTAAGGTAAAGATAACCTTACTTGACTCTAATTCTAAAGGCTAGAGTTGATCCTCACTTCACTCTAATTTGGAAGGCTAGAGTTGATCCTTACACTATTACAAATATTTGAAATGTTGGAGTAGTGTTTAAGCTTTGAAGGCTTTGACTCTTGCTTGAATCTTGAACTTGAGAGTTGTATGAATAATCAAATATATGAGCTCACAAGTGTTAGAGAGTATTCTGGATTTTTATGTTTGCAAGATGTGAGTAATGAATGAGGTTTGAGTTGGTTTAAATAAAGAAAAATGTGCAAGGGCCAAAATTGTCCAGGCAACCCACGGTCGATGCACAGTCGACCGTGGCTTCGACCGTCGGTCTGCTGGAACTTCTTGTTCTTTGCAATATAGACGTTGGACTTTATCTAAAACCACACACAACTCATTTTTACCGTAAAAATCAACTGGAAAGAAAATTTATAAAAGGTAGGTTGATCCCATATATCTAAAGTTTGAATTTAAACACAAAAATAAAAGTTTGGAAACCAATACACAAAGCATGTTGGAATTTTACCCATTTGGAAGATTCCTTTGCTAAATATTGTGGTGTATTGTTTTAAAGTGGGATTGTGTTTGGTATTTTCTAAAATGGAAAGTCTTAGATTAATTCAACCAACACAAATAAGTTTGTAAAATATTTGTCTATTTTTATAGAAGTTTTTATAAAAATAATTTTATAGAAACTTAAACTTATTTAATTATTTTATTTGTAAGCTCATATAATTTGAATTTACTCATGTAGGTATCTTCAGCGAAGACTTGATCTTTAGTGTTGATGACATTGAACTTTGACAATTAGATTTTTGACGATTGGATTTTTGACGATTTGTACATAAACAATTTGTAACAAATAAATATAAATATTTATTTGCTTGATTTTATATATATATATGTATATATATATATATATATATATATGTATATGTATATGTGCACATATGTTAATGTTAGTAGATACAATTATATAAACAAATTATATATTTTTGTGTCAACAAAAGAGGATATAAATTTATATTCCTATTTTTCTCAACACATTTTCTTGTCATCTTGTTCCCATTTACTTTTGGGAGTTGGAACATATGCATCTATCTTGGAATCAAAGGTTTTTGGAATATGATCTCCATCTTCAATAATATCCCAAAGATCAACATCTTTGGATTTCACATATGTCACAAACCTTTGTTTCCAATAACAAAAGCCTTCTTCTTCAAGAAGTGGTGGTCTAACCATGGAATTCCTCTCTACATAGTTTTATTCCACTTTATCAACTCAAAATTTTTTGAAAAATATTCTTTGATGATTTAAACAACTTTTCAAAAAATATCAAGAGCAACTTGCTCTGATACCAATTGTTAGAACCTAGAGGGGGGTGAATATGTTATATGGTACTTTTTGAAGTTTTTAACAATGTTTACAAGAATTTAAATAGTTAGAATAAGAAGGATGTCACCAATGTAGAAACTTGAACACAAAGATTTATAGTGGTTCAAGCAAGGGTTAACAACCTTGCTCTACATCCATTCCTTGGCTTCACCCACCAAGAGTTGCTTCACTATCTTCTCTCTTTTAAGGTAGAGATAAACTTTTTACAACTTCTCTTGATTTTGCTTACAAGACTTACACTTCACTCTTGCAAACAAGGACAAGATAATCCTCACTTCACTCTAATTTAGAAGGCTAGAGTTGATCCTTACTTGTCTCTAATTCTACAGGCTAGAGATGATCCTCACACTATTACAAGATGAATATGAAAGTATGGTAGTGTATGAACTTTGAAGCTTTCTCTCTTGCTTGAATCTTGATCTTGAAAAGATTGGATTAATATCAAGAACTATGAGCTTACAAGACTTTGAATATTTTCTGTGTTTTTCAAATTGCAAGAGATGGTTTGAAATGAAGACTTGATGTTGTTTAAATAAACAAAGCAAGACAAAAGGTGATTTTGTCCGGATGTCCCATGGTCGATCCACGGTCGACCGTGGCATCGTCCGTCAGACACCTGGACATTTTAAGGTACAAAATAAGAACATTGCATTTTGTCTTAAAACACACTTCATCCATTTTAGCATGTAAATATCTGTAGAAAACACTTTTTAAAAGCCCAATGAAGATATGTTCATTTATTTTGAATTTAAAGCAAAAGGTGGTGGATTAAGAGGTGATACATGCAAGATATGTTGGATATTTGCATGTATCAATCTTCATTTTTACTTCTTTTGTGCATTGGAGCTTTCTAGACAAGATATGGTGGATTGTTTGCCATTTTAGAAATGAGTTTGTCTTGTTGGTTGCAAGACTTCATTATATAAAGTTTGTCAATTTTTACAAAAGTTTTTATAAGAATATTTTTATAAAAACTTAAACTTGTTTAATTATTAAATTTGTAAGCTCATATAGTTTAAACGTTTCCTTGTAGATATCTTCGACGATATCTTCTTCCCGAACGCGATCTTGACGATTGAAGCTTGACACTTGGAAGAAGAAAGTTTGTATACAAATGAATATTCTTATTTATTTGTTTGAGTATATATATATTTGTATATGTACACATATGTTAATGTTAATAAATACAATTATATAAACAAATTGTATATTTTTATATCAACAAAAGAGGATATATTTTATAAACCTATTATTCCCAACAGGATCATCTTCTTCACAAGCTCAAGAACTAAGTTTATTACAACAAATCACTTACTTGCAAGCTAGAAGACAACACAAATCAGATTCTAGGCTTGGATGAATCTCTGAATTCAGTTGCAAATTGCTTCCTTTCTTGATTTCTACTTTCAAATCTCCAAGAGTTAGAGTGTGTGTATATCGTACATATGTATGTGTTTGTAGTGTGTATTGTGTGTGTTTGAAATCTCCAGGGGATAAGAACACATACAAACCGAATTAGATAGGTTTAACATTTAAAACACGGGTATTTTGCTCCCCTGTTCAACTTACAACACGACTTAGGTTTACCCATTTCAACTAACGGGGATATTTTCAGAATCATTATTTGAAACCGTTCAACATTTTATCAACTCTATCTATTTCCAACACTTTCCACATGACCACATTAAACCCACAATTATCACCAATTAGCAACTAAACACTTTGACTAAAGTCAAAGTACAACTATTTAAACACTAGGTACATGCCTACACAACTAGGCTCAATTTCTGGATGTTACAAATGTCAATAGTTATAACCATCAGCAAAACATAATCGTTAAAACCACTATGTTACCACTAGGGGTGTTCAAAAATATCCGTATCCGATCCGAAACCCGATAATCCGAAAAATCCGATCCGAAATTATCCGAAAATTCGGATATCCGAATTTTCGGATTCGGATTCGGATAACATTTTTCTCAAATTTCGGATATTCGGATATCCGAAATATCCGAACTATTTAAAAAAAATTATTTATATATATTATATAATATAAATACTAACTTATAACCCTAATTTTCACATTTCACAACACATTTACCCCCGCCTCCATCTTCTTCCCATCGTTCCAGAGTCGACCGTCGGTGTCTCGGCGAGACGGCAACCCACAACGGCAATGGCGAGTTATATCGTTCAGCTCCGACGTACACAGTAGCAGCGAGTTCGACATTCCGACGTACACAGCAGCGGCGAAGGCGAGTGCGAGTTAGATCGAACACAACGGCAACGGCGAGTTAGATCGGTCAGCTCCTCCGTACACAGCAGCGGCGTGTGCGAATCCGTAGGTGACAACAGCAACGAGTGCGAGTCTGATCGGTCGACGCCGGAAAGCTGCCATTTATTCTTCTTCTTGTATAAAGCCAAGTTGAACTTCAAATCCTTCTTCATGTATAAACCTTTAATTCTGATATTTGTAAATTATTTAAGTTTCACTTTCGTTAGAAACTTGCATTTCTAGCTTGCGAATCTGCTATCAGTTTGAAGATATTACTGGGGAGAGGAAGAATATTGCTGCAATTTTGAGTTTCATAGGTATGAATTTTGAAGATATTACTGGGGAGAGGACAACCACATTAAAGTTTTGGATGGAAATTTTTTGAACAGTAAGTTGTTTCATGTTTGTGCTTTAAAGTTTGTAAGATATGCTGAAAAATATATACTATGAATTTGTGTGCGAGATTGAGATATGGACGTATGTTGAATCGTTAGATGAGGTTTGTCAATTAATAAAAGAAATTTTGAGTTGTTTAAAAAAAGGATGATGTGTTTTTTGGTTTTATGAGATGATTCGGATATTTCGGATTATCTGATATCCGTATCCGAAATTTCGGATACGGATATCGGATAGCGAAAAGCACTATCTGAAAATTTCGGATATCCGAAATTCGGATATCCAAAAATCCGGATATCCGGAAATGAACACCCCTAGTTACCACGCAGTCAAATCGTCTATAAAATAATTTTAACATTTGTTTAAAGAAATGACCGCAAGTTAGCATAACTAAATTAACATAATCAAGTTTAGCTATGGACAATGTCAAATCACACAAGGCCGGACGATCCTATGCTACGTGTACGAGACATATTTCAGAAAAAAATTTCTGCTTACACCTCATGAGTCTGCAATATTTTAAAAAAATCATTCTATAAAATCAATCATCAAACACGTTTAGCTTAAGTGAATATTAAGCCCAACCCTTGACCCACCCGCATTTCATCATACCCCGCATAGTGAAGTTTCATCTTTTAACATGTTTAAATACAACGCGTAACACCATTATCACCATTAAGCACATATACATCGGGTCCTTTGCAACGGTTTTAAGATGATTGAAATCTTTCACATGCAGAGTTTTAAAATGTGGAAATATGGAATAATACAACACACACGAGAAGTGTATCCACGTATGTAGTATAGTTTTATATAAAAGAGTATCGAATCACAGGGAACAACAACAACCGAAATTGGATCAATACTATTGTCTAACCAATCAATAATCAAGATGGTAGAATAAACTAAGATTTCACAAAAGTTAATACACGCAGTTAACTGCAATCAAACTACCATTAACTAGGATTAACTTGTAAATAACTATGACTAAACTAAAGTTAAGCTAATTGGTTTCACATTTCGCACTACAATTAATATAAGAGGTATATTCAAACTCAAATGAGGATTCACGTAGACTTTGAATCCTCCTACTAAAACATAGATGTTACAAATATCATATAATGGTAACTCCATTAAAAAATAATGTTAATTTCTTTTGAGCTTTTGAAATAAAGTAAACTTATTTTAACTCATCTATACTACATTATAAAGCATTTAACTTTCTCTCTCTTAAAAATTTTAAGACTACTTAATTTTAAGTAGTACAAGTTTTTGTGCTTAAGATACAAACAATTAAAACAATAGCCTAACTAATTATCCCCTTAATTATCTCAACTAATTAAGGAAACTTTTACTTTAATAAATCATTAAACATCACAATATTTATTTAATTTATCTAATTTTTACTAAATTACTTACATCAATACAATTTTAAGCCTATAGTATCTTTTTCTCCAATTCTTTATTAATAATAATACATTTAATTGATTATTAAAAACTATTTTAACAACTAATAAAATGGTTGATTGTATAAAAAAAGGAAAAAAAACATGGGTATGTTAACTAACATCGCATTTCATACATACCATAACCTACTTTTTAAATCAAACATGTTATCGAGCACAAACTATTGTCATCGCCGCCGCATTGCGCGGGTGCAATGCTAGTTCTTCTAAAACCAAAGGTTAACCGACTAGTGAGATAACCGTCATTTCTAGTAAGAAACCTACATGAGCATGCAAGTTTGAAATATATATATATATACTTGAATATTGATATTCCAACATGAATTTTTTTCAACATTATCATTAATGAAAACACCCACAAGACTTGAATGTGTTGTCAAAATAGTTAAACATACTACAACTTTAAACCAAGAATAATCAAATTCATATATTCATCAAAACATGATCAATGTAGTAAATATAACCATTAACTAGCTAGGATTCATGTATATCGAGATGAATCATTATTTCTAGCCCATAATCATAACAAATACATCATAAAATTAAACATCACCTGAATCAGATTCATACATTCCAAAAATTAAGGTTCGAGTATACCAAAATAAAGAATAATGATGTTCTTAGATGGTGCTAAGTTTCCAAATAATTAAAATAACACCTTTGGATTTAGGAACCTCCAAGGATCTCTTCTAATGTTTCTATAGTGTTTAGGATTGGAGAGATGGAGAAAAAGATCATGTACATGTCTTACTTAGTGATATGTGAAATAACACTTTGTAGTTTAGTGAGTATAAGGAGCTACACATGGTCTCGTAAACCCGGTATGAGTACACAACTAATAAGGGTGTTGGTAACAACAATCCACACCAACATTGGCTGACCAATGCGTTTTGTTTGAGGTGGGAAGATGTCGTCACATCTATCTTTATGTTGTTCGTCCTCAGCGGGATTATCCTGGAATCATTATAAGTCGTCGAATTCATTGCATTTAGCATGTGGTGTTTTATTGTCATTACATAACATGGATGGTTAGTAGCTATGTTAACATTTGTACCCGTGCAATGCGGCGGCTATTACAATAGTTTATGGTCGACAACATGTTCGATTTCAAGAATATAGATTATAGTATGTGTGAAATGTGGTGTTAATAAATGGAATCTATTTGATAACATATCCACGTTTTCTCTCATTTTTATGTTTTCTTTATTTTTTATTTTTCAAATCAACCCTTTTATTAATTGTTAAGATAGTTTTTGAAAAAATATAAAAAAATATTATTAATCTTGCCTTAAAATTGTATTGATGTAACCAATTTAACCAAAATTAGATTAATTAAATAGTCATTGTGATATTTAATGAGTTATCGAAGCAAGAGTTGCCTTACATTAGTTGACATAATTTAGGGAATGATTGATTAGACTATTGCTATAATTGTTTGTATCTTAAGCATAAAAACATGTAGTACTTAATAATTTTAAGAAAGAAAATTAAATGCTTTATAATGAGTATATATATGGAAAAGTTTAAAAGAGAACTATTTGTAATACCATTAATGACTCACTAATAGAGGTATTTTTAGTCATTTGTATATTTATTCAACGATGAACAGCATCCGGGTGGACATCATGAATGAGCGAGACTTGATTTTCCTAAAATACCCGAATTAATGAGTCACCATAAATTTTAGCAATTGATTAGTTTTATTAAAGGAATAAGATTGGTTCTCTCAGTTTTAATATGAAAAAAGTTATCGTTTGAACCCTCCACTCTATAATATATATATAAATATATATATATATATATATATATATATATATATATATATATATATATATATATATATATATATATATATATTATATAGGAAGAAGTTCATTTGAGAACCATTCTTAGTGCGAGAATCGCGAAAAACAATCTAAGCAGTCCAATTTTCCCTCCTTCAATGTCATTGCCCACTCATGGATTCCTTACATGCACTCTGCCACACTCTATCGCTCTACGCTCTCCATCCATTAACTTCCCATATCCAAGGAACGACTGAGATTGGTTATCGCGGTTCTTGCACTAATAACGGTTCTCGAATGAACCCTCCCCTATATATATATATATATATATAGAGGGAAGTTCCATCGAGAACAAAAAAAAATGCGAGAACTGCGAGAACCGATCTAAACCGTAAAATATCTAACAAACGACAAAATATTAAATTATGAAAATTATACCAAATATGATCTTTTAATATGACATCTATATTGCTATATTTTTTTCAAAAAAAAAAATTCGTTTTTGCCGGGTTTTTTTTCTAGCACTATAAGATATGTTACATATATGTAATCAGTACTAACATATATGTGATCAGTACTATAAGGTATGTTACATATATGTAACGAATTTTTTTTTGTTGAAAAAAATATAGCAATATGGATGTCATATTAAAGAGCATATTTTTGTCGTTAATTTGGTATAATTTTCATAATTTAATATCTTGTCGTTTGGTAGATATTTTAGTTTTAAAAAGATGGGGATCGGTTCTCGCAGTTCTCGTATTTTTTTTGGTTCTCGATGGAACTCTCCCCTATATATATATATATATATATATATATATATATATATATATAGGGTGAGGATCAAGGAAGAACCCTTTTAAATAGAGAACAGAGAGAACACGTGTAAACTTGTAATTTAGTATTTCTTCTTTACGTTCATGTTCACCCATAGCTACCCAAAAGTAAACTTTACATCCTAAATCTTAAAATCAAAATTATTTCTATAAATATTAACAATTTAAAATTTTGTATGCATTGATGCATCAAATAACACTTTTGTATGCATCGATGCATCAGGATTATATTCGAACATATTATCAAAAAAACGTGACATATTTTAAATACTATGATCAATGGAATCAAATGCCTAAATAAATTGTGACAATTTTTGAACCATCTTATCAATTAAATCAAAGTTTCAAAAGTGTTATTTCTGTTCTCTATTTAAGAGGATTCTCTCTTGATCCTAACACTATATATATATATATATATATATATATATATATATATATATATATATATATATATATGCAAAAGTTCAAACGAGAACTGTTTTTCGTACGAGAACTGCGAGAACCAATCTAAGCCGTCCAATTCCCCCTCCTTTAATGTCGTTGCCCACCCATGAATTCCTCACATGCACACTGCCACACTTGATCCTCTCCACGCTCTCCATCCATAAACTTCACATATCCAAGGAAATGCTGAGATTGGTTCTCGCAGTTCACGTACGAAAAACAGTTCTTGTTTGAATCCTCCCCTATATATATATATATATAGTGGGATGTTCAAATGAAAACCTTAAATTATATGAGAATGAGAGACTCAATCCAAGCCGTCCAATTTCCCCTTTTCAATGTCATTACCCACCCATAGATTCATCACATGCACTCTGCCACTCTCTATCTCCCACGTTCTCCATTCATGAATTCTACTTACAAAATGAACGGCTAATATTGAGTCTCCCATTCTCATTTAATTTCTCATTCTTATTTGAATCTTTTCCTATATATAGAATTAAATGCTTAGAGTTGATGTATGATTAGAAAATTTAGAAATAATGAATAACTAGTAGTCGATTATGATATATGCAAAGACAGTCTAACAAAATTATATCCATAATTTTAGTGGTGGATACAATTTATTTCTATTTATTGATGAGTAGACAAAGGCACAATTGCATGTGTATGTGTCCCTCGTGAATAGATAGAAACTAAAGGAAGACAAAAGGAGGTTTTTTTGTTGTTATATAATATATATATATATATATATATATATATATATATATATATATATATATATATATATATATATATATATATATTAACTTTTTATAATTTTATACTTATTTTTAAATGAAGTTTCAATTTTATATATAAGCAGGTTATTATTTTTAAAAACTAAAATTATATATATATATATATATATATATATGTGTGTGTGTGTATATATATATATATATATATATATATATATATATATATATATGTGTGTGTATATATGTGTCTGTGTGTGTCACATTTTTGTGTCTGTGGACTTAAACAAAAAATAGAAAGTTTTTATCTTTTTCTTTTTTTTTTTTTTCCTTTTGGAAATCTTTTGCCTCGTTGTCTCTGAGTTGTTGAAATATCTCCTTTCTCTTTCCATTTTTTTCCTTTTTTTCTTCCTTTCTGATGAACTCTACGAGGAGGATTCCAATCCCATTCTCAATCTCAATCCCAATTTCAATCACCAACTGTTGTTTAATTCAATTATTGCAGTAAACCCACCAACACCCATGATCCTTCATCTCTGTTTTTGATTTCCCACCCCTCGTCACAATGGATGGTGGTGTTGTTGATTCAGATCAATCCGACTTTGTTGAAGTAGATCCTACCGGAAGATATGGCAGAGTAAGCTTTCCTCCTTCCCCCTTTTCAGTTCTGTGTTCTTGCTCTACTCTAATCTTCAAACTAAATTCATTTGATTGTTGCAGTATAATGAGATTTTGGGCAAGGGAGCTTCAAAGACAGTGTAAGCAAGAACACTTTGATTGATTGATTGATTGATCGATTGATTGGTTTGATGGGTGTACGATTGATTGATTTCTGTTGTTGATTCTAAAGTTATAGGGCTTTCGATGAGTATGAAGGGATCGAAGTTGCCTGGAATCAGGTGAAGCTTTATGATTTTCTTCAAAGTCCTGAGGATCTTGAAAGGCTGTATTGTGAAATTCATCTGCTTAAAACCTTGAAACACAACAACATCATGAAGTTCTACACATCTTGGGTTGATACTGCAAACAGGAACATGAACTTTGTTACTGAAATGTTCACTTCTGGTACTCTTAGACAGTAAGTAAATTTAAAGTTCAGTTCATAAATTCATAATTAATGTGTATAATTAATGTGATTCATTGATTAATTGATCATTTGGTTGATTGATTGGATTAGGTTTAGGCAGAAACACAAGAGGGTTAATATAAGAGCAATTAAACATTGGTGTAGACAGATCTTGAAAGGCTTGTTGTATCTCCATAGCCATGATCCACCTGTGATTCATAGAGATCTTAAATGTGATAATATTTTTGTTAATGGGAATCAAGGTCAAGTCAAGATTGGTGATCTAGGGCTTGCCGCCATTCTTCGTAAATCTCATGCTGCTCGATGCGTTGGTAATTTTAGCTTCTACTTGTATATATCGATACATATCGTTTATGCATACCTAAGATTAGTTATAGATGAAAAATGAATGAATAAATTAGTAATTTTAGTTATCAGTTTTGTTGCATCTATCAAGGAAATACATCATATGCTTATCGGATAATATGAATCCTAAGATTTATCTGTTTCCTCACAGGAACACCGGAGTTCATGGCTCCTGAGGTTTATGCAGAGGAATATAATGAACTTGTTGATATTTATGCGTTTGGCATGTGCATTTTAGAGATGGTAACATTTGAATATCCGTATAGTGAATGCACCCATCCTGCACAAATCTACAAGAAAGTTATTTCGGTATAAACACATTAAAACTTTGTAAACATTTTTTTTTAAATTTTTTATAAACAAAGCAAGTTCAAGATATGAAACTTTTTAACTTTCTTTTTTAAAACCAATTAGGGGAAAAAGCCGGATGCTTTGTACAAAGTTAAAGACCCTGAAGTGCGACAATTTGTGGAGAAGTGTTTAGTTACAGTGTCTCTTAGGCTTCCGGCTAAAGAGCTACTGAAAGACCCGTTTCTTCAGCCGGATGATTATGGTTATGATTTAAGAGCAGTTGATTATTATAGAGATTTTGATGGAATACCTCGCATGAATAATCATCTTACCATCGCCCCACCAACCGATAATTATCTTATTTATGAACCACAAGTAAACGAGATTGAATTATTCACAAGTCATGATAATCATTTCGAAGATGTTGATATATCCATCAAGGGACGGCGGGGTGAAGATGATGGTATATTCTTACGCCTAAGAATTGCAGATAGAGAAGGTATGATATGATCGTCTCTATACCATTAAATTTGAACAATCTTGTTGGGGATTTTGTAACATTTATGACTTGTTTCCCATTTTGAAATCTGGGCATTGCATCTAGACTGTCATTTATGTGTTTGCAAGGATTTTCCGTCGTATCCAAAAATATAACATTTGCTTTTATGATTTACAGTTTCGTACTTCCGTGTCTTGGAATATTATAAAGAAAAAATGTAGAAGAATAAGCAAAACATTAATTATAAATATTTCCAAGTTATGAAAGTCGAGAAATGTTCAATATAATCCATACTTAATTCATAGTCCTGAGGGACTAATCTTAGCCTTTGGATCTGCCCTATCAAAGGTCCAGATTAAATTTTAAAATTGCGGAGTGGCATTTTCGTAATTAACATGTGATGCTTTTACAATCATATGTGATGTATACTGAATCACAGGTGATTGAATATTAAAATTTCAGGACTATGTTTTTATATGGACTATATTGATTATTGAACACAACTCTATGAAAGTCTTTAAAACCGTAATGTTATTAAAGAACATTTATAAATTTCGGTACAAAATAATGTAATCCCTAAAATATTTTAAATGCTTGTTCAAATATAATGGTGTAGGAACAGTTTTTTTTTTTTTTCCTTTAATTGGTAACAAAACCGTTGTAACTAAAAATATTCAAAAGCTGTTATTGGGTGCAGGGCATGTTCGTAACATATACTTCCCTTTCGACATCGAATCCGACACAGCATTTAGTGTTGCAAACGAGATGGTTTTCGAGTTGGATATCACAAATCAAGACGTCAATAAAATAGCCGATATGATCGATGGTGAAATCTGTTGTTTGGTGCCCGATTGGAAAAAGGGATTAGGACTAGAAAACAACAGCGGTTACTGTCAAAATTGCGAGTCAACCGCTTCTCAAATCAACAACTATTTACCCGCAAAAAATAGTCAATCAAAGATGCACTGCTCAAGACACCATTGTGGTGCCATTCACGGGCGGTTTGAAGAAATAAGTTATCAAGTTGAAGGGTCGACCGAGGGTGCACCCGTGGTCTCCAGCCAATCAGACGGCTTACAGTATTCCGATGACATATGGGACCCACCACACCACGCGAGCGAATACCAGTCGTGTAACGAAGACGAAACCGAAACTGGCCCGAAAGTCGAAGAAAATGATTTTGCAGACGATTATGAAATTGAGATTCGACAAGAACTGAGATGGCTCAAGGCTAAGTATCAAATGGAGCTAAGAGAACTTAGAGATAAACAGCTAGCAATCGGTTCGAGAGACAAAGATAACAAATCATGGACCGAAGAAGATAAAGATCATGAGAATGAAGATTATGCTGATTTAATAAAATCAGGAACACATTTTGTATGTTTGAATAGGGCAACTTCCCTGCCTGTTGATGCAGTAGATGCTTGAGATTCTTTTTTGCAGCCCAGAAAACAAACACATGATAGAGATATCCTTTTTTACTTGTACAGCTCTCAGAGAATTGTTGTACATTGACATCTAATATCATGAATTGGCCATCATCTCCTGTCATCTATATATGTTTGCATGAAGATTATGTATATTTTTATTTTATTTAAATTTTTTTAATTGGTGAAACTAACTTCATGTGTCATTTAGTTTGATTTTAGAGCTTGCTTGATTTACATTAGATGCATTGATATGGACAGGGAGAATCTAAGCACTTCTTATTAGCAATAACTTTGTAGTTGAATTTTGTTGTTCATATTTGATGTTTTCGTTTTGATTGTCTTCTATGAATGAAAACCGTGTTGAATGAAACAAAACAACACTGCTGAATCATTTTACCATACAGTATTATTAAGCATCAAGTATCTTACTTTTCTTTCACAGTGTCTTGTTAAACAATTATATCTTATAATATAGTAAATCACAATTAAGGTTTAAATGGTAATTTGCATCCTTTAAATTGTTCATTCAGAACCCTTATCAAACAACATGTCACATTCAGATGCAGTTTCATACAAAGCCTTTGAATTATTCAGACCATAAAAATATTCAGTGTTTAATCATTCTGTTTTAACAAACAACCACTACGTAAACAAAATAATACATAGGATGTTCAAGCACTTAACACTTGAATGTCGATGAACCGAGAGACCCTCCCCACCCTATACATATCCAAAACAAGCAAATAGTTCAAACACCAACTAATTGTATCTATCTTCTAACCCTTGTAAAACTAAGAACCTTGTAGTTAGAGAGAACAACTAGTTTCTACAAGAAAAGCTAGTATGTGTGCATTGTAGGTTCAAAATACCCCAAAATTAGAACACCAAAGCAATAAGAATGTTCATATGCTTTTTACCTGAGACAATAACCAAAAGAAGAGGAAAGAATACAATCACACATACAAAGGCAAGGTGAAGACCTCCTTCAAACCTCATTTCTACCAAAAATGATGAAACCAAGGTCTACTTTTCTTCTCCTTCATTGTTATTCATGGTGCAAGACTTGTAGTATCATGGCCCCCTTTCATTTATATGTTATTTTGGCTTTTCTTATAATCATATTTAAAAGATGGATATATTGCACCAAAATAAAACATACTTTGTCTAAGTTATCAGTGTATCTAATCAACTTCTATTGTTGTCCAAAATAACTTTACAAAACATTTCATTGTATGCAAGAGGTGACTTGATTTATGCTACAGGTTGCAGGTCACCTTTTTTAACATACCAAGATTTGCCTAAGTTGTCTTGAAGAACATGATGAACATATCCAGATTTGAACACATATTTGTCTTGAAATAAATAATTTAATCTGATGAAGATATAAAAGCACTCAACAAATGGTAACCCTGAATCTGAAACCAAAATCGTTCGACAAGAGACACAAATCATTATCCAAAACTAAAATCATTCATCTTCAATTCTAAATATGTAAGTATTCATTGAAATTGGAAAGTGAAATAAAGTTAGTTATGTATAATGAAAATGTTAGCAAAGTTTGTTACATTTTCACATAATTTACCCTAAATGGCTAAATATAATGTGTTAGAAGGACTTGTTCATTAGAAGCGATTTGTCTTGAGATAAATACTACATAACCCAATATATCAGTATAATATGCTAGATCAGAGACTCGTGTATAACACGGGTTAAGTTTTAAACAATTTCTTAATGGTAAGAAACTTCAAAAACATATGAATAATTATAATAAATAAATAAAATTTTAAAACAGTTTTAATTTATAAATTTAATAAAACTTTGGATGGTTTCTTAATAGTATGATCATCCTTATTTAAGATCAATAGTCAATATCTATTTGATCGTGTTGTGTTTAATTGAAATTAAATTCATGTAACTAAAATAATATATTTAACCAAACTCGTAGTTTTATCATTTTATAATTATTATAAAATTTTAAATCATAACCAATATATATTTGACCTTGTTGTCACTAATTGTAATAATAATGATCGATAATTTGTGTAACACCGCAAAAATACAAGCCATATTTTTTTTTAAATCACAGCGGAAGTAATACGTTATAAAACTAAAAAGGAAATAACATTAAAAGTTAAAACCAACACTGTACAAACATACAGTACTTCCTTTAGTGTTACAAAACATTTAATAACATATGGCTCATCATTCTAAAACCCAAAATATCAGAGCTACGGTCAAACTTTCCCTGTACACAAAAGCTGCTACCTACCGTGCCCTCAAAACCTGAAACAACGAGTTAGGGTGGGGAATTAGCACAAAACTAAGTGAATGAAAATCAAGCCACAAGCAATTAAAGCAGAACCACAACGATCACAAGAACAGTTTATCTCAAATATCAAAGGACCGGCGGCTCTGCCGAGCCTACGACCATTGCTGGCCATAGCAATGATCTACCGATAGCCATTTGCTAACTGGCACAGTTAAACCCCCTCTGCTACAACAAATGCAACAAAGGATCTAAAACTGCCTAACCAGAAGCAACTGACCCAGCCCAAAACCACGCTTAGCTGACCTCTGCCACAAACATCATGAGCACAATTTCATGCCTTGATACTCATATCTTGGACACAATTTCAATAATCATCACATAACCAATCAAACAATCATATCAGACTAAACAGTCTATCGCATGATTAATCGTATAAAAACCAAGTAACCATAACAGTTACAACTAAAACCACTGGTGCATTAAAGTCCACTCACCTGTGTTCTCCAACACCACACTCAGTATTCTAATTTCACTGAGCCTTCTCGTTTCCTGAAACACATCATAACTTAGTCAGTAATTGGGATTACATTCCAATTTACAAAAGCGACAACTCTCATTGGCTACAAGCAATAAAATTACAGAATCAACGTCTGAATCACTACGCACGTAATGGAGTCACTACGCACGTAGTGGACTCCACTTCGCACGTATTGAACTTCAAACTCACGAAGTGGCTAACCCACTTCGCACGCAATGGGCACTGGTACGCACGTAGTGGACTACACTCCGTGCGACCAAAACTCATCGACTTCATCTTCTTCCACATGCACTACGCACGCAATGGAGTCACTACGCACGTAATGGACTCCACTTCGCACGGCCAACATCCAACATTCAAGAACTTCCTAAACAAAACTCGACATATACAACAAAACACACCTCTTGCTCGAAAACCAAACGTTAACCCTCGCTTAGAACTCGAAAACAGTATTACGGACTCAAGTTTAAGTAAGAGTGGGTTTTTGGTTCTTTCTCTCTTCTCTTATGCAGCCAACAAATGAGAACACACATAACAAAAGCTATATATATATATAGGTCAAGACTGAACATATTACACTACACAGTGCAAATACTGATATCTAGCATACAGGAACCTAATTAAAGCGGTCCTACTCAAGTCAAAAACATGCAACGAGGTAATATTCGGGACCCTCGTATAAAAACGAATCATATGATATCAATAACATATAAAAATATTAAACTAATATTTTTACCTCTTACATCGCGGTCCAATTTAAATACCAAGCAAGCATCAAATAAATATATAAATAAAAAGCAAATAATTATTAACAATCAAATATACTAATATAAACAATTAAATAACTTACCACCGCCACGAAACAACTAGGCCCTAAACGCGGGTGTTACAAATCTCTCCCCCTAAAGAAGATTCCGTCCCCGGAATCTCATCGCGCTCAAATAGGCTAGGGTAGCGGTTCCTCATATCTGCCTCGGTCTCCCATGTTAAATCTGAACCCAAACTATGCTTCCATTTAATCAAAACCATAGGAATCTCTTTCCTCCGAAGCTTCGTTGTTTTACGATCAACTATCTCAACTGGTTCTTCTATTAATCGCTTTTTCGAATCAACTTTCAGATCATGTACTGGGAGAATCTGACTTTCATCCTCAACATTACATTTACGTAAATAACAGACATTAAAAGTATCATGAATACCCGCTAACTCTGGTGGAAGATCAAGAGTAACAGTCTGGTCGTTGACTATCTGTCGTATGCGAAACGGACCAATGTATCGTGGAGCTAGTTTCCCACGTTTCCCAAAGCGAATAACCCCTTTCCACGGAGAAACTTTCAGATAAACCAACTCACCTTCAACAAACGTAACTGGTTTGCGGCGTGGATCTGCGTACATCTTTTGTCTGTCTCTGGCAACTTTCAACTTTTCCCGAGCAATAGCAACTTTCTCAGCCGTCATCTGAACAATATCGGGACCCGCAAACTGTTTCTCACCTGCCTCTAACCAACAAGTAGGAGTACGACAGCGACGACCGTATAACATCTCATAAGGCGGCATACCGATACTCGAGTGATAAGAATTATTATACGCAAATTCAATCAAAGGCAAGTGTGAGTCCCAAGACCCACCATATTCTAACACACAGGCGCGTAGCATATCCTCAAGTGTCTGAATAGTACGCTCACTCTGACCATCTGTCTGAGGATGATAAGCTGTACTCAAATTAACACGCGTCCCCAATGTATGATGTAAACTCCTCCAAAAGTTAGAAACAAATCTGGGATCTCGATCAGAAACAATAGAAAGAGGAATACCGTGCCGTGATACAATCTCATCGATGTACAACTGAGCTAATCTGCTGAGTGAAGCTGTCTCACTGGTGGCAAGAAAGTGAGCACTCTTCGTCAAACGGTCAACAATCACCCAAATTTTATCATGTTTCCGCTGAGTACATGGAAGTTTGGATACAAAATCCATCGTGATGTGTTCCCATTTCCACTCTGGTATCTCCAACTGTTTCAAAGACCCGTAAGGTTTCTGGTGCTCTGCTTTGACCTGAGCACAAATATGACACGTTCCCACAAACTTTGCAACATCTGTCTTCATAGTAGGCCACCAATACAGCACTTTAAGATCGTTGTACATTTTCGTGCTACCAGGATGAACAGACAATCTTGACTTGTGAGCCTCTGCCAAAATCAAACCCCGAAGCTCTCCAAGCAATGGCACCCATACACGGGACTGATAAGTCTTCAATCCGCGCGAATCATTAATCAAATCATCTTTTCTCTTCATCATAATCTCTAACTTCAGATTTTCATCTTTTAAAGCTTCTAACTGAGCAGATTTAAGCCTATCCACTAAGTCAGAAACGATCTCAACTCGCATAAATCGAATACTATCACCAGCTCCCTTGCGGCTCAAAGCATCTGCTACAACATTTGCTTTCCCCGGGTGATATCGAATCTCACAATCATAATCCTTAATGAGTTCTAACCACCGTCTCTGCCGCATATTAAGTTCTTTCTGGGAAAATACATACTGCAGACTCTTATGATCAGTACAAATAACACATTTCGTACCATATAAGTAATGCCTCCACAGTTTCAACGCAAATACTACAGCTGCAAGTTCTAAATCATGGGTTGGATAATTCTTCTCGTGTGGTTTCAATTGCCGTGAAGCATAAGCAATAACCCGATCATGCTGCATTAAAACACAACCCAAACCTGCAAAGGAAGCGTCACAGTACACTACAAATTCATCAGAACCATCAGGTAGTGCAAGAATAGGAGCCTAACATAATAATTGTTTCAACGTCTGAAAAGCTGTCTCCTGTTCATTATTCCACTTAAATGGCACATCTTTATGGGTTAATTTCGTTATAGGAATCGCAATTTTCGAAAAATCTTTAATAAATCTGCGATAATAACCCGCCAATCCCATAAAACTTTTAATCTCAGATGATGTTTTAGGAGCACTCCAGTTCATAACTGCTTCAACTTTAGCCGGATCGACTTTAACCCCATCTTTACAGATAACATGCCCTAAAAATTGAATCTCCCGCATCCAGAACTCACATTTAGAAAATTTTGCAAAAAGATGCTCCCGATTTAAAGTTTCTAAAACTTGCCTTAAATGAAGCTCGTGCTCGGACTCAGTTTTAGAATAAACCAAGATGTCATCGATAAATACAATCACGAATTTATCCAAAAACGGCCGACAGACCCGATTCATTAAATCCATAAATACAGCAGGGGCGTTAGTTAAACCGAAAGGCATAACTAAAAACTCATAATGACCATATCTGGTACGGAAAGCGGTTTTAGGAACATCAGCATCAGAAACACGTACCTGGTGATAACCCGAGCGCAGATCAATTTTAGAAAAATAAGAAGCACCCTGCAGCTGATCAAACAAATCATCAATTCTGGGTAAAGGGTATTTATTTTTAACCATTCTCTTATTCAGTTCCCTGTAGTCAATACACATACGCAAAGTACCGTCTTTCTTTTTCACAAATAAAACCGGTGCACCCCACGGAGAAGAACTAGGACGAATAAAACCCCTGTCTAACAAATCCTGAATCTGTGTCATCATCTCACGAATTTCAGAAGGAGCTAACCTGTAAGGAGCTTTAGCCACTGGGCTCGAACCTGGAATCAAATCAATCCTATATTCTACCTCACGAACCGGAGGCAACCCAGGTAATTCATCGGGAAACACTTCTGGGTATTCCGAAACCACCCGAATATCAGAAACAATTTGTTTCTCCTTTTTAACATCAACCACATGAGCAAGGTAGGATTCACACCCTTTGGCCAGAGATTTTCTAGCCTTCATATACGAGATAATAGGAAAAGCAGGTCTAACCCTCTCCCCGCGAGCCACTACGTATGACCCATCAGGTAAAGGAAATGAAATCAGTTTTCTATGGCATTTAATAACAGCTCGGTTCTGACTCAACCAATCCATACCCATAACAGCATCAAAACCAACTATAGGCATTAACAGAAAAGAAACAGGAAAGCATGTACCATCAATATCAATTTCAGCCCCAGACACAGCCGTTGTGACTGGAACCGTTTTACCATCAGCTATCTCTACTTCTAATGGAGCAGCAACATTTGAAGTAGGCAATTTCAACTTATCACAAAATGCCACAGAAATAAATGAACGATTGGCACCAGAATCAAATAACACACGTGCAGGTATAGAATTTATGAGAAACATACCCGTGATGACATCATCAGTAGCAGCAGCATCATCTACTGACATCCGAAATGCTCTACCCTCAGCTGACGGAGGGTTCTTCCTTTTCTGTCCTGAAGCGGACGAAGATCCCACAACCGATCCCGATACCGACCCAGTCCCCGATTTCTTACCCACACGGCACTCACCTGCTCTGTGCCCCTCCTTTTGACAATTCCAACAAACACTCCTCGGAAATCTACAATTCTTCAATTCATGCCCAAACTGACCACAACGAATACATCTGGCTGTCTGTAGGGTACAAAGTCCATGATGAAAAGACTTACATTTATTACACCACGAGGCTCTCTGAGTAGACCCACCAGATGTAAGCCTACGATTCTGACTGCTCTGACTCTGACCCTGTCCTTGACGTTGACTTCCCTGACCTCCTTGAGTTCCCTGCCGATGTTGGGTATTAAAATAATCAAACCGGGATTTCTGTTGAGAAATTCTATCTTTATTCAACTTCTCCTTGGCTTGAGCATCACCCTCGGCTGACTTAGCTAAGGTAAAAGCTTGAGATAAAGTGCTAGCCCACTTAGTAGCACTCCTGTAATCTGGATGCAAAGCTCTCACAAAATGCTGAACTCTTGAAGCTTCGTCCGGAACCCACTGCTGTGCAAATCGTAATTTCTCATTGAATTGCCTAATCAATTCATCCATAGACATATTATCGGTCATCTGCAAATCCATGAACTCCTTCTTGATTCGTTCCATCTCAAAAGATCCACAGTATTGCTCACAAACCTTTCCCTCAAATTGCTCCCAAGTAATACTACTCATCTGCTGCTTTGTAAAATGACCTGTAATCGAATACCACCATACCATGACATCTCCTTTGAGTCTTTGAGTAGCATATAATACTCGCACTTTCTCCTCGCATTCCGCAGTATCCAAGGCCTTGTTCATCTCCCTCAACCAATTCAAAGTTTTATTGGGGTCCGTACTACCGCTATACTCTGAAGGTCTACAATCCATGAATTGCTTATATTTATTATGTTGACCAAATCCTGGGTAGGGGTAAGCTCCTGGTGCAGTAAATTGATAGATAATCGGCTGTTGTGTACCCTGTGAAGCAACAGTAGAATATGGAACAGAAAATGGTACTGAAAGTGGTGGTGTTGTTGACACTGTAGCAACAGCTGCTGTTGGAATCGGTGTTTGAGAACTAAAAAGCCATATACAAGCCATATTTTTTTTTTAAATCACAGCGGAAGTAATACGTTATAAAACTAAAAAGGAAATAACATTAAAAGTTAAAACCAACACTGTACAAACATACAGTACTTCCTTTAGTGTTACAAAACATTTAATAACATATGGCTCATCATTCTAAAACCCAAAATATCAGAGCTACGGTCAAACTTTCCCTGTACACAAAAGCTGCTACCTACCGTGCCCTCAAAACCTGAAACAACGAGTTAGGGTGGGGAATTAGCACAAAACTAAGTGAATGAAAATCAAGCCACAAGCAATTAAAGCAGAACCACAACGATCACAAGAACAGTTTATCTCAAATATCAAAGGACCGGCGGCTCTGCCGAGCCTACGACCATTGCTGGCCATAGCAATGATCTACCGATAGCCATTTGCTAACTGGCACAGTTAAACCCCCTCTGCTACAACAAATGCAACAAAGGATCTAAAACTGCCTAACCAGAAGCAACTGACCCAGCCCAAAACCACGCTTAGCTGACCTCTGCCACAAACATCATGAGCACAATTTCATGCCTTGATACTCATATCTTGGACACAATTTCAATAATCATCACATAACCAATCAAACAATCATATCAGACTAAACAGTCTATCGCATGATTAGTCGTATAAAAACCAAGTAACCATAACAGTTACAACTAAAACCACTGGTGCATTAAAGTCCACTCACCTGTGTTCTCCAACACCACACTCAGTATTCTAATTTCACTGAGCCTTCTCGTTTCCTGAAACACATCATAACTTAGTCAGTAATTGGGATTACATTCCAATTTACAAAAGCGACAACTCTCATTGGCTACAAGCAATAAAATTACAGAATCAACGTCTGAATCACTACGCACGTAATGGAGTCACTACGCACGTAGTGGACTCCACTTCGCACGTATTGAACTTCAAACTCACGAAGTGGCTAACCCACTTCGCACGCAATGGGCACTGGTACGCACGTAGTGGACTACACTCCGTGCGACCAAAACTCATCGACTTAATTTTCTTCCACATGCACTACGCACGCAATGGAGTCACTACGCACGTAATGGACTCCACTTCGCACGGCCAACATCCAGCATTCAAGAACTTCCTAAACAAAACTCGACATATACAACAAAACACACCTCTTGCTCGAAAACCAAACGTTAACCCTCGCTTAGAACTCGAAAACAGTATTACGGACTCAAGTTTAAGTAAGAGTGGGTTTTTGGTTCTTTCTCTCTTCTCTTATGCAGCCAACAAATGAGAACACACATAACAAAAGCTATATATATATAGGTCAAGACTGAACATATTACACTACACAGTGCAAATACTGATATCTAGCATACATGAACCTAATTAAAGCGGTCATACTCAAGTCAAAAACATGCAACGAGGTAATATTCGGGACCCTCGTATAAAAACGAATCATATGATATCAATAACATATAAAAATATTAAACTAATATTTTTACCTCTTACCTCGCGGTCCAATTTAAATACCAAGCAAGCATCAAATAAATATATAAATAAAAAGCAAATAATTATTAACAATCAAATATACTAATATAAACAATTAAATAACTTACCACCGCCACGAAACAACTAGGCCCTAAACGCGGGTGTTACAATTTGTATGCGAAATACAACCACATCTGTTACGTCTGCCATCCCCACACGTCCACGCTTCCACCGTATTTAATAATAAACCATGTATCACACGAACATTTAATCTAGTTAACATTTGAAGAAGAAGAAGATTTAAATTAAATTGAAATATAATCCTTACGAAATTGAAATAACAATCGCTTATACTACTGAGACATTGACCCAATCGTATAGCTAGTCACATGTTTGGTGGTGGTATGGAGAGGGCCTTTAGATAATGCAGTCTAGGGTTTGAGTCCAACTCTGTTACGTCTGCCAAGATGGCTTAACATTGCTAGTGAGTCGATCTTTAGGAAAGGGTCTATTCGGATTCAAAGGATCTATGGAAACAATCTTTTTGATAAAGTGCAATTATTTTTTCAAGTTATTATATTACTCTTTTAATTGTTTTATAATAAATGTAACATTTTGTTTTTTTTACCAGGAAGCTCGCAAATTTAAAAAGCTTGAAATAAAAAATAAACCACAAGCAAATATATAGCAAGTAAACACAAAATCTATAACAAACACATTTTTTTATTATTAAACAACATAAAACTGATACATTCAACCTGTCTCAACTTTATAACAGATGCCCAAACTCAAAAAAGGCCTTAAAATCAGAATACAACACATACTGCACAAAGTACAACCTACTGATGCATACATTGTTAATTTCAGAAGTCAAGACTTGAGACTTGAGAGTAACTAACAAAAGCATTGCTACCCAACAAAGCAATCTCCTCCACACATACTGGCTACTGCACTACCTACTTTCCTGCACACATTAATTTTGATTTGCATTGTGACCCAAGAGCTTCTTCCAACAGCTTTATGCAGATCTTCATAACTTGGCAGCCTTTTGATTCTTCTTTTTTTTATAATTCTTCCTGGTTTATAGTGTGCATATGATGCAAACACCAAATATAAAGCAATGAAGATAAAAGTGAATAGAACAATTAGTTTCATTCAATTACAGATATAAATTAGTCGAGCTATTTGTTAGCTATTAGAGCTCAAATCATTAAAAGCTTGAGACGAGCCGAGCCTAAATGAGCTCGAGCCTAGTTTAAGGCTCATTTACTAAACAAGCACGAGCCCGATCTTGTATTGAGCTCGTTTAAGCTCGCGAGCTTATTTGATATAATATTTATGTTTTACTTTTTATATATTATTTATATAATTATATTATATATTTTTATATCATTATATATAAAAAAGAGTTAATTACATTTTTGGTCCCTGTGGTTTACTCAAAATTACGGAATTGGTCCCTGGGTCGCAATTTTTACGGGTTTGGTCCCTCACGAACCGTTTTACTTGCATATTTGGTCCCTTCTCAACTTGAATTGACTAAATTACCTCTCTTCTATTTCTTTTTTCATTTTCTTCACATATTAATTAATTTTAAATATTATTTTAATATTAAATATATTTAAAAAATAAAACTTCAAGTTAATCTCTTTCTCTCTCCACCTTTATGTCTCCTCTCTCTATACCCCCTCTCTCCTTGGTTCATCTCATCATCAACAAAAACCACCTACACCACCGCCATTCTCACTACCCACCACCGCCATCTCCACCACCCCGTTATTTCGTTGGCAGACTGTACACCCCGCACCACCGCCATCTCCACCACCCACGTCACGCCGGAGATGTTACAAGGCAACCCCCATCACCGCCACGTTCATCTTCTTCAACAACCGCCACCAACTCCCTTCATCTTATAACAAAGCTGACACTTTTCTGCCGGAATACGCCGCCTGGAGAAAGTATTCACCGAGTTCTTTAATGATCTCGCTTGTGGTGGCTGTAGAAGCGGACATTTTCGAAAACCCACTGACGGCGGAAGCCGGCGCCGCCACGCTCGCCGCCCCAACCGTGGTGCTAATTGCTGTCTCGGAGGCAATGGTGGTGGACATGTCCTCCCATTCTTCGTCGTCTACTGTCCCGGATCAAAGCTCTAGCCTAATCGAGCCCTAGTTGAATCAAACCCTCGACCCGAATCAGAAAAACCCTCGACCCAAATCAGAAACGGTGATTGTTTTCTTGTGCATCTATGGTTGTATGCTTCTGTAGATGGTGATGAAGAATGAAAGCCCTAGCTTTGATGTTTCTCTCTTTAGATCTGTTTACGGATCTATGGTTGTATGTTTTCTTATGCATCTTTCTCCCTTTAGATCTGCTTGTATATGGTGATGGCTGTAGAGAGAGGAGAGAGAAGGTAGAGAGAGATAGAGAGATAAATGTTGGTCGTGGGTGGTGGAGATGGCGGTGGTGGGTGGTGAAGATGGAATGGCGGTGGAGGTGGTTTTTGGTGATGATGAACCGGAGAGAGAGAGAGAAATAGAGAGAGGAGAGAGAGTGTGTAGAGAGAGGAGAGATAAGGTAAAGATAGATGGAGAGATAAATGATTTTTTAAATGTAATTCTGGATATAATCTATTTTTAAATGAATTAAAAAATAAAGAAATGAATTAAAAATAAAGAAAAGAAAAAGGTAATAGGGATAAGAGCATTTCAGTTATTTCAAATTGGACAGGGACCAAAAACCGTAAGAAAACCGGGTCGGGAGGGACCAAATCCGTAAAAATTACGACCCAGGGACCAATTCCGTAATTTTGAATAAACCACAGGGACCAAAAATGTAATTAACTCTATAAAAAAAGTTCAAAATTCAGAATTTAAATTGTTTTTATATTATTAAATATGAAAAATTTTAAAAATAAAAATTTAAAATGCAAATCATTTTTTTATTTTTTATTTATATAATTTAAACTATTATTTTTAGAAACAAAAAATAAAAAAATAAACAAGCTTTAGCGAGTCTATTATGAGCTTTGTAAAACACTTCACGAGCCAAGCTCGAGTCTCAATCACGAGCTCCAACGAGCTCAAGCTTGCATTTTTAAAAGAGTCTAGCTCGGCTAGTGTAAAGCTCGACTCGTCTCAGCTCGTTTACGTCCTTACATTCAATTGTCACTAAACAAGTAGATATTATCAAATCAAATCATTTTTTCTCGTGTGATGCGACGGGATGCATCGGCTTGTTTTACTAAATTCGTCGAATCTTGGTTTCATTTTCTAAACGTTGATATAAACAAGTTATTTTGCTTCTATTACAAGTACCCGCCGATTTCAAAAATCGATAAACGAAAAAACTCATATAAACCACACTTTCTCATACAACATTAGGAAGACATTTTCACCACAACACTCGTAACAAGAATGTTTTCTGAAGAATAAAAACAAACTTTGGCTTATGCCTTTGACATTATGCATTCAATTGCTTCCTTGCAAATGCCTGTCATTGTCGCCTCAGGTCCATATACCTAAAACATATATCATAACCATATCATATCAAATAAATAAATAAATAGAAAAAAAAATATTCATCAAAAAAACCAAATGGCTTGTGGCCTAGCAGTATCAACAATCAAGGTATTGAAAGGTGTTCCCCATGGCCTATGGTTATGGGTTCAAGTCCCGACAAAAGATGCAGATTTAAGAGTAAATTAGTGTATGCGTGTGTTATGCAGTTAAAAAAAATAAAAAGATAATATGGTGAAAAGAAGAACCTCGAGGGGAATTCCAAGTTCTTCTCCTAATGCACGCATCTTTGCCAAACCAGTCTGGTAATTAGGACCACCTCTTCGAACATAAATGTGCATTCTTGCAGATTTCAGCTTAGACTCCTATTGCCCCAATAATTCAGAACATGCTAATATAATATTATTGTTTAAATGCATACAGTAAAGATTGGGAATTTCAACTAATTTACTTAATAATGTGTCAAATCCAGATATACAACAGAAAGAGCAAAGAGGTTGAAAGTTGCCGAAAGCCTATTTATTTTATCCTCACAACCTCCTAGACTGTTTTATTTGCACACTTACATACCGTTGTAATGGCACTATTTTTCTAATTATATTCAACACGTTAATCATTTATAAAAATATTTAAAAATCAAGAATATTACAAGTAAACCACACCTACCTTTTCCCTCAGGGCGCGGATAATTCCATTGAAAGTGGCAGCAACATCCGTGAAGTTTGCGATACCTCCTCCAATCAGAAGAGCTCTTTTACGACCATCAGGATCTGCAGTAGCACACTGGAGAGAAAAAGAAACCAAACTACATAATTTAAATATTATTATTATTATTATTATTATTATTACTATTATTATTATTATTATTATTATTATTAGTATTATTATTATTATTATTATTATTATCATTGTTACTATTGTATTCTAATAAAATAAAAACAAAAGATACATAAATAAGATCAGATTATCATACATCAATCACAACTCTAGCATATTGCAACACTTCTTCCTCATTAGGAGCTCCACTGTACTCTGCATAGTTACCAAGTTCTGATGCATAACCTAAATCGCCAACCTAGCTTATTGAAAACCAAGGAAAATTCATGTGACCTTCAAATTTTACTAAAAAAAAGGAATAATATGGTGAATTTTTAATATATTTATACTATACTTACTGTATCTGCATATATTACACTTGCACCGCCTCCAGCCACCATTGTCCATATTCGTCCTTTAGGATTCAAAACAGTGAACTTTAGTGAAGCGCTAGTCTGTCACCATAAAAGTTCAAAAATAAAAATTATCAGAAATAAAAAAGAAGTATGTGCAGTTCTTAAAAAATGCACAACCATCAAGAGGTTGCAATTCCAAACCCATTTATTAATCATCGGGTTGATTTAGATAATGTAAACGTGTTAAACGGAAAAATAATATTATTTTGCTTCAAAGGAAATTGGAAATGGGTCAGAAGTTTTCGAAATGCAAATCTTTAAAAACATTGAACTTCTAAGATCATTTAATTTACAAAAATATATTTTCACTTAAATAATATAATGTTTTTAATAAGATTTGACACTCATTACAAAAGTGTTGCAGGTGAATCCAACTAAACACATGTGGTCTTTCCTAAGTTTATATGCACTTACTTTTTCATCTAATGTGTGAACGAAGCTCTCCGTAGAGCTTAGCACCCTTCCAAATGGCAAGGGGAACTCTATGTTACCCCACCTAAATTCATAAAGAAAAACGAAGGTAGATTTTCAGGTAAGTGGAGTCAAAATATGGAATTTGTACTTAAAAAAAATAAAAAATAAATAAAAAATAAAAAAAAAGACTTTTTGAAGTTCTTAAATGCTGCAGTGTCATCCAGCTCTCCCCTCATATCCAGAGGATATGGTTCTCCGTTTACCAGCGTAAACGGATTCATCTCCAGAAAACTGAAATCAAGATCTGCAAAAAATTGAAATAGTCCGATTACCATGATGTAAATGGAGAATGATATATTGTTGGTAATTGTTATTGTTTACACATGAAACTTTATGGATGCTAATTTCATGAAAGTAGCGTGTTACAAAACATGGTTCTTATAATTTACTCGAAAAGGATAGAATAAAAACATTTTTCTTTTGAATCATTGCTAGAGCTTACCTTGAAATACAGCAAACACACCCATTATGAAATTGCCAATTTTAGCTCGAACCTGGTTTTAAGATGATAAAAATAGCATATCATCATATGCAAACATTCATTTTTATGAAAGAAGGAATGTAAAGATGGCAATTTCCGATCATTCGGACTAACCCTTTAAAAGAAAACGTATGAAAATAACTTTTTATATGTGTAACACAAATAAAAGCATATTCCAACATACCTCCAATGGAAGAGTAGCAATTAATGGAGCACAAGTCTCTAGTGTCATAGGTTTTTCAGTTGGAAGAAATGTGGTCTTGACCTAAAAGAATCAGAAAATGAATCAATCAACCCAATTGCTTTAACAAAGAATTAAGAAAATATTGAAGACAAGCCATGGCTTTTATAAAAGTTATCAACTAGTAAGTAGTAACCGAATTACCTTCTCCCAGTTTTCTTCAATATCAATACCACCACATTCTGAAAAGCTAATTGTGCTTCCAAGCCTTTCAGAAACAATCGAAAGATAATATTCTTGATCATGTGGAACAAATGGTTCCACAATAAATGTTGTTATTGGTGCTTTACACCCTCCCATCTCAACCTATGATTATTACAACCTTTCACACATCAGGAGATTACATTAAAAGTTGCAACTAAAATGGGGCTGGTTAGGTAACGTGTGAAAACACGTCAAAATTATTTCTTCAATACATCGAGTCATTTGACCTCATAGACAATATATTCCAAATCAATGCTTTTTGTAGTTTACCTCAACACCCAAACGAGATTTGACAAAATCAGCAACTTGAGCAACATCTAAGTTTAAAGCAACCAGCCCACTCTTCCCACGCTTTCCAAACAGCATATCAGGTTTCACCACCAGCTTTGTTGATGAAAGCCATGGTTCTTTGTCTGTTAACTCTGTGAAGTCTGTTGATGCATTCACCTAGATATATACATATACATATTTATATACTATTATTGTACCCGCGCAATGCGGCGTCGACGAATAGTTTGTATTCGATAACATGTCGATTTCAAAAATGTAAATGTATGATACTCACAAAATGCGGTGTGAACAAATATTTTCTAATCAACAACGTATCCATCTTTTAACTTTCTTTATTATCTTTATTTCTTCTTTTCCCATAAACTCTTTTATTAATTTTCAAAATAATTTATGAAGAACAATAAAATAAGAAAAATAATTAAATAGAAAATATTCTATTTTTGAAAATTTTGTTGGTGTAATGTTTGATGAGTTGTTAATAGTAATTACAATAAATTAGTTGAGGTAATTAAGGAGATAATTAAATGGGTATTCTTTAAGAGTTTGTACTATTTGTATAAAAAGATGTACTACTTAAAATTAAATAGTCTTAAAATTTTTATGAGAGAGAATGTTAAATGCTTTATAAGATAGTATAGATATGTGAACATGAAAACCACTTAACCATCCAAATGTGAGGAATTTAAAAAAAAATGTTCAGTATCAACTCAGCTAAGTTAAACATGGAAAACACCTAAACACTTCTCAATAAACACAACATATGTATATTAAAGAGTTAATTGAATTTTTCAATTTTTGGTCCTTCTGGTTTGGTGGTTTTTACGATTTTGGTACCTAACTTTTAATTTTTACGGTTTGGTTCCTAAACGACCGAACTTCTTAGAAATTTGGTCCCTGGCCAAAGTTGAATGACCAAACTACCCCTGCCCACATTTTTTTAATTCATTTTCTAATTTTTATTCAACCATTAAAAAATTAAAAATACAAAATAAAATAAATATCACCTATCTCTCTCTCTCTCTTATTAACCACCCCTCCAAAACCATCTCTCTACGAGTGCGGTTATAAGACAGTGATCAATTAACTTATAACCGCACTCAAACACACCTCCAAAACCGGTTGCACGTATATAATTCATGACCATCGCCGGGATTGGGTTGTTTTTTTATTATTCACCACAATTTTTTGTAAGCTCTTCTTATATGCAACGCCTTATCATTGGACCTTTCACAACAGGTTTAATGCTATGTGCTCACTCGCTAAAAAACAACAACTCATTGTTGACCGGACTAGGAGTAACTCTAACATTCTCCATTGTTAATTTCAAAAAACTTGAAGATAAAAGTAACAAGAAAATTTCTGCTTCAGATCTCTCTCTCTATGCTTGCTTTTTTTTTCTTTCCTTCCTGTATCTATGTAAGTAATGTATATATATACATATATATATATATATATACATACATATATATATATATACATATATATATATATAGTTAAAAGGGAAGAGTTTATGACAATTACCAACTACTATCCATCTTCTTAAATTTAGTATCTCATTAAAATCCTCAACGATGCACTTTAAAGTTGAGGAGCACAAAGTCAGATTGCACATTAAAGTTTGAGCATTTCACATGAAAATCTGAATTCAACCAGTATCCAATTTTTGAAAAATCGGTTCCTAAACTAAATGACAAGTACACTAATCTCCTTTAGTATTGATGGGACACTTCAGGTAAATCGATTTTTGAGATATCGGTTTCTTGTAAAGTAGTCAAACACAGCACAAAATGCGTGAGGAATACTATGAGATCAAATGACCGGCTTTTCAAAAGCCGGCCTTCTAGCCTAGAAACAGATTTTCCGGAATACTATATATTTCAAAAGAAAATAAAATGCCTTACTTCAGATAGTTATTTAAAAAGTATGCTATTTGTGAGAAAAAACAAAAGTCGGCTCTTAAGCTGATTCCAGCCATCTCAGGAAGGTAACTTATATGAACAATTTTTAGTTGTTAAACAAGAGGGTTAGCGGCTCAACTGAATGTGATTCCTGAACAGGTTATGGATGGGTTGTTCATTAAAGGACTGAAACTGGAACTGCGTCAATCCGTCCGTCTGTTGCCATTAAGCTAGCAATCATGATGGATGAGAACCAATCCGGGAGTGTGGAAGAACAAGGGAAAGAATGGCGGAAGATCCCACCGACTCGAAGAGTGAAAGGGGGAATGCAAACACAAGAGCTACCAAACTCCATGACGCCGTGAGCCAAAACTAGCGGACTTAGGCAACCGCTCAAACGGATGACAGAGGTAGAAATGTAGAATGGGTCGATAAACGAGCCAAGGGGCTTTGTTTCTAATGTGACGGGAAGTTTACACCTGAGCATCATTACCCACAAAAGACACTACATGTTCTAGTGATTGCTAAGAAGACGGTTTTGATTTGAATTACCTTCACCCACATGCTGGGTAGTTACAAGTCTTCCACCTTGAGGATAAGGTGGATTTTCGCGGCTGGGTAATGATATAACCCACGTTGGTGGGGTATTTAATTATTAGGTATTATGTATTAGTGTGTTATTTGAATTAATTATCTTTGTACCTATTTTAGGAGGTCGGCTATATGAAGGCCGAATCTCATTAGGGTTAGGGTGGAGAGTTTAGAGTTATTATGTTATTTTCTTTATTTTAGAGATCCTCTAAGTCTTGAATATCAACCTGTTTTATATCTACAAGCACCCACTTACGGGTGTGTTTCATTGATTATCAATTTGATTAGTATTAGAAATTTGTTCAAGTTTAACACCAACAACAAGTGTAGAACCTTTATAAGAATTTTGCATTTACCTTCATTTTTTTATCTTTTTTTATTCAAATCCAAATAATGCACAATAACAAAACCAAAAAAAAAAGAAAAAACTAGAATTCTCGACTAAAGAGGCCAAGTTCTATCTCATTTGTAAGAGATATGAGAACCAATTATAAACCAATTTCTATATGTATAAAAGAGTTATTTTTATTATAACCTGAAAAAGAGTTCCATATAAAATATTACAAACTTTTTCATCATCTATGCTACCTTAACTGCTATAATCACCATGAAGATTTTGTGAAAGAAAAATTTATGGAAAAAAGTGTGAAATCAATAAAGCTTTCATTACAAGAAAATCACAAACCCTTGTTTTTCTTAGGATCTATGTGCACCTCCTCGGCTCCTCCTCTTTGTTAGTGGTACGAATAGTAAAGTTCGATCATTTTGTATGCACTCACACTTCCATATTCACAACAAAACACTGTGCATTTGTATACAATGTCGTT
Organism: Pulicaria dysenterica; assembly: GCA_947179395.2. NCBI lineage: Eukaryota > Viridiplantae > Streptophyta > Magnoliopsida > Asterales > Asteraceae > Pulicaria > Pulicaria dysenterica. The sequence continues at coordinate 60,844,733 of OX359291.1, read as the reverse complement.
TTTTTTCTTTTTTCTTTTTTGGGTATATGGCAACAAACCAACTAACTGTTGTTTACACATTAAAAAAAGGTATCAAGATGTGGCTTATCATTATGTAGCTCATTTTTTAAGGCTTATGTATCATAAGCTGTTAATTTCTTATTATAAATCATATAAAGCTCTGAAGTTAAACAATCAGGCCTTAATAAGCTAAACCAAGCCCCTGGCAGAGCATAAATTAGTTAATTATGCAAATTTAAAGTTGCCTTTCTTCCTTTTATCAGTAAGGATGAATCAATGAATTTTCATAGAATCAGCATGCAGACAGTAATCACCAACCCAATCAATCAAGAAACTTGAAATAAAACACTACTACAGTACTACCCTAAATCAATTTCCGTAGAACTGATCAGTACTAAAGTTAAGAATACCAGCCCTATTACAAAAGACTGAAAGAAAGAGAATTAAAGTCAAAATCATTAGCAAACCTGAGCAGAACAGATCTGAATGTCGATTCCTGCGAGTCTTTTCAAATGTTCCTTCACAAGCCTCTTCGAATCATACTCTCTGATCTTTTTTCTCGCCATTCTTCGTCAAACACTTGGAATTTGGATCTCGTGGATATGTTATATATGTAGAGGAAAAGAAATCTGGAAGTGGATGGCTTTGCTTTGAAGACAAGATTGGTTGATTAAGTAGAAATAGGTGACGGATGGATGGGTGGGTAGTTGGGAGAGACGATCCAGGAGGCACGAAAGATTTGGTTTAAACAAGGCCACCGGTTTACAGACTTTAATACGAGGGTCCTTGAAAACTCCGAGAGTATGTTGAAAGCTGAGCTGAAACGAGCTTCCAAATTGGAGTTAGAGTTGGAGTTATTATTAAGAATCGAAATCTAAATTTATTTATATGGAAGTGTTTGATGAACTCTAAAGCTTTATTTATATGAAAGTGTTTGATGAAGTAGTTGTAGCTGATGTAACTTAAAAATGTAGGACATTTAAATAAGAAACAAAATTTATTAAGGATTATTTAAGTAATTTGGTTTATAAAAGTTCTGAGCAGCTTTAAGAGCTACTTAAATTAGCTGTTTATTTTTGAGCTTTTATTAACTTATTTTTCTAAAAATAAAAGCTCAAGTTCTTGTAAACAAACAGAATAGTAAAACTTATTTTCTAAAAACTAAAAGCTTCGGAAAGCTTCCCCCAAACATACCTTAAATATTGCAACACATGGGATAAGATAGATGCTTCTAGTCGTAACTATATGCTTTCGCATTATAAACGAGCTATGTAACACCGCAGTTTTGAAAACCAGAATTTTCTTTTAAAACAATAGTTAAATAAGAATCCAAACTGCGTGGATCCATTTGTAAACATAACTTATACCAAACATGTTTTTCAAAATTTACATAAGCAGCGGAATATAAAAGTGGCTATTAATTACAATAAAAATTAGCCACGACATACAAAAACAATTGTTGGTACCGTTATTAACGTCGACCATCACAAAAGAATATATACAAACATACGTATCAAAGTAAGTGTTCCTAAAAAAACAACAGTAATATTCAGCATACACCCCAACTCTCACATCTAAGTGTCATCTGCAATCATGTAAGAGTATCTATTAGCTATTTAAAGCTAGTGAGCAAAAGATAGCATAATCATCAATATAAAGATATCACATATCAACAATAATCATCAGATTGTTCTATCCTAGCATCTCGCAATGAGCTGGCGTAGTAAATCAATATAAAGATATCACATATCAACAATAATCATCAGATTGTTCTATCCTAGCATCTCGCAATGAGCTGGCGTAGTAAGAAGGAAGCATAATCTTGCAGGGTAGTAAACCCGGCTCAACGCTCCTAACTAGGGAACCAGACACATCAACCGCGCAGGTGGGTGAGCAGGTAGCGGTCCACCGTTGCATTATGAAGCCAAAGACTCCATGGAGTACAGCGGGAAACTGATCCCCCTCATCGAACGAGGAACATTGGGTTAGCCAAACCCTAAAGATCAATAGGTACCGTTGATGCTATCATCGACCTGCAGGCCTCAAGGCATCCCAGACCGTGTGATGGTCTCGTTCAAGGACTATAAATAGCCCTCACATTCGGATCCGATCACAAACACATAACTGACCCATAGTCATATCATATTCATGATTTAATTCTTACATACTTCATGCACAAACATATCATACAATAGGTATCTCATGCATGCAATAATGTTACTTACGTTTCATTGAATTACTTGTACATACTGATAATATGTAATATATATTAATTCTTATGTTATCTGACACTCACTTGAACGGCTACAACAAACATATATAGTGCTCGGGCTCTTCATGATCGTCTGAGTTACCTATAACATAATAGTTATGTTTAGACACTTCACACAAGTACAATTACTAATATACTAATACTAATCCTCTAATGGTGCCCTTAATCCATTTATAACCCTAAACAAACATCTCGTACAACAATAAAACAAAAAACGACAAAAACTAAATTTTGTCTCTAGCAACACCTCTTACGCCCGCAAGCATTCTTACTTGCGCCCGAAAAGGGTATTTCCCCTTCTTGCGCCCGAAAATGGGGCCTTGCGCTCGCAAGCCCACTCTGGAACCCCCCCCCCTTTACGGCCGCAGGGCCTTCCTTGCGCCCGCAAGGGAGCTGGTTACAGACCAGTGTTCGAGTTCTAGCCTCTATTTCGGCCATTTTCCATACCAAACTCAATTCCAGTATTTCCAATTCGATTTCCAGTACTTTTATATCAACTAAGGCATCATAAAGATTCTAAAAACATACATTTAACAAACTTTAACAAAGATTTCAAGGTATTTGTTAGAACCTAGAGGGGGGGTGAATAGGTTATTTTACTTAGTTTACCAATTTTTTACAAATAAAAATTTGTAAGTTATGTTAAAAATATTTTTCTTGAAGTTTATAACACAACAAATATATATACTTGAAATAAAGAGAGTAAGGGTAGAGAGATATCACCAAGTAGTAGACAAGAGATTTATAGTGGTTCATGCAAGTGTTACAAACTTGCACTACATCCACTCATTGGCATCACCCACCAAGAGTTTGCTCCACTAAAACTTCTCTCTTTCAAGGTAGAGATAAACCTTTACACTTCTCTCTTTAGTTTACAAGAAATACTCTTCTCTCTTGCAAACAAGGCTAAGATGAGCCTATCTTCACTCTAATTTGATGGCTAGAGTTAATCCTCACTTCTCTCTAATTCTATAGGCTAGAGTTAATCCTCACTTCACTCTAATTAGAAAGGATAGAGTTGGTCCTTACACTATTACAAAATATATAGAAAGATGATGTAGTGTTTAAGCTTTGAAAGCTTTGCTCTTGCTTGATTCTTGATCTTGAATGATAGATGAATTATCAAAGAATATGAGCTGGTTTAAGAATATATGTTATGTGTTTTTTTTTGGTGCAAGAGATACTAAAAAATGAGGTTTGAGTTGGTTTAAATAAGGAAAAAGGTGAAAGTACAAAAGCTGTCCAGTACCCTCACGGTCGATCCAAGGTCGACCGTGGCTAAAACCGTGAGGTACCTGAACTTTCTTGTTCTTTGCAATATAGACGTTGGACTTTATTTAAAACCACACTCAACTTATTTTTACCATAAAAATCAACTGAAAAGTATATGTTCAAAAGGTTGGTTGATCTCATACTCTTAAAGTTTGAATTTAAACACATATATGGAAGTTTGGAAACCAATACACAAAGCATGTTGGAATTTTACCCCTTTGGGAGATTCCTTTGCTAATTATGATGGTGTATTGTTTCAAAGTAGGATTGTGTTTGTTATTTGCTTAAAATAGGAAGTCTTAGATTTAATCAACCAACACAATTGAGTTTTATAAAATCTTTGTCATTTTTATAAAGTTTTTATAAAAATAATTTTATAAAAACATAAACTAATTTAATTATTTTATTTTTAAGCTCATATAATTCGAACTCTTGTTTGTAGATATCTTCGTCATCGGCTTTGAAGATATCATCTTTACTTGTTGAGTACGAGTTCGGTTGACTTGAAGAAGAACAATATTTAAGAGTTGTGAGCTGAGCATCGACGGTTGATTGACGGTCGATCGCGGGATCGACCGTGAAGGTTCCTTTATCTTGATTTCTTCTTTTCTTGTTGAATTGAGTCTTCAATTATTTATTCTTCACTTGATCATTAATTTTAGGTTTGATAACCTTTAAAGAATGTAGCATATGAACATATGAATAAATTTGATAAGCAATAATATTACTTGTTCATATTTTTATCATCATCAAAATAAGGAGTGCATTTCTTAATGTGTGACCATATATGCACTAACAATCTCCCCCTTTTTGATGATGACAAAATATGCAACATTTAATTAATATTGCTACACAAATTTATTCATGTTAACAATGTTGCACATCTACATTCTTCTCCCCCTTTTGTCGAATCAAAAAAGGAACATTCTTCTCCCCTATTGATCTAGCACAAAATATGTGATTGAAGCTCCCCCTTGATCAAAATCCTCTTATTTGACCCATTTGATGAAAATTACCTAAACTCAATCAAAATCAACATTTAATCTACGATTCTTGCTTCTAATCATTTGGAGGAGCTGTAGAAACCAGTTAGAACAACAAATTTCATCCTTTGATTGCTAATTCAATTTTGGTTATCTTTAACCTAAAACTCAAGAACAAAGAATTAGGAGATGAACTCACCAAAAGGATGAGGAAGATGATAATTCTAGGATTAAGAACAAATTTAGAACTTGTATTTGCAGCTGAGATTGAAGATCAATTGAACTCTCTTTCATGATTCAAGAAGTAGAAGAACAAAGTGTTAGTGGTTATGCGTTAGTGTACATATGCGTGTGTTTGTGTTTGTGTTATTTAAGAGGATACAACCGACTTTTGTTCTAGATCACCCACAAGAGGTATTTTGTTCCCCTTTTTAACTTACAATTTAAAACTCGTTTGTTCGTTTCAACTAATGGGGATATTTTCGGAATCCTTATTCAAAACCATTTACTATTATCTTAATTTTATTCATTTTCATTATTATTTTAATATCACCAATTATTAATTATTTAAATAATATTTTATATTGACTTAATCAAATAAAATCTAATATTCATTATTATATTCGAGATTCGAATGTACCGAGAGTATACACGACTAGGCCCGTTTGAGGATGTTACGAGCTATATATTAGTAATTTATTTATGTTGGGTTTTAGACAGCGCAATTCAAACTAACTTGAGTCGTATTGATTCATAACCTAACTGGTTTGAACCAACTCATAATTGCAATAAAACAGTTATCATTTATAAAGCGGAACTAAAACAATAACTTTAATCCTTAAAACCCTAAAAGGATTAAGATCTTAGTTATATCACAAGTGTGTATGGCATGTGCATGTAAAAATCGATACATTTGTGTATACATATAATCGAAAAACACACTATCATGATATCCAAGATTAGCCAAAACATGTATTAAACACATTAATCCCTAAACAATAACATTCTAGTAATCTTTAAATAGGAAACCTTGATTTACTAATTAATATTAATAATACAAAATATATATTATCCATAATATATATATATATATATATATATATATATATATATATATATATATATAATGTGAGGTTCAAAAGTTCAAACGAGAACTGTTTTTCGTACGAGAACTGCGAGAACCAATCTGAGTCGTCCAATTCCCCCTCCTTTAATCTCATTGCCCACCCATGAATTCCTCACATGCACCCTGCCACACTTGATCCCCTCCACGCTCTCCATCCATGAACTTCCCACATCCAAGGAACGGTTGAGATTGGTTCTCGTAGTTCTCGTACGAAAAACAGTTCTCGTTTCAATCTCAACCACTCATCTAAAAGGGTAAAATGGGAAATGAATCAAAGGCTTAAACTCATGCAGGATCCTTCCAGCCATTCTAAAACCCATTTTTTATATTTTTTTTACCCTTTAAATCTTTAAGTGACCATAACTATTTCTTTTTGAATTTGAGCAAAAAATTATACCAATCTTCTCATTTTTTAATCATCTTTTAAACGAGACCACTCTTCTTATATTTCTGAAATTTTTTTTTTGAAAATGACGAAAAAGATAAATTTCGTCATTTTCATCATTTTCGTGTCCCCTTATATATCACGTAAACAACAAGTCCCGAAAATGATGAAAATGACGAAATTTATCATTTTCGTCACCTGCTGTTACGTTATATACAAGGGGCACGAAAATGATGAAAAATAACAAAATTTATCATTTTCGGCTGCCCCTTATATATCACGTAACAGCATGTGACGAAATTGATGAATTTCGTCATTTTCATCATTTTCGTGCCCCTTGTTTGTCACGTAACATCAGGTGACGAAAATGATAAATTTCGTCAATTTCAACATTTTCGTGCCCCCTTACATATCACGTAACAGCAGGTCCCGAAAATGATAAATTTCGTCATTTTCATCATTTTCGTGCCCCTTCTATATCACGTAAACAGGAGGTCCCGAAAATGATGAAAATGACGAAATTTATCATTTTCGTCACTTGATGTTACGTGATATACAAGGGGCATGGAAATGATGAAAAATTACAAAATTCATCATTTTCGGCTGCCCCCTTATATATCACGTAACAGCAGGTGACGAAAATGATTAATTTCGTCATTTTCGTCGAATTTTTTTTCCAGAAATATAGGAAGAGTGTACTCGTTTGAAAGATGATTAAAATGAGAATATTGGTATAATTTTTTTGCTCAAATTCAAAAAATTGAAATAGTTTTGGTCATTTAAAGATCTAAGGGGTAAAAAATGGGTTTTGACCATAATACCCGTCATTCTAGAATTAAATCTTATAATTGTTTAATTAATTACAATAATACCATTATAGATCTTTACCATTGATTTGATGAATCTAATGGCTGAGATTGAGACTTTAAGGACTTTGTTTAGGGGGTTCTTTGTTGATCCAATTTCTATATATATTGTTTTCCCTTTTAATAATTAATTAGCAATAACCTTTATTTAAGATAATATCCAAATTATTATCTTAAACATTAATAATTAACAATATATATTTATTAACTAATAAATATATATTATCTTGTTAATTAATCAACTCTTGTAATTTATAACTCTCTGTACTGGTTTATGACTAACTGTCATAAAACCTATCCCCAAACTGTGATTGTATAACCTCTTGAATTACATGCCCTCACCAGGTGTGACCCTTGAGCGTCTTATGGCATTGGGCGTGTCATCAGGGTTTGACGGTAATGCACACAAATCGCATCAATTTAGGTGTTTGTGAGTGTGAAAACATCTATAATAATAGTTCTAGTTCCAGAGTTTGCATTTTTCATCTCAAGACTGTTGTACAAGATTCTCAGCGTGCCATCTGAATAAGCTAAAACATCACACATACGTACAAATGTTTTCTCTTTCTTTGAATTTCTAAATACGACACCTGGTTCACCATTGAAGAACTTATGACCAACTTCAACTATTGTTAATAAATCCATTTGATCCAAGTTTGAATGACTCTGTTGAGGTTTCTGAATATTAACTTTTTCCAGCTGCCAGTTGCATGTCACGTTCTTCAATAAACTCCATCAACTTTCTCATGTATTTCATCAGTGTAGATCGGAAAAATATTTCATTCGGTTTCTTTCCTTGTTTTTCTGATAGGTACAAATAGATGAAGTTAATGTCATGAAGTTGGATGTATCTGAGATCTGCTTCATTCAATGTGAACTTCTGACTATTTGACCTTTCTACTTCAAACCACACAATTGTATGACCAAATCCTGTTTCACTGTATATATTGAGAAGTTTGGTTATTGGATATTCTGAAATGATTTGTTCTTTAGGAGTTCTGAACGTTTCTAACATATACTGATATCTTCTCACTTGATTCTCATCTAAATGTCTCAACTTTGGAGGTGTTCTAGTTTCAATTTCATTCCCATATATCTCTGGAATTCTATCTTCAAGATATGGACCATTTACTAAGTAGTCTCTCCAGATTGGATTCACTCTTACTTGTCTTGTGAACATGTTACTTCTATCAAGAGATGGAGTACCCGTATACACTGAAGTAGCAGGCGGTACAATTACATTTGGTGGCAACGGCCATTCAGTATTTCTTACAAATTCATTAGCTACTTTCTTTTGTTGTTCTTGTTTGATTAGATATGCAGCAGATGTCTGAAACTGACCTGTTGGAGGTGGAAAGGAAGAATGAACTTCAAAGTTAACCCCACTCAAAACTCTTGAAACATCAAAAGTTTTCTTTTTAGCTTGACTTTTAACTCTACCAACTGTAGATTTTCCTTTTCTCCTATTTTCAATCTCAGCCGGATTCAAAATCATCCTCAAATATTCTCACAACTTGAGTATAAAGAGGTTCAGGATTAGTTACTGATGTTACATATTCATCAATCTCATTATCAATATCATCAAATCTTTCCTCATTTTCTATATCAACTCCAATATCACCATACAGATCATTAACCTCTGTATCTGATTCAATATTCACCTCCTCAGTCTATTCACTGTTATTACTCTGTTCAATCTCCCCCTCTTCACTTACACCAGGCCTCTATTCAAAGATAATTATTTCATGTTGTTTAAGAACATCATCATCCCGAGATTCACCACCTTGATCCCTACTAGAACCTTCACCAGAAGGTAAAATCTGATTCAACGGAGTAACTGGTACTATGTTACTTGATCCCATATATAATCTTTCTACGCTTCTCCCCCTCGGGGCGATCATCAGGATCATGATCGTCACGTCTCCTTGTCAGAGTACCAGCTTGAACTTTACAAGCAACTTCCACAACTTTCAATCTCTCTGAAATCTCAGCAAACTTAGAATTCATTTCAACCTATAACTCTGTAATGTTAGTACCTTGAGTAGATTGTGCAAGAGTATTTGGTTCAGGGATAGGAGTAGTTTGAGATCTTGACTGAAGTAAAGCTTCAATGCGGTCAAGTTTGGAATCAATTTGGTGTAGTTTAGTATGTAGGGGGTTCACAGCTTGTTGAATGGCTTCATTTAACTCAGCTTGTGTAACAAACCTGACATCACGAAGACTACCAGTTGAGGTACCTGCCACAGAGGCTGGACCACCTAAAGGAGCTGTTGTGGTATTAACTCCAGTAGGATTTCCATCCAATCCTTGAGTAATACCATCAGTAGTATTATCTATGGATGTTCCGGGTACACTTTTGATCATTGTGACCAGTGCATTAATAGTGTCTTTGTGTTTATCAAGAAATGCAGAAATCCGCGGATAATCAATGTGCTGTGAAAGAATAGGCGAGGACGAGGGAGGCGGTCCTCTATTTTCAATACGTCCAATCTCCAAAGGAGATTATCGTAGATGATGTGTAATAGCCCTGCGCAATAAAGTAGAAGGTTGTTGAGAACCTCATATGTGGCTAGGTGGGGTTTGAATGTGCACGGGTAGGATAGCCGTGTCTATTTCAATATCAGACCCAACAGTGTCAGGTCCAATAGCAGATGTGGTTGCCCGGCTTTCTTGGTTTGGAGGAATCTCAACACTCGAATTTTCTTTTCTCACTGAACTAACACTCATATAATCTTCATCTTCATTACCATACCCAGCATACTGATTCGGAGACAACAATGAAGCCTCAGGTGTAACAGAAGCAATCTCAAAAGATAGTTCTCTTGCATGATCAGAAGCTACTTAGCAACCCGAGGAACTACAGCTTGTTGCTGAGTAGGATCTAGAATGAGAGTAAGACCTGCCTGACTTACGGGAATTTGAACAATAGAAGTCAAGTCAGCAGTTGACACTATAGGAGTACTAACAACAGGAGAATGATCATGAGGATCAGTTAGTTTCATATAAGACGGAGTGCTATCAGGAGTATGAACAATAGGAGCATTTGGAGTACCCATAGGGGATGAAACAACAAGAACAGGTGGAGTACTCACAGTGTTTGAAACAGACTCAGCACTATCAGAATTTGAGCTCGAAAGATTTATTTGTTCAGTAGAAGCATCAGATTGCACATCAGAATGACCAGTATTAATAGCCAAAGATTCAACAATATTAAGAACAGTTGCTGGATCATACATATCTTCTCCCTCTCTACGTGTATCACCTTCAACTTCTTCACCACCCCTCTCTAGATTTTCTCTCTGCACTTCCCTCTCAGCATCTCCCACAGATGGCTGAGGCCTATCGTCTAAGTTCTCACCATGTTCTACTTCTCCTTGTGTAGGTAGGACCTGCTCTGGTCTAACCATAGGAGGTATCCCTACACTCATCATATAACTGACAATTAAATCAGATTGCTCACAAAGATCCAGCAAAGATATAGGGAAAGGTTGAGAAACAGGAAGTAGATCAGGAATAGTAGGTTTAATAACATTAAAAGCTTTAGGAGCAATAGAAGGTGAACCTGCTCTCCGAGGAATGGCTTGATTTTGATCTATGACATGTTGAATGATTATTGGAATGAACCTCAGGTAAGGTAAGAACCTTGCTCCAGTCTTCTTCTGACTGTTTTTCTGCCCCATTGTTGCTTTGAAATCATTGAAGAGCAATTGAGCATAATCCACATGTAAGTGGTTCCCCGCAGCAACAAAAATCCTCAGTTGGTTTTCAGTGAGGAACTCATACCTAGTATGTTTGGCAGTTAAGCACTTCTGGATTAATCCTTTTGAATTGATTTTTCCTTTCTAATGGACCAGAGTAACCAAAGGATTGAATTGCAGCAACACAGACTTCCTCTTCGGGAATTTCATCTAAAGTAACTGCTGGAGGACGACTGTCAGCAGTAGGAAGGTGGAAAATCTCCCTAAGTTTGTCCACAGTAATAGAAATAATGTACTCATCAACCTCTGCCCGGATGGAAAGATTTCCAGAACGACTGGTGTGTATATGACAAGTTATCCAAAACTGTTGGGCATACACCTCGGGAACATGGGTACCGTCAGTAGCAGGGTTGTATGTAAGTAAATAATTCAGTGGATGAACACGAAGTATTTCAGTAAGAACAGGGTAATTTGGATTTTTCAAAGTGGCTAGGTCAATAAACTGATTGTTTTCATGAGTTGTTAGAGATAAAAATTCTGCCCTAGGCATTAAGAGCTCGTCTGGTTTAGAGTTTTGGGCTGGCTGACTCGGAGCCACAGAAGAAACATGTGATGTGGTTTAAACTTCCATGTTAGCCATTTTATCTGCACAAAAGAACAAACCAGGTTAAATATGTAATACAAAGATAAGTATCAAACCCACACACTCATGAAAATTAGTCAAACTTAGATCAAACTCAACCTTTTGATACTAAGATGACTTATTTTGACCAAACACTTGATTTTTAAAATTTGAAGATTTGACCAAAAATCCCACTCTGAAATGCTCATTCTATATATGATGTTTAAACTAATGGAAAATGAATTTTGAGCTTCAATATACAATGATTTCAATATACAATGATTTCATGTATATGAACAAAATGTGACCCGAATACCATGTAATTGATCAAAATTTAAATTTTTAGTTCAAAGTCATACCCACGAAGAACACGAAGAACACATCTCACAATTTTTGAAATCTTTTTGTAGATCCATGTTCTATATGCAAATCTAAGAGTAATCGTACAAAGATTAAAGCTAATCGAAGTCAAACCAAGGATCAAAAATTGAATTTACAGTCCGTAAAAACCCTCAACAATCGAAACTGTTTTGACTTAGAAACCCATCAAAATTCTAAAGAATAAAAATTCCACCGTATGGAATTATTACCTTGTTTGTGCGAATCTCATGATATAAAAAACAAAGATTTTGACAGAGTTTTGGTAGGAATTGATTTTGAGAGTAACCGTAGGTGTGAATGGTGGGTTCTGTAAAAATGGACCGAAGAAGATGACTTGGTAATATCTAAAAGATGACTGAAGTGACAAGGGAAGACACGTGGCATCTCCTAATTGTAGCCCTGAATAAAAAACGCGGTCGAACCTGTTGAATCGCATGCGATTCAATTCAAAATGAATTGAATGCGATTCCTCTGTGTTGTGCAATTAACTCAAGTCAAGTTACATGAGTTGGATCGCATGCAATTATGATTCGAATGCGATTTCAAGACTAACTGATTTACTGAGTTCGATCGAATGCAATTCAAGGTTAGTCAAAGAATTTTGAACTTTAAGTGCGATCGAATGCAATTGAAATTTCAATGCGATTAAGACTTTTAAATCCAATGCGATTCTTAGGAATTGAATTCAATCAAACTTCAACAATGTTTTAGAAAATTCACTTGAATTCGATCACCTATCTTCGATCACCAATTTTCCAAAATTTACAACTTTTTCATTTTTCTGATTTTCAAATTTATTTTTATTTTTCTGTTTTCTAATTTCCAATTTTTCTTTTAATCATTTAAAGTACATAACAAAAACTCCCCCTCAATCTTTGCACGAAATTTTAAAAAATTTCAGATTGAGTGAAAGACAACAAGTTTATGTATTTTGAAATCGTCTATATTTCTCCCCTAGACATACACAATATGAGTAACGATATAGACACTCCCCCTTATTTTCTGTATTGATGACCTGCAAAACGAACAAACTGCATAATACCTATTCAAGACCAAAAAAAATAATAAAGAAAAAAGGAAAATCATTATATCATACGTGCATATTAAGCATGCAAAGCTTAGAAACTAAATCATTAAAATGAGATTTGTCTAACGGTTTAGTAAATAAGTCAGCCAACTGATTATCAGTATGAACATACCTAAGCTCAATTAAACCTTTTTCCACATTATCTTTTATAAAATGATATCTGATATCAATGTGTTTGGTTTTTGAATGGTGTACCGGATTGCATGAAATGGCAATGGCAGATTGCGAATTACAAAACAGTGGGATCTTGTCATACTGTAGACCAAAGTCTGATAACTGTGTCCGGATCCACAATCTCTATGAGCAACACATTGCAGCCGTAACATATTCAGCTTCAGCAGTTGATGTAGATACACAGTTTTGTTTCTTAGAAGCCCAGCAGACTAATCTATCTCCCAAGAAATGCACACTGCCAGAGGTATTCTTTCTGTCTATCATGCAACCAGCATAGTCTGAGTCAGAATAGGCATACAAGTCAAGATTTGAATCAGTAGGATACCATAAACCCAAGTTCATAGTTCCTTTGAGATAACGAAAGATCCGCTTAACTGCTTGTAGATGCGACTCTTTGGGATTGGCCTGGAAGCGAGCACACAGACAAGTTGAAAACATGATTTCTAGTCTGCTGGCCGTCAAGTACAGTAACGAACTAATCATACCCCTATACGTCTTCAGATCAGCTGATGAACCATCCAGATCAGTAGATAGCTTAGTTTTTGCAGCCATAGGAGTTGAGATTGCGGAGCAGTTGAGCATGTCATACTTTTTAAGTAAATCCTTTATGTACTTTGACTTACTGATGAAGATAAGTGCTCAGTTGCTTCACTTGTAGACCAAGGAAAAATGACATTTCCCCCATCATGCTCATTTGAAAACGATTTGCCATTGTCTTAGCAAATTCATCACTGTACTTGGGATTTCTGGAGCCAAAGATAAAATCGTCAACATATATCTGCACCAAAATTTTATCTTTGCCTCTGACCTTGACAAACAGTGTAGTATCAGATGTTCCTTTTGTGTAACCCTCACTAAGAAGATATTCATATAAGACATCATACCATGGACGAGGTGCTTTTTTTAGACCATATAATGCCTTATCTAGAATATAAACATGATTTGGATGCTGAGGATTAACAAATCCGTCAGGTTGTGAAATGTAAACCTCTTCTTTGAGAATCCCATTTAGAAACGCTGTTTTCACATCCATCTGAAAGACCTTAAAACTTTGTCTGGCAGCATATGCTAGAAAAAGGCTGATTGCTTCAATTCTAGCCACATGAGCAAACGTTTCATAATAATCAATAACTTCCTGTTGATTGTAGCCGTTTGCCACTAATCGAGTTTTATTACGATCAACTACACCATCTGAATCCCTCTTATTTTTGAAGATCCACTTGGTCCCCACAACAGATTTTTCAGATAGAAGTGGCACTAATCTCCAGACTGCGAGGCGATCAAACTGATTTAGCTCATCTTGCATGGCAAGCACCCAATCTGGATCACTAAGTGTTTCAGAGACCTTAGTGGGTTCTATGATACTCAGAATATTGGAGTAGAGACATTCGTTTGCTGTTGCAGATCTAGTACGAACACCAACATTCGGATTACCAATAATTTGATTTTCAGGATGCTGTCTCGTCCATTTGGTTTCATGGGGAGTTGAAGCTGAAGGAAAGAAGATTTCCCAAGACGGTATCTGTTCGTCAGCCTCTGTTAGCGGATTTGGATCTGAATCAAAGATAGGCGGACTTTCAAAATCTACTTCTGGAGTAGTCGCTTCAGGATGATTGATAGAACCAGATGCAGTATCTTAAAGAGGAAAATCAATAAACGGGTTTGATGCTGTTACTATTGGAGGAGTAATAGTAACACTCTCTTAAATAACTGGTTCTGTCCTAGAATTATTACCAATAGGAGTAGATTCAGATCTTAAGATATCAAGCATAAAAGCTAAATCATTGTCATTTGAACTGGACTCAATGTTTGTATCTTTTATTTGAAGAACCGGTTCTGAACGGACATGTTCAGAAATATTTTGAGAATGTACTTGTGGAGATGATGTAACATTTAATGAATCATCAAATGTAACGTTAATGGTTTCTTGTACATTTTGAGGTCTTTTATTGAAAACCCTATATGCTTTAGACTCTTGTGAATAACCAAGGAAAATTGCTTCATCTGCTTTCGTTGCAAATTTTCCTAAGTTATCTTTATCATTTAGAACATAGCACCTATTACCAAATATATGAAAATATTTGATATTAGGTACAATTCCATTTGCCAGTTCATTTGGAGTTTTATTTAAACGTTTATGTATGAAATAACGGTTCTGCGTATAGCAGGCAGTGCTGATTGCTTCAGCCCAGAAGGAAGGTGGGAGTCCAGAATAGGACATCATTGTATGAGCAGCCTCAAACAGAGTTCAGTTGCGTCATTCCACCACACCATTTTTTTGAGGTGTGTATGCTGCAGAAAACTGATGTGTAATTCCCACAAGGTCAAAGTAACTTTTCAGAGTATTGTTCTTGTATTCTGTTCCATTATCCGTTCGAATGGAAACAACACTCTCATTATGTTTGTTCTGTTGCTGCTTGAGAAAATTGATTATTGTTGAAGCAGCCTCATCCTTTGAGCGCAAAAATTTGACCCAAGTATATCTGGAGTAGTCATCCACCATGACCAAGATATACTTCTTCCCACTACGAGATTGAACTCTCATTGGACCACACAGATCCATATGCAGAAGTCGAAGCGGCTTAGTTGTACTCATCTCTTGTTTGGTCAAATGAGAAGTTTTCCGCAATTTGCATTTTGCACAGTCTGCATAGAGAGTGTTCTTTTTAAATCTTAACTTTGGCAGGCCTCTCACCAAATCAGCGGTTATTAATTAGTTGATGCTTCTAAAGTTCAAGTGAGACAACTTTATGTGACATTGCCAAGTTAAGTTTGAAGAAGCTTCTGACATTAAACAGATTGAAGTGGACGTGACATAATTGTTCAGGTCAATGAAATACAAATTTGACTTTCTTGAGCCGGAAAGAATAGTATCCTCAGATTCAGTAGACACTGAACAAGAATTTCGTTTAAACACCACTTCCAAATCTTTGTCACAGAATTGTCCGATGCTGAACAGATTATGACCCAGTCCTTCCACATAAGAAACCTTCTTTATTTTTATATTTTTCTTTTCAACATCTCCGTACCCCAAGATTGGTGCGACATTGTCATTCCCAAATCTTACATTTCCGGAGTACTTGAAAACATAATTTTTAGAAGACTTTTGTCCCCGGTCATGTGTTTTGTGCAACCGGAGTCCAGGTACCATAGATCAGGCGCCTGCAAAAAGAAAACAAAGAAGATTTAGGTCCCCATATATGAATGGGTCCTGTACTGTTAGTTTGTGAAAGATGAGCCAATGTTTCATGTTGTGAAAGTGTATGATCATTATTAACTCCTGATGATGAAATCTTTGGAACCCATTTGGGGGTTATTTTCTTGTTTGGAGTTAATTGTTTATTCTTTTGAGTATGTTTCATAGTTGACTTTTGGATTGACGATAAATGAGGTTTAGAAGTTGAAAGAGTGGCGGAAGTGATTGATTTTGATATCCACTTAGAAGCCGACCGCTTAGAAGTGAATTTTGACTTCTTAACCTCATTTGAATGTTGTTTTTCTGAAACAACAGGAACTGATTATTTGAGTACCCACTTTTGGGATTTGTGAGTGACAGACAAAGCACGATTGAATTTGATTGGCTGAGAATGTTTAGAACGTGATTTGTTCTTGAGTTCCTGTTCACGTGCAAGCCATGCATCGTAGAGTGCATGATAACCGTAGCATCGATAAGCCTCTAACTCACGCACTGTCATCAATCTTCTTGACTTGTTTAATTGCTTAAACACATATGCTTGACGTTTAGTGATCCAAATGTGCAAAACGAATCCTTTTGAATTTAGAAATGGATACACAACTTGATTTGCATAAAAATCTGTCTAATGTGAACATGGTTTAATCCTAAAAGATTTTCGAAGATGACCACGCAAACAACCATCACTCATACAAAACATATTCATGGCAACATTTTCTTTTTCATTAAAACCATGACAAGTTTTTTCAAACATGAGTATGTTTTGACAAACAGATGAATATCTAGTACATATCCTATTAGATTTAGGTATGACTCTTTTCCATTGTGTTTTTATTTTCTTCTTCTCCTTTGGTTTCTTCACATCTGCAACACAATCAAACAAATTAGTTTTCAAACATGTTCGATTTGAAGCTGCTGCTAAGGTTTCTGGCTTATCATAAGAAACAGAAGAAGATTAATTACTTGCATGAACAATCTGTTTTAATTTATTATTTTGAAAAGTCGGTTTTGGGAGAATGATTTCTGAAAACTTGGTGATGGAGCACTTGATGTGTTTGTTATTTCTGAAGAAGTATCCTGAAAAAAGAATGATTTTGCGTCATATTCATTGTTCGATTGTGGAATCGTTGTCAGCTTTTTAAGATGTGCTTCTAACTCAGACTTCTCAATATACAACTTTTCAATGATTCTCTCATCATATCTCTTGACTAAAATATACTCTGACTGAAGAACGTCATTGGCCAATTTCAGATCATCAACTTGTCTTGCAAGAATGAAGATCTCAACATGCAGAGACGAATCGAAGAAAGATGATGTTTTAGAGTTGGACATACTTGCTATAGGAGTTGAAACAAGAGGAGGAATAAAAGAATTTAAATCATGAATGATTTGAGAGGTAAATAAATATTCCTGAAGAGTATAGAACCGCTTCAATAACTCAACAAAAGGAATATACTCCAACAAAGGTTTGGAAACAGAAGGGGCATACAACTCTTCATCTGTATAAACTAAAGAAGTGTGTTTGGAAACTGAAGTCTTTGGAAAATCAGAACCATATGATTCATTCAGTGCAGTGTAATCAAAAGGTATTTCTGCATGTTGCTGAAGACTTCTCTTCATCTCCTCCTCAATTCTTTCTTCCTCTTGTCCAACAAATTTCATTTGTGTTGTAAGACCCATATTAAACAGATCTACATTAAACAATTGGTTGCAAGTGACTTTACTTAACACATGAGGATTTTCAAATCCCAAGCCTTCAAATGTCCATCGACTGTAAGGTCTCTCATTTTGCTTGTTAAAGAAAATTGTTTGTTCACTTTGATTTCTTTTGATTATAAAATCTTCAAGCTGTTTAATCTTAGTGGACAATTCACAATTTTTAGTTTGGAAAACCTCTGAATCTTTTTCAGCACTTAGGCGTTCAGCCTTTAGATCATGAATGATTGTTTGTGTTTCAGTTGTCAAGTCTAAGTGTTTGGAATTGGTTGCCATTAATTGATCTTGTGACAGCTGCAAATCTTTCTCAAGTTGATCAATTATTACCTGTGCCTCTTGATCTTGACTTTGAATTACTTGTTTTAATGATTTGTTTTAATTTTTCAGATTACTAACATTTAATTTTAGGTTTTTCATCCGTTTTAGAATCGTTTGAATATGTGCACTGTTAAAACCTGCAAGCAAATCAATGTTAGTAACTACCTGTGTAGTCTCTACCTCATCTAATTCTGTGTCTGATTTGTCAAAGGTAGGACTAATGTCCTCATCAGAATCCCCCTCTGCATCCCTTCCCATGAGACAAAACTGTGCTTGCTCATCAGTCTCAAGATCACTGTTTGTATCTGTATCAGATAAGAATTGATCCTCCTCAACCATCAAAACCTTTCCAGCCTTCTTTTGTTTTGAAAGGCGGTACTTTTGCTTGTAGTATTCAGCGTCCTTGGTTTTCTTTTGAGGACAATTCCTTATAAGATGACCTGATCCTCCACAATTGTAACATTTCATTTCAACTCTTTTATCAACCTTCTTCTCTTCCCTTTGAAATCTTGGTTTCTCAGTAGACCTGTAGTTCTCAGGACGTCTGGAGCCTGATGTGAACATTTGCTTGTTTTTGGTCTTGTTAAACCGATTCTTGAAGGTTTGTGTTACAAAAGACAAAGCCTGAATAACTGCCTCCACAGAATCTGCATCTGAATCTTTAGGATCTGAGTCACTAAAAACAACATGTTTGTATTTGGTAGATCTTGTGCAGTCTCTGGAATGTTTGTCAGCAGCTACTAGAGCTAGAGGATCAGCAGTGGAAACTTTCGGCAAGGATTTTGAGACTTCTGCTTGATACTGGCCCAGATCTTCAAAAATATTATGAAAGGTAACTTGTGTCAAGTCTTTGTTAACATGCTTATATAGTTTCACATGCTCACTCCATTCATGTCCTAAATACTTCAGGAAGACATAATTCTGATCAAGATCTGATCGAGGTATCTTGTTTGACCTAAGCTCATTCAACAACCTGCAGAATCTGCTATAAGTTTCATGTAGTAATTCATTTTCTCTTGCAGAGAAGTCATGGAAACTATTCACCAATTGAGTCTTTTTGATATATTCTCCCTGTTGAGTACCGTGCAGTTGTCTTTTGAGCTCATCCCAAATATCCTTTGCAGTCTCAAGACTATCCACCTTTGTATATATCTCTGAGGATAAACCTTGTTTGAGATAATACTTAGCCATCCTTTCAGCCTTTTTCCTTTTTTTTTTCTTGAGCTGTGAGTTCATCAAAGGATTTTTCTCTTGTCTCAGCAGAAATTTGAGGATTATTGTCTGGATTCCCTGGAATGACTTTAAGATATTTCTTGTTACCATGTTCAATGCAATCTCGCATTCCTTGACCATATTTATCGTTGTGTTCTAGGAAGTCCATGAACTTTCCCTTCCAAACATGGTAGTCATTCCTAAACAAAACCGGAGGTTTTGTATCAGTGCCAATCGCTAACATCTCGTTAGAATTTGACATTTTGTTGATCGTTTCTCTTTTGAAATTAAATGTATTGTTCAAATTCACTTAAAAGGATTAACTCTTACTACAATCTGAATCGAATTCAATCAATCAACCGAATTCGATCTGTCTTAATCGAATGCGATTCTGTTCTATTTAAATGAGTCTATCTGATCGAATGCAATCTGTCTGATTAAAGTAATCGAATGCGATCAGGTAATCGAACTGGGTAATGAACTTGAAGTTTCACTTGAATCAAAATTTACCACTTATCAACTTGAATCGAACTGGGTAACTTCGATCGAATGCAATCCACTATTTTCAATTGAAAAGTCAACTTCAATCGAATGCAATCAATTACTTGAACTGTAACTTGTAACTTGAATCAAATTCAATCGGAATTCAATTGAATCGAATGCAATCAGTGATCTTTGAACTCAACAGTACTTGTCCAAATTGAATGCAATCTGAATTCTTTGAATCAAACTGAATTTGTCAACTTTCAATCGAACTGAACAGTCTGGAGTCAATCAAATAGGAAAGTATCACTTGAATCCAATCAATCGAACAGAATAGCGTCAGTTTGAATCGAATGCAAATCCAATTGAACTAGGTTGCTATTCAAGTTAATTGAACTCGTCAGTTTCAACTACCCACTTCAATCAGTAACAGATTTTCACCTACAAACACCTTTTTGTAGGGGTTTTTTTTCACTTTTATGGATCAAAAAGTCAGATCTGAACTGTTGTTCTTGAACACAAATTTCGAGATTTTCAGAAATTAATGAAGATCAAATCAAACTTTTCAAGAAAACTTCCAAACTTTAATTCAACCAAAACCGAATGCCATAGAATCAATTTAAATCAAAATCAATCTCAATCTGATGAATCGTAAAACTGAATTACCGTCAAACTGAAACTTTCAGTTTTGAATTTTCACGTTTCTCGACAAACAATTTGAAGTTTCAGCCGTAGAACTCAGATGGTACAGCCGCGAATGATTACCAGTTGACTTTAAACATAAATCCCGATGCAAAGTAATGATTACCAATTGAATTACAAAGAACACTTGCTAAAACTCGTAGAACAGTGATTAACAATGAAGAACAGATCGTACACAGCAGTGAATCTTTAATCAATAAGCACGAATTTCGAAGTACAATTGTTCTATCACTCACATACTACGAGGAACAATCTTCCAGCAACAAATTGAAGATGAACAACAAAGAAATTTGACGAACCAGTAGCTTAGAACACAGAAATCGAGGCTGACATCTTCATGTTTTGATTGATTGATTGAGAAGAAACTTGTAGTTGATTGTATCGTGAATTGAACAGGAATCTTGAACCAATTCCAAGAGAGAAATTGGTTGTGATACCACTTGTTAGATCCGATTATGAGATGAAGCTTTGCTTTGACTAGAGAAACACATACAAACACCTAGATAGACTATGTAGAATGAAGGCAAGACTTGTATTGAACAAAGAGCCAAGGCCTTATATAGCCATTGGCTAATTTACATAAAACACCCTCACTTTTAAGTGTTCTAACAATATTATTATTATTATTATTATTATAAACAAGTAAATCATGTCACCTGCCATTGTAACTGACTCGTCATCCATAACGCTTACTACATCATTAACATACTATCAAAGGAAACGATAGATTAAATTATATATTTAAGACTTCGATACATTACCTATATAACATTTTGCAAAGCAAAATGTACTGTGGATGAACAGTGGATTAGTTTATATATTAAATATATTTCGACACTGGAGAATTACAAAATCTTCTTCTGGTCCACTAGAAAGTGAAATGTTTATTTTAAACCAAGGGGCGAGTGTTCGATCCTGCAAATCACTGCTTTTTTTAATAAACTTTACACTTTGTGGGTCCATTCTTTTTCCCATCAACACCCTACCTCTGTATCCATAGTACACATACTCCCGTCACTCTTCTCTGTATACATTTCTCCATTGATTTTTTTCTCTTTCAACAAGCAACCTTCAAAAATATTTTCAAGGACATTCCAACCCAATTTTTTTTTTTTGAAAAGCCAAAAATTTATTATAGAGAAAAGGATGACCTCTACAAGCAGTAGAAGCCACCCATCAGTACAATGCGCATAAATGTGAAAAATATAAAGGATGACTCACAAGGTCAGTAAACTAACTACATCATACCACTAAGCCATAGTGCAGGCTGTAAGAGTAAAAGGAAGACTCATAGCCAGAATAGAAATATCAAAACCATGACCTCTTTTATTGTAAACCTTTGACCGCCTCTTCTGGATCAGTTAACCATAATTCCCACTTCAGCTCTGTTTGATTTTTTATTATACCTTTGAGCCGTTGGAACAGTTGAACTTGAACTTCAAAAAGAACACCACCAATGTTGAAACTGTTGGACGAAAATACACCTCGATTCCTATTCTTCCAAATACCGTATGCAATCGATTTTACTGCTGCCTTCCAAATTTTGAACTGTATGTTTGACCACCGCGCGAACTTCCTGTTGCATATATCCCTAACGACTGGATCCATAACAAACTCCAACCCCCACCATTTGAACAAGTCTCTCCACACCTCTCTTAGCTTTGTACAACTTACTAGTGCATGGTTTAAATTTTCCACATCCTCTAGACATCTTGGACAAAGTAAGGAATGTACCTCAATATTTCTTTCTTGAAGCTTTGATAATACCGGGAGACGATCACGGAACACCCTCCAAGTGAACACATTTATCTTCGATGGAATGAACTTCGACCACTCTGTAGGAGTTTGCTCCTGTAGCTGCTGACATCTTCTTTCTTCAAGTTTCTGTTTAATGATACTAACCGAATAGGAGTTGAAGTTATTTAACGACCACTCCCAACGGTCAACAACATGTTTATTTAAAGATACACTACTCAACAACTCTATTAATGTTTGACACTCCCCCCCGACTCTGCCAAGACACGACTCAAATTGACTCACATCCCAAATCCATGAAGACTGAGACCAAGACCCAACATCCCCAACTTTACACTCTTTGACTCTACACCTATTAAATAACCTTGGAAACGACTCAGACAATGTAAAATCCCCCAACCACTTGTCTTTCCAGAAACTCAAACTCTTGCCATTACCCACTTTAATTTTGAAATATGACTCCAAAGACACCCCCAAATTATTCAACTCATTGACAGCCCGTATCACCCCTCCCCACATAGACCCAGATGCGACTTCACTTGACTTAAACCCCCCTGACTCGCCATAGAGACTATTTATGATTTTGACCCACAATGCCCCTTCACAAGATCTGAACTTCCAGAACCATTTCCCCAGTAGACTTAAGTTGAAAAATTTTAACTCTCCCAAATTTAGACCCCCCCCCTCAAAACATCTGACAGTGTGTTCCCACTTAACCCAAACCATATTTTTGTTATCCCCTGTCCCACCCCAAAAGAAAGATCTTCTAATACCCTCGAGTGTTCGAATGATACCAGCCGGGGCACGAAACAATGAAAAGAAATACAATGGAATACCACTTAGAACCGATTTGATCAAGGTAATACGACCCCCAAAAGAAATCAGATTCTTTTTCCACGAAGCCAGTCTAATTTAGATACACCATAACCAAAAGAAATAGTTTATAACCCCCGATCCTTCTTTACATCCAAACCTCCCCACTAGTCTGTCCATCTCTAATTTAGATACACCATAACCAAACACGCTACTTTTCTTCCAATTTATCTTTAGACCCGAAACATTTTGCCAATTCTGCAAAATAGCCATCATTGTTTTGAAATTTCTCCTACTCCATTTACCAAAGATGACCGTGTCATCTGCCTATTGTAGATGAGACACCTCAATCTTATCTCTACCGACCAAAACCCCGTTAAAAATATTTTTCGAACATGCCTCGTTAAAGATGACATTAAGCCCCTCGACCGCAATTAAAAATAAATATGGAGAGATTGGATCGCCTTGACGAACCCCCCTCTCCACCGAAAATTCGTTTGAAGGTGACCCGTTTATTAAAACTGACATAGATGTAGAAATCAAACAAGCTTTAATCCACATCTGCCATCTAGCACCAAATCCCATTTGACTCATCACATCAAATAAAAAACCCCATTCTAAACTATCATACGCTTTTTCAAAATCAATTTTGAAAATAAAACTTTTATTTTTTTTCTTTTTAATTTCATGTACAATCTCCCCAGCACATAATATACCGTCTAAGATAGATCTACCTTTGATAAAAGCTGACTGTGTATCTCCAATTAAATCTGCTACCACCTTCTTCAATATGTTAGTCAAGACCTTTGAGACGATTTTGTAGTAGCACCCTATCAGATTTATTGGCCTGTAATCATTAAATGACATAGGGTCAATACATTTAGGGATTAAGGTAATAAAGGATGCATTACACCCCTTTGAAAAACGACCTACGAACCAAAATTCGTTTAACGCCGACAATACATCCTCCTTCAGCAAATCCCAAAAATGATTAATAAAACCAAAAGTAAAACCGTCAGGTCCAGGTGTTTTATTGCTACCACATTCCCATACTGCCTTCTTCAATTCTACCATAGAAAACTTATCTTCTAACTCCCTAGCTTGGAACCCTGACAACCTCTTGAATTTATCTGACTGGAACTTTGTGCCTCTTTCTCCACCACTTTTAAAGAATGCTCCAAAGTGTCGAACAGCTTCTTTTTTTAGAAACTCCGGATCACTAATCCAATTCCCACCGAAATTTATACCATCCATGTTATTCCTCCTTATTCTTTTCTTAACAGCCGAGTGAAAAAACTTGGTGTTAGCGTCCTCTTCCTTTACCCATTTTATTTTTTCTTTCTGTTTCAACATGTCTTTCTTTACTTTCTCTGCTTCTAACCACTTCTTCCTAATTTCCAACCATCTTTTGTCTTCCCCTACCAATAAACGACCCTCCTCTGCCTTTAATTCAAGATCCCAAACCTCATTTGATAATTCCTTCAATTCCTTCTCATTCCTCTTTACACCACTTTTTTAATTCACATTTGACATTTTTCAATTTCTCAAACAAAATACTATCTTTTGCTCTAGCCTTAATCTCCACATTCCATGCCTTTCGCACCACATCCTCACACCCTTCCATTTTCAGCCACGCATTAAAAAATTTAAAGGGTTTAGGACCAGAATATACAATCTCATCATGTAATAAAATTGGATGATGATCTGAAACTTTTCGCTCCAAAACCGAACATTTTAAACCCCTCCACCAATTTAGTAAACCCTCAGATATGAGAAATCTATCAAGTTTACTAAATTTCAAATTATTAGCACAAATTCTAGTAAACTTCCTATTACTCAGTTGGATATCAAGAAGATCATTATCAAGAATGAAACTGTTAAAAAGGATTGCATTACGTTCATTGAAACTAGTGTTCAATCTTTCCTCCTCGTTTCTAACTTCGTTAAAATCACCAAAAATGACGTGTTCCCCGTTACTGTTTGTAATCAGATTATTTAAATCAGACCACATACTTCTCTTTTTTTCAGATGAATGAGGACCATAAACATTTATCAGTATCAGATCTTCCCCTTTAACAGTCGTAGTCCCTCTTATGGCAATAAAATTTTCCCCCTCACAAGATGTTATGTTTTTAATCCAACCCGATTCCCACACCAACAAGATCCCCCCCGCCAACCCGTATGCATCCTTGTGTACATAACAGAAATTGCTAGAACCCCAAATTGATTCAATCAATTCTTCCGACACTAACCCTAACTTAGTCTCCTGTAACCCGAGAACATTCGGTTTTACCTTCAAGCACAAATCCTTAACCCAATCTTTCTTTTCCACACCCCCTAAACCCCTTATATTTAACGATAATATCTTCATTTAATAGATAAAAGCATACGAACCTGTATTGGTACAAAACCCGAATCGATCATGATGGGTAGTTCCCACCTGAGAATCCAAGCTGTATCCCAATGTCCCTTACGTGAATAGATGACGAGGATGCTTCCTTCTCCGATACACTAACCCCCTTTGCTCCTGAACGAACTCTGTTGCCTTTCGTCCCTTCTGGAATCTCCATTCTGACACCACCCCTTCGAGCCCTAGCTAATTTCTTAATCTTGATTATACTTCTTCTACCATATCCCAATGGTCCCTGCTCTTCTTCACACATACATTCCCGTGGCATCTTCACATTCCCATTGTTCGAGCTACTCTCACCATCGTCTGCCTTGTCATTGTCGTTGGTATCGAAAACTCTTGAACGAGTATCGTTGATCTCCTTCACATTTCTTTCCCTAATAGTATCGGACCACTCTTCACTGGGCTTTTTATTATCTTTAGAATTAGGCCCAGATTTAATTCCTTCATTTGACTCCTCCCTCCGATCTGCCAATCGGTCCACTTCTTTTCGATTAAGCCCATTTAAATCCCTTGGATTTATCTTTTTCTGAGGCCCAACAGACCTTAACCCATTCCCTATTCCTGAATTACTAGAAAATTCCACCGTATTTACACAATCATTATTTTTATACTTCCCAACCACCAAGTCATTTTTTCCAATAAAAATGTTTTCGTTTCCCCAAGTCCCCATATCTCGATCCCTGTGTGTATGTCTACTCTCATCATCACTAATGTCTTTTGACCTTCTACCTTCCACCGGAGATCCCCTCGTCCGATCATGATCTTCTTCTTCTCCGATCTTCTTTTCTATGTCTTCTTCTTCCTCCGACGACTGATTCTGGAACCGTTAAATTCTCCATTTTCACTTACCCAATCCTCCCATTCATCCTCTGAATTTTTTACCCCAACTTTATCATCATCTTCTTCGTTGACCTCTTCAATCCAACTATCCTCTTTCATCACTATTGTTTTCGATTTCCCATCTCTCTTAATGTGTACCTTTTCCAGAAGTGGGTACTCGTATGATGTCTTTATCAATACTCTACCGGAAACAAGCGCCGATGAGCTATTCCACGAACAATTTGATGTTAATAACGGTTCACCCCACCTCTTGGCGATTGTAATGAAGTTCTCCTCCGACCACATGTTAAGAGGTACCCCATAAATTCTTATCCAAGTCATTCTTGATCTACACGAGTAATCTGTTGACCACAATCTTCCGTTCTTCAGCCACTTCCAAATTTCATTTTCACTATTATTGACCGACGACTCTTCCTCCTTCCTTGACTCGAAGGTTAGAAGTACCTCCATGCCTCCCAAATATTTCCAGTACACCATTGAAGGGCAAATGATCTTTAATATTTCCGATAATTCTTCTAGAGTCTCCATGTCTTTCACCGTTGCTACTACACTACTTTCGAGAATTGGTTCTACGTCTCGATTAATATTAACATCTTTTACTATATCCAGATCAACCGGTACTTGTTGCATGTTCTCCTTCTGCTTATCTCTTCTTTCTTTGTTTTCCCCTGTATTTACTTCCTTTGACCGTACTTCAATTCCTTGTGTAAATTCGCCACCTTTTGTCGTACCTTTCACAACCTCTGCAAACTCTCTACCATCCCTTAAGCTCCACCTAGTTTTCTGATTCACCTGACCTTCACCATTCCTTACTTCTGCTTCCTTCTTTTTGTGCAAATTCCATCTCCAAACCGACTGATTGTTTGTTCCATCCTTCCATTCTTTCTTGTAATTCCTCGCCACATCCGCCACTATTTTGTATGATCCTAACCAAAGCTTGGTTATCTTCTTCACCATTGCAACCTTATCACCACTGTCCATCATCCTAACAAATCCGAACTGTCTTCCATCGCCTAACTTCTTTTTCGCTATATATACATCTACAACCCTCCCAATTGTTTTGAATAGCGCCCAAAGTTTCTTTTCCTCCGTCCCTGCTGGAAAATTGTGAAAGAAATACGAATTAGCCTGGTCGAAAACTTTTCCAAATCGGTTCCTCTGATTCCGATGGTATTCCCTGTCATAGTTGTGCCGACGAACTGGTATCCATGAACCTCTTCCTCTCACACTCTCTCTACCTCTCGCTCTCTCACTCGCCATTTACCTCTCTACAACGATCACGATCACATTAATACTTCTTTTATGTTTGTCATACCAACCCAATTATTCTCTTCAATCTGTTTTGTATTTATTCACACGCAACATTCAACACATCCACCTCAAAAAATGCTTTCTCGATCTTCTTTAACTCCCCTTCTCGCCATTATTAAAACCTTTACTCTTTATCTTATAACGGGTTTGAAACCCAAATTGCTAACTCAAAAGGTTAAGTTTAGATGTTGCAACATAGTTATCACCTTTATTTTTCCTATTCGTTCCCAATTTCATGATTATGTAAATTTTGTTCCTTTTTTAGCAAAGCAACAACAATGGATTCGGGTCCGATTCGTAGCAGCCTTGCGTTGCCGCTGCCGCTGCCGCTTCCATAGTAGGTTATCTTCTTCTCTATTTCTCCCAGATTTAGTTCTGCAGCAGGCTTTTCCATAGCTATTTATAACGAGTATATGTTTTTTGTGTGGGTATTTATATCTTATTGGGGATGTTTGTCCAAATCCTCATGTAAGGGGTTTAAAACGATGTTTTTTAGTTAGATTTATAAAAAAATGAATATCCTGAGTTTTCGTTCTTTATGTGTGTGTTGATTGTGTGTTTTGTAGACATACAACAAAAAATGCACAAAAGACCTGGAGAGCTATAGAAGAACAAGTGCGGATGAATTTGCCAGGAAGTTGAGTATCACTTCCTTATGTAGCCAGGTTTGATTTTTTCCTCATTTATTGCTCTGATTTTATAAGAAGTGAACAAAACCCTAAATGTAGTTGGGAGCATCAATTGAAAAAAGAAAGTCAGACTAATAACAGTAGAGGGTATTCACGACTTGAATCATCAATGGTTCCTTTGTTTGATATAAGGTTGATTTTCCACTTCATTTATTGTTGAGTTGTAGAGTTGAGTATTAAAAAACATATTTTATATTTCTTCTTCTGCTATGGGTTGTAGAATTAACAATATTAAATATTTTTACAAGTGATTATAGGTTGCCTACCTAAGTGTTTGATCTTATGTCTAAAACAAATGGTTTCAGACTTTCAATGCACATGCGAAGCGTTGAGTCATGTTAAGTAACAGGTAAAAACCTATTCAAATTACAATACGGTAATATTGAAGGGTTTGAGTTGTGTCTGTTAAGTTGAACAATAATCTTTTGGTATTTATTTTTAACTATATTAAGCTTTTTTATTTATTACTATTAATTTATAGGAGAAATAATATGTTGGGGTTTATTTCTATAAAACCGTGTCACATAGACATGACCATTGTTTAGGTCTGCCAGTTTTTTATTTCTACTTTTGTTTGAGTTTGACGTTTATAATTGGTTTTGATTTTGGTCTCTTTGAAATCTGTAAACTCCCGTTTGAAAGTGAACAAATAAAAGGAAGTATGAAAAGCCATTTTGGTATTCAATGGTTTCGAGATATATCATATATATTTCAAATTCTTTGTTGTTGGTAGATGCTCAAATACAAGTTCTTTATATCATTAACTTTTAGTTTAATCTCAATCACGTTTGTTTAATAGATTTTTGTTTTGTTGATCAACATGGTTTAAAATCACATGTTAGTTAGCTAAGGCGTTTTCGATTTGACTTTTTTCCCTTCATACATTTTCGAGCTGACTTTTATAGATACTTTGATAGCAGTTCATCTTTAAACGTAATTAATCATTCCAGGCTTCTTTTTCGATAACACGCAGGTAAATACTTGGTATACGTTTTCCTGTGTATTTGCTATTATATATAATTAGTTTACATTTTGAGATGTTGAATGTTTTGAATCTGCTGATTTGTGCTACAAATTGTATATACACACTTTATTTCACTGTTTATAGGTGTTATTGAGGTTGATGAATCTTCTACATAGTTGTCATTTATTTACTAGACGATCCATTTATATGTAGTAAAATACTTATCTCATGCAATAGAATGTGCTTTTTGATGGTTGAATTGCTCCTACCCCTTGGTGAGTTGTCTTCTTTCTTTTTCCTGTTTTTTAACTTTGAAATTTCATTGTCATTCACAACTGACTAGAAGATTCAATAGTTCGTTTATGACGAATATGAAATTTACGATAACCATTTTATTGATGATGCTTCTTAATATTCTTCTCCATGTACATGTAGGTTTATGAATCAATTCTCTGGTTGAAATAAACCTGAATATAAAGGTGGCAAATGGACCAATTGGACTTTGCGGTTTTACATTTAAGATGTGATACGAATAAACTTTTGTTAAAACTCTCTGCTTGAAAATTGTGCTTCTTGAAACTTTGTTTGAAAATGTCTTTTTTTTTTCTCAAAACCCGCCGCAACGCGCGGGCAATAAAACCTTGTTAAATAATAATTTTCAACGTTAAGTATATACAATAGCAAAAAGTGACAACTTTAATAAACTTTCATATACTAAACCCTAAATTTAATTAGTATTAAAATTATTATCTAATTCCTTTATCTACTAGATTAATTTAGAAATACATATTCATGTTCTCTATTATTTTCTACGGTTTTTATATGACAAATCTTATCGTAATTAAATTTTATATCTTCTTGAAGTTGTCATCGATTACTTTTATATGTCAACTAACTTTATTATAAAATTCTTTTAGTTTTCGAGAAAGTCTGATATTTTGTTTTTCTTTCGTCGGTACAAAACAATTATATATTTAAATAAACGAATATGAAATATTTTCATAATTACCCCTGTGTTTACGAAATGTAAACTAATGTTTATATACAGGGTATTAAGCTAATACACTTTAATTCGAAGTCGAAAAAGTCAAATCTATTATTTATGAAATATTATCTATTTTTTTTCAAATATCTGATCTTATTCCATCAAAAAACTGGTCAAGAGGCTAGTAAGCTACACGTCATCCGGCACAAAAACATTCAACTCAGACTTGCAAAATCATACAGATGATTAAGAATAACTTTTGCCTTAAATTAAGGCTGGCAATTTGGGTCGGGTTCGTGTTATTGGGTTCGTGTCGCTCGGGTTCGGGTCAGTTTCGTGTCGACCCATTTATTTTCGTGTCGGGTTCGAGTCGTGTCAGTTTTTTCCGTATCGGGTTCGGGTCGTGTTTCGTGTCAACCCATTTCAGTCAAAAGTATTTGACTGGTATATTTTTTATTTTCAATTATGGTTTTCGGGTACGGTTTTTTATTATAGGTTTCAAATACGGTTTCGAGTACGGTTTTTGTTATAAATTTTTTGAATTCCTTCTCTATTTCCAATTTTCTCTACTAACTAGTAATTAAAATATCGAATATCAATACAATTAATAGCTTTAATACAAAAGTACTAACTAGTGAACAAATCATGAACTAAAATAACATAAAGGAGATTATACAATTTCAAAAACAAGTCTTTTTTCTTTTTTTAGTTATATTCTCGGAAGAAATATCGGGTTGGGTGGGTTCCAAAGGGTATTGAATTAAATCATCAGCACTATAATATTGTTTAGGTTTAAATCTTACCAAGTTGACAAACGCCAAAGTCACAAAAGTCCAAAACAATATAGTCAAAACAACAAATAGCAAATGATGTAATATTGTTTAAGTTTAAATATTTTATTGTTTGTTTAAGTTTTTAGTTTATAAAGGTTTTGTACTTTTGTTTATCGGATTTGTTTGCTTAAGATGTCACTCCCTTATTTAAATTCACAATCTTTTTTTTCAAATTTAATTTTAAGTATTAAAGAAAATTTTATAAATTTTAGTTTTACCCTTATACGGGTCACTTTCGGGTTGTCGGGTTGACCCTAACCCAACCCATTTATTTTAGTTTCAACTTCGTATCGACCTGGTTTTGACCCATTTCGGTTTCGTGTCGGGTTCGTGTCACTTTTTTCGTGTCAGGTTCGGATCGTGTTTCGTGTCAGGTCAGGAATTGCTAGCCTTACCTGAAACTTACTAGCTCTCATAAAATTGTTAGA
Source organism: Pulicaria dysenterica (assembly GCA_947179395.2). NCBI lineage: Eukaryota > Viridiplantae > Streptophyta > Magnoliopsida > Asterales > Asteraceae > Pulicaria > Pulicaria dysenterica. The sequence goes on along the minus strand of OX359291.1, from coordinate 60,813,212 downwards.
AATTTTTTATGCTCGTAGGGTCTATAACTATGACGATAAAAATTCAAGTTTATAGAACTTTCACATACGCATGATGATAGTTGAAGGCGATAATCGGAGCCAAAGGAGTCTTTCGGTAAACAGAAAAAAGGCCTATGAAAATTGAATTCATAATATGTATGCTTTTAATTTGAGTATACAGATCAAAAACATAATAGCAAATCGTGTAAAGTGAGACATTATCTTATTTTTTACTGCTATAATCAATATCTCTATTGACTCTTTTTTAAAAAGGAATATTATTAACCACCAAATACATTTATATATATATATATATATATATATATATATACATTTGACAAGGAAGTATCGTGCGCCGAAGGGGTTTACTAACATGCGCTGCCTTTTGTATATATATTTGATTTTCAAAGCAGAAACCAATGTTTAGTAGAACCCCACTGGATTGTTTCTATGTTTTTATCCCCAATATCTTGAGTTCAAACCTTGAATCCTCATTTTCCATCCCTTTTTTCAAATTGGTTCCTGTCTAGTGGCCCACTGCCCCTCCCTCTTCTTCTTTTGGCCATTTCTTTTTTTTAAAATTATGTTATTATATTCTATTATTAATATTATATATATAAATTTTAGTTTTATGTTCAGGACGTACATACGGTCGTTTTAAATTTTTATTCTTATTTGATAACTATATTTAACTTTTTTTATTCCGTCTATTCCTTTCTTTTCTTTTTTTCTAATTCTAAGTAAATAATTATATTTAAATTTATTATTTTTCTATTGATGTATTTTGGTTTTAATTTCCGCAACGAAGTGCGTCTTGTCACACTAGTTATATGCAAAGTTCAACTGTTGAGGCAAATCAAAACTCGTAAACTAATGACAGCGCAAGCTGCAAACAAAGAAAACCAACACTAAACAACTGACAAAGGAACGAAATAACAAAAGAAAAAAGTTTCAGAAAAATAACCCATCTTCCTATCCGATTTCAACTAACCCAAAGCACACCAGACATCCATGAAACCAATACCACATAAACGACCAACATCTACCATTAACATTTTGGACATTCTTTGCAATTTAGTGAAAATAGTCTTCAAAGTAATATTTTTCAGCACTAAACAATAACTTTTATAGAAAAAAAATACTTTTAAACATTAAATAACAATTCTCAAATATAAATAAGTAAATTTAGTATTAATAAAATTTCATGTCCTTAATAAAAAAGAATCTTGTTCTAGAACACTTCGTGAACTCTCGGGACCCTGCCCTTTAACAAAATATCGGGAAATTAGAATTTAAGGCAGACGTATATAACATAACCAAATTATATATTAATTAAATTAAAGAGTATGAAGAAAACACATATTTAGATGTGAAAATTATTTATATTGTCAGCACTAAAAACTCTTCTTAGATTAAAGAATCCGAAATGATACATGTGAAGGTTTTATACTATTTATTTTTATTCACACATTGTTGACAGTTTGTCTTAAAATTAAGGAAGATCCCATTTACAGACATAATTATTTAGATGTTGTAACACTTAAATGAATAAATAACAAAATAACTAACATACCTTTCATTTAAAGTGTTTGTAAATATAAAAAATGTAAGATAGGTACTACGAAAACATTTATCCTATCCTCATAAATTAAACATATATAACTTTAAGAAAATTTCATTATATTTACATTATAAGTGTGTCATGATTAGTACTGTTATAATATATATATATAGGGCAAACAGTTGTCATTTTTGTTGTGGTGCAACAATATAAAGTGCACATATAAAATTGGAGATTTGGAGGCAAAGGGATGCTTTTCCCTCAGCAGGGTGCAAGAGGAAAGAACTTTAGACATTTTGTTATATTGAAGCTATCACAAGTTTCAAACAAAAAGCCAAGAATTATCAACCCTTATATATATCTTAACCTCCTTCAACTAGATAATCATATTTGTCAATTATCTTCAGTCCCCATGGCTTCTGAGGGCTGGAAACCTGCAACAATCTTCCTCTTGTTTGTGAACCTCGTGCTCTATTTGATCATCATAACAATCGCTTCTTGGGCAGTCAATCACGGAATCGAAGAAACCCATGAACAAGGTACAAGCGCTGAATCAAATTTTTACATTACATGTTTTCACTACAACAAATATGAGTTTTCCTCACGCTTTATCAAAAGCATGAAGATTTTAAAAAAATACACACTTAAAGGTGCGTAAAATAATTTAAACAAAATATAGGTAAAAACAATAAAAAAAAGCTCAAACTTTTAAATGTATAATAATGATTTCACACTTTTAAATGTGTAAAAATAGTAATTAATAGAAATTGAGAAACTTAACATAGAGATTTTTTCAATATTTTCACACTTAAAAATGTGAAAACTTTAATTATTTGTTAACATTAATATATGCGATACTTTAACTACATTATCATATTTTTATATGTGAAATTTACAAAAAAATAATTGTCACACCATATTTTTTCACACTTGTTTATAATTCTTTACATTTTAAAGTGTGAAAATATACTCAAAAAGTGTGAAAAATCAAGATATTTGTTGTAGTGTTTAGCATCAAAACCGAATATATTGATTTGGTTTTTGTACTGGGCGGTCCAATTATCCTTTGGGTCCGGAGCATAAGTTTAGAAAGAACCCTCTAAAAAACTTATTAGTACAAGATTTTGTTACGAAAAATTACTTTGCAGCAGCGTTGTTATTCTTAAATTTTAAGAAAGTTCTTGAAATCTTTCCCACGTTCTTTGAGCTAAAATGCGATTATTGTTGGCATGATGCAGCATCTGTTCTAAGTATTCCAGCAAGAATATTTCCAATATACTACCCATTTGGTAACATGGCAACTGGATATGTTGTTATCTTGTCTCTATTAGCTGGTGTTGTGGGCTTTACAACTTCTACCACCACAATGAGTAATGTAGCTCAGTGGGATGCTGCCAATCTACAAACAGCTTCTGCTTCTTCTCAACTCAGTTTATTATTCACATTGCTTGCCATGGGGTATATATGCCATATTTCTTTCTTAGAATAGTGATACTTACTCCTTTTGTTTCAAAAATAGTGTTCACTTTTGATTTTTTGAAGTATTTCTTTTTCAACCTTGATCCAAAATATTTTTGTTTGTGTTACATAATACTTAGATGCAAGACAATGAATGGATTGTGTTTTAAATGTATTTTCATAGGTATACTTTCTTCGGTTATTATATAACACAAATAAAAATATTTAAGATCAAAGTTAAAAAAAGAAATTTTTAAAAAGTTAAAAATGGTTAATTTTTTATGACGGATGATGTATTCAGTAACGAGTTTTTGTTATCTTTTAACACATGTTAATTTTTGCTATGTAACCAGATTTGCCTGCAAGGAGATAGAGATCGGCTGGAGCGGTACCACTTTGGTACTACTAATCATTTATTGTACTAGAGATAATGTAGATTAAGGTTTAATATAGAATAACGGTTTAATACGATACATGTAGAAACACGATATCATACAAAAAGATGAAAATCCCGGTAGGTGTCTTGTATATCATATTAATTACTATTTATAGAATATAAGAGAAACAATATATAGAAACCATAATAAGAAACTCTAATGCATGTGAAACATGATATCGTATGAGATCATACAGTATCATATTGATCACTATTTATAGAATACAAGAGAAACAATAGAAACCCTAATGAGAAACTCGAACGGGTTCTGATTCATTTTAATTAAGTTATCCTACATTAAATCCTAATCTATATTATTTCAAATATTTTTAACTAATTTTCTTTATATAAACCAAATTAATTGCTAGAATTAATGATGTTTGCAGCGTGCTCTAGAGGCCATCTTGATAATTGTAAGTGGGACACAATTACTTGGAATCATTGTGATTCAAGCTATTATCGCAGGGTTCCGGGAGTATTGAGTGTTTTGTTGTCGTCATTGATTGTTTTGGATGATTGGCTTTCTTCATTTATTTTTCATTTTGTACTTTGTAATTATGTATAATTGTGTAAAAACTTAAATGTTGATTGTCGATTTTTAATTATTTATAATTTTGTAAATATATAGAATGGTGTCTACGAGTTGTTCAACCAAAGAACTTATGTACTAATTTTGTAAATCGGTCACTGAATCTGCCTCCTCCTTTGCAACGGTAGCGTATGTCTTGTATGTTCTTTTAGGACACTCGATCAGGGCCGGTTTCACGGAAGTTCAAGAAGTGCGCCTCCGAACAGGGCCCATTTTCTGTTAGGGTCTAAAATTTTATCTATATATAGTACTACCTACACATTTGCTTATTTATAACTAAGCATTGTTGTTAATTGTTATTTGATTCTTAGAAATGTTGTTTTTGCGAAAAATTATTATAAATGCTGCAAAAAGTTGTTTTAGAGTCTATATTTACTAAATTCCATAGGATCTCTGAAATCTCAGGACCGGCCGTGCACTCGATGACCTTATTTTTTTTACGGCGATGACACATATCCTAGGGTTCACTTTTGATCCTTGGATCTTGACCAACCTTTCCCCCTTCATTTTCCTTTGCCTTCTCTGGAGTGGTCTCTTTCTCTACCTCTATTTCCATTAGCAATCAACCGATTGACTTCAAATCCATTCCCATTCCTAGAAGGCTCATGCGAAGCTCTCTTGAATGCAAACCTGATATGATCTCTTTCAATCTGATTGTGTCTCTGTCAACAATGAAAGAATTAACAAAATTCTTGTATGACAGAGGCAACGAAACTAGCAACACAAGGGCAACATTCTCATCCTCAACCTCGACATTGACATTTTCTAAACTCGAAAGAATGAAATTCAACTCAGCAATATGTTTCATTCAAAGTCATTCCTTTATTCATACGAAGGGAGAACAGACATTGTTTCAACAACTTGGTTGTTATTTTACGTTTGTTAGTAATGTAATGGTTATCATCTTTGTTTAAAGATATTGTGTTTGTAGCATTATGTTTACTGTATTCTATTTGCTTAAATATTAATAATCTCTTCACTTTTTAAAACTTGTGATTTTTTTTTTCAAAATTTAATGAAAGGAAAAAAAAGAACAATATAATTCTTTTAAGTAAAAAAATTGTTGTAATGTATGTTTTTAGTTATTTTACAAAAATAATCCAAATAATTTTTCACCGCGTAACTGCTTATGCTGCGTTCCCGAGTGTTACATACGAAGGAAAAGAACATAAAATAAAAATTAAGGAAAGAAAAGAATAAAAATTATAATAATTTACCTTTTCTGTGTATCCAAGTTTCAAAGAAAAAAAAAGAAAGGATATTATTTTCATCTGTTTTCCAGAGTTAGAGAGCAATAAAAATAAATAAATTATATTACAGTAATACCTTTATTTTATAAAATTATTAGTTATGATTGATGCTAATTTAGTCCATAATAAAAAATTATTATCTCTTCTTTTCCTTTTAATCCAAATGTTCTCATTTTTAGTATCAAAATTTATGACACATAATTAGTGACATCTTCCATATAAATCATTTCTCTTACACAATATTTTTTTTTTACTAATTCCTCTACACTTTCAAATCCTTTTGTTATTTCTCTAAAATAAAAATTAGGACACACTACGTACACAGTGTTAAGCTAAGCTAATAAGCTTTTATCCAAACACTCAGAGGCGGATTCAAGGGTAAGCTGGCGAGGACACATGACGGTGCTATCATTTCGTAGTGTAATTTTGATTTTTTCGAGCCAATGCTATCACACATTAAACTCATTTCAAATGATGTCACCACTCATTTAAAATCATGGATCCATCCCTACAAACGCCCCTCCATCTTCTACAAGAATTAACGCTTCGTTTTAAGTTTTTTAAAGAAGAAAAATGGAGAAAAAGAAAGTCACTTATTTCACTCTGAGTCCCTAAACTACGTTTATTACACTGAGAGTCCCTAAACTAAGTATTTTGTCACACTGATGGTCCCTAATACAACTAAAATGACTAAACTACCCTTACTATTTAACTTAAAATGACCCTCTTACCCTTGCTTCTTTTTTTATTATTTTCTTAATACAAAGAATTTAAATTTTTTTCTATTAAAAACATTAAATAATAAGTTTTATATTAGATGTAATTTTAATGATAAATAACCCCTAACCACCTCCTTCCTTCCCCGATCTCAGCCGCATACCACCACCATCACCACCCTCCTCCTCCCCTCCTTTCTTCTCCAGCGCCGTCACCACCCCTCCTCTCTTCCGCCGCAGACCACCACCCTCCTCCCCTCCTTTCTTTACCACTGTTATCTCTCTCTCTCTATACTACACACAGACACACACACACACTCTCTCTCTTCTCTCCTCCGCCGCAGACCACCACCCTCCTCAACTCCCTCTTTGCCGGTGAACATCATCGCCGCCACCTACGATCGCACTGCACACCACCATCACGCCTCCACTGCCGCATCAACACCAGGTTTAGCGTTTTTGAAGATCTAGGTGTTCAGGTTTCGTGGGATTTTTGTTCGTGATTTGCAGATCTGTGTTACGGATTTGGGATTTTTGTTCATCTTGTTCTTCATCTCTGTTTCGTCAGATTTTTTATTGTGATTTCAGATCTGTGGATATGTTCGTGAGTTAGGATTTTTGTAAACGATTTCAAAAGATCGGGAAGCATGTTCAACTGAACGGCGAACAGCGCTACTCGCCGTGGACAGCCGCCGCCGTTTAAGATCTTGTTCAGATTAGGCTTTTCATCATCTTCTTCATCTTCTATTTTTTTTTCTTTTTCAGATTAGGGTTTTCTTTTTCATCATCTTGTTCAGATTCTTGATTAGAACAGATATAGGGTTTTGATTCCTCACCAGGGTATTGATTCGTGATTAGAACAGATCTAGGGTTTTGATTTGGGGGTTTTCGGTGGTTTTTCCCAGCGAAGTATGTTGTGCTTGTGATTTAAGCTTGTGTTCTTGTTGGTTGATGGTGGTGGTTGTTGGTAGACGGTGGTAGATGGCGGTGGTAGGGTGGTAAGCGGCGGTGATCGGGTGGTAAACGGCGGTGGTAGCCTGGTCGGATGTTAAACGGCGGTGGGGGTGGTAACCACAATTAATTTGTTATTTTTAATACACTTTATTAATATTTAAATAATATAATAATTCTAAAAGTAAATAAATAAAACTTAAAATAATATAATAAAGAGTTAATTACAAAGATGGTCCCTGTGGTCTTGTCCAAATTTCACATTTAGTCCTTTAAACTCGAAAATTACACTGATAGTCCTTATGGTTAACGTTTTGTTTCACTTTTAGTCCTTTTGACTAACTGGTGTTAAAGTTGACCGTTAGTCAAAGGGTAAAATGGTCATTTAATCATATTATCCTTGTTACCAAACAAGATGAACCTATTAAACTACTTCCAAACACACTTATTTAAGAGAGTTCTTCTCTATTTGTTTCCAAACACCCCAACTCTCTAATACCCTTATCACTCCCCCCCTCTCTCTCTCATCTCTCATTCTTTCCAGACTCAAACACCGGAGTTAGAACCCCCACCGCCACCGTACTCAAACCCGTCGGAGTTCAGACCACCACTGCCTCCGTCGGACCATGAGTTCAGACCGACCACTCTCTCTCTCTCTCTCATCTCTCATTCTTTCCAGATCTGAAGTACTCACCCGTCGGAGTTAGAACCACCACCGCCACCATCTGAAGTACTCAAACCCGTCGGAGTTCAGACCACCACCTCCGCCGGAACATGAGTTCAGACCGCCACTGTTGCCTTCATCCATCGCGAACCGTGATGGTACCACAGGTCGCCGCTGTGCTTGAAAAACATATCTGAACCACAGATTCGAGCCGCCGCCGCTCCACAGATCTGAACCGCCGCCGGCCACCACCGCACGACTAGGGGTTTCAGATGATTAAAGGTCGATGATTGAAGGTCGATTAGGGGTTTCAGATCTGATTATGGGTTTAAATCAACAGGTGAGTTTAAGGTTCAGATCTGATTAGGGGGTTGCTTGTTTTTCATTGATTCCAAATATGTTTTTCATCTTGCTAATGTTGAATAATCAATGGTTCTGTATCATATTGTTCTATTTCTGTTTGTACGATGAATAATCAGTGTGTTTTGTATCATATTGTTCTATTTCTATATCATAGTGTTGAAGAATCTGGGTGTTCAATCTGGGTGTTTTTTATTAATTTTAATAGAAAAGGGTAAAAAGAATCTGGGTGTTTTTTATTAACAGTTTCGTAAACGGGGTGGTTGGTGGTGGTGGGTGGTGGGTGGTGGGTGGTGGTGGGGGTGGTTGGTGGTGGTGGGTGGTGGTGAACGAGGAAACCGGTGGTGGTGATAAACAAACTGTTAGTAATAATTATTTATTTCTAATTAACATTTGTTATATTGTTTAATATAATTAAATAATATTTAAATAAATATATATATATCTAATAAAGGAGTAAATGGAATTAAGAAGGGTAATACGTAATTAACTCTAATAAATAATAAATAAAATTATAAAGAATATAAAATTAAAAACCATGTTTGGTAACAAGGATAAAGTGGGAAAAGACTGAAATACCCTTTGACTAACGGTCAACTTTAACACCAGTTAGTCTAAAGGACTAAAAGTGAAACAAAACGTTAACCATAAGGACTACCAGTGTAATTTTCGAGTTTAAAGGACTAAATATGAAATTTGGGTAAGACCACAGGGACCATCTTTGTAATTAACTCTATAATAAATTTAAATAGAAGGGTAATACTATCTTTTTAAGTGACCAGGGACCATCAATGTGACAAAATACTTAGTTTAGGGACTCTCAGTGTAATAAACGTAGTTTAGGAACTCAGAATGAAATAAGTGACATAGTTCAGGGACCAAATGTGTAATTTACTCAAAAAAGAAAAAGAAAGAAACTAATCTAAGTTACGATATATAATAAAAGAGGAGAAAAAAAAGTGAAAAGAAAAAGAAAATAATATATATATATTTTTTTTGGTTAGAAGAAATGAAAGGACCCTTTTCCTCTCGCAAAAGGTCAGAATCGGTCAATCGTCAAAACTCGAGGTCAGAATCAATCGCTCGGCAAAACTGGAAATCTCAGAATTGCAAGTCATATTTGAGAAATCATCGCAAATTGCCTCCTAACTCTCCGGTAATCGCATCGCAAATCAATCAGATTATTAATCTTCTTTTAAAATCTTATCTCAATTAGGTTCTGTTTAGTTCCTTTTTGGTTTATGTTTGCTATTGAATTTGATCAATGAATCGTATTTCCTGTTTTGACTCTTTGTGAAATTGAAAAATTGTTTCAGCTTAAAAATTTAGTACCAGATTTCTTGATTGGCTGCTTAGTTCAAGTCTAATGAAATATGATGAATATTAGTATGTTTTGAAAGCAAAAATAATTTAGTGATCCAAAAATAGTTCATAGATAACTGTCAAATGTGTTGAATAGAAGTAGTGTAGGTGTTTACTTGATGAAGTTCTTTTGAAATTAGAAAACTGGATCACAACAGACCATGTAGTTTGGCTCCACACTAAGTATAAGTTTCATCGTACTCTAAATTCTTCTTAATCTTTATAAGATAGTTTTGTCCTGTAATAAGTTAGATACATGAATAAATAGCTCGGTTTGGTATCTTTACATCCATGATTATTTTAACTATTTGGGAGATGATATTTTCACTTATAAAGTTAATTCATCCACTACAAACTCATACTTTACTAACTTGTAACATAGCTTTAAAGGTGTTGTACCTTTAGTGGATGAATCAAATTTATAAGTGGAAGAATCAACCCCCAAACTAATTATAGTTGCATATATCAAAGTAGCAGTAGTCGTAGCCTAGTGACTGTCAAACAAAGTAGTAGTAGTCTTAGCCTAGCCTTTTGGTAACTTTATTTGGTTTTAACTTTTTGGTTAAAGTAATAAACAAAGTGTTGAATTTAAACATCTAAACCATTTTACATCTAAAAGTAGCAGTCGCCTTAGCCTAGTGAGTGTCAAAGTGGCATTATTAACTAAAAGGTTCTGGCCGTCAAGAGCGATAAGTCTGGTGTAAGTATCTATATTAAAAAGCTTCAACTTCTAATTTATGAAACCAAGTTATGAGAGCTATAAATAGAAACCAAAGGTGAAAGTTGTTAGCTTTAGGAAAAACTACCATCTAAATTCAACTTCTCATTTATACTGACATGGGAGTACAAAAATATATGGCAAAATATAACTAAGCACTTTATGTTAGGCAATTATCAATACTACATTATAATATGTTTAATACTCTCTCTCCTACCTTAATTCCTTAAAAATTTAGCAGTTGAAAATTACTAATATACCATTCATATAAACCTCCATTTCTCTCTTCTACTTTAAAAACTCACCAATAAACACACTAAATCCATAACTGCACACTTTCTCACCCATAAAATATAAAAGAAGGGTTGTTTTGTTGTTTTTAAGAATTCGTTTTGAAAATGACGAAGAGTTGTTGATGAAAAGAAAAGAAAAGGAAATGACATGAAACATGTTATATTACCGGGTAGGAACTATTCGCCGAATACCATACCTCTATATTCAGTTGGATGGTATTGAAATTGACTTGGAAATGTACTTTGAGTAGAATAAAACTAAGGGATTGATTTAGAAAGGTACTTTCGCATTTCTGGTTAAAGCGAATCTTTTTCTAATTCAACAAGTGGATAAAGATCCAAACTTTTGTTCCTGGTAGTACTTGTCACATATCCTCTAAACTTTCTGAACTCATATCAATTAAGATCCACAATGGCATATTGAATACAAAATGTTATCTTTAGTTTTGAAACTAGGATCGTAGCATGATCATCTTTGTACATGTTTTTTGCACACCGGCAATCACTCTAGGTTACGTGTGAATTTGCATGTTTACAGTAATGTATTATCAGATATAGTTCTCCTTAAAGATAATTAAGAAAGAATTCTAGTAGCTCAATGATCATTTTTGCTGTAATGGTAGGAATATAGAATGTAGTGCGAAATGACTAGTTTCTTAGCTAACAAAATTATCTTTTCAAGTGCAGGCTTAGCTGCTGTGGTAAGTAACACCCACAGGTTTAAGTGAGAATGAATTCTGATATTATAACACACAATGGTGGATGCCACTGTAAAAACGTAAGATGGCGAGTTCAATCACCTTCTAGTGTGATAGCATGGCATTGCAATTGCTCAGATTGTGCCATGAGAGGAAACACTCACTTTATCGTACCTTCGCAAAGATTCGAGCTTATGGAAGATTCCAGAAAGTTCCTCACCACCTACACTTTTGGCACTCACACAGCAAAACACACATTCTGTAAAGTCTGTGGCATAACATCTTTTTATACACCCAAGTCAAACCCAGATGGGATAGCTGTAACATACAAGTGTGTTGATCCTGGAACACTAACACATGTGGAGATTAGGCATTTTGATGGCTTGAATTGGGAGAAATCACACAAGTCAACTGGAATTTCCTCATGTTCTAAGGAGTAAAGAGACATCACACTGCTCAACTTTGTGCAATATTTTTCTTGTATTATGGAAATGTGTTTATATGACTTGAACGTGTGATGATGCTTTTGTGTATGGCATGTAACAAGGATAAATAAACAGAGAGTTTTCCCTGTCCAAGTTATCCGGGGATAATGAGTCTTTGACTCAGATGTATGTTGTATGTGGCCTAACAGGGGAATCCGGTGACCTAACAGGGGTCGTGACCATCTCTGGACCAGTCCCTAACCACCCCAAAATCCGGTGACCTAAACGGGATTAGGTTAAATCTGGTAACTTGAATAAAAGTATTAAACGGTTAGACTTCAACACCTACTACAAAAAACAACCCGTTCAATTTACTACATCTTACTTTATGTTAAATACTTAGATTAAAAACATATTAAATTGAAGAATACTACAAATAAAAAAAAAATTATAATTACCTATTAAATTTTACAAAACGTAAAAGATTTTTAATTTTGAAGTAGATAATGTCTTCGATTTGCTAATTATAAAATTAAATAAATAATCTTCTAATATATATTGTAAAATTTTAATTTTGACTTTTTTGGAGTCAAACTAAATTGAATATAATAAAATGAAAAAAAAAGTTGTTTTATATCTATATCAATTTAATGTTTATAATGTTAAATTCATATATATTAATATCTAACATTTCGTAATGTTTAATATTATATATTTAAATTTAAAAATTAATACGTACTAATTATTCAATCCTGAAAATTGCATAGATGGTTATCGTTTATGAACTAAAAATAAGGAGTTATTCTATTTCATGTACACCTATTATAGTTTTAAATTAGTGTAACAAACTTTTTATTAATTATTCAACATAGCCGTATGACCTACTTTGACTAACAGATAAGTTTTAAATCCATTAAATCATATTTATCAAAATCATTACCCTTACCAACGGATTTTACCAACGGACATTAATCCATTGGTAATTTTGCGTATTTACAACGGCCTTACCAACGGAAAACACTTTAATATGCTTTTACATTTTACCAACGCGCATCCGTTGGTAATGTTGTTGGCAATTTTACTATTTTTGGATGGAATTTTCCCACCCTTTTTTTGCCAAAGGGATTATTTCACTTTTCCGTAGGTAATCATCACAAATTTGAAGGGAAATTTGCCGCTCTAAATTACCAACGGTTTTTGTCACTTTTTCCGTTGGTAACTTTCTAAAAAAACATACCAACAACTATATCCCATTGGTGATATGTAATTCCCATTGGTAATTCTGGTTTATTGAGTCTTTTTATATATCTATTTCTTCATACATTATATATATATATATATATATATATATATATATATATATATATATATATATATATATATATATATATATATATATATATATATATATATATATAGAAAAGGCTCACGCGAGAACCATTGTTAGCGCGAGAATCGCGAGAACCAATCTAAGCCGTTCAATTCCCCCTCCTTCAATGCCATTGCCCACCCATGAATTCCTCACATGCACTCTGCCACACCTTATCCCTCCACGCTCTCCATCCATGATACTTCCCATATCTAAGGAACGACTAATATTCGTTCTTGCGGTTCTCGCACTAACAACGGTTCTCGCATGAACCCTCCCCTATATATATATATATATATATATATATATATATATATATAGAGAGAGAGAGAGAGAGAGAGAGAGAGAGAGAGAGAGATGTATTTTGAGTATCGCGGTACTCAAAATTAGAACGGTAAGTTAAAAAGGTTATAAAATATTAAAATAAGAAAAATATGTTAAAAAGGAAATATAGGTGTGAACATTTGTTATAATATGTTCATTAATTAACTAAGAAATTAAATTAATGAAATTAATTATACACGGAAACTATATTTTTTTATAATATAACAGTAATTAAACAAGTTTAGATTAACTTATCTAACATATTATATGAGCATAGACACACATGCACACAAACTTAAAATATACAAACATATTGCTACAATGTTAAATTATGAATAATTAAGCCTTCTTCATCCAAGAAGACCAACAATGATAAACATGATGACGAGGTTCAAGCTTAGTTTTACTGTAGATACATTTCAGGTTGTGAAGCTTCATGGAGGTTATTTGGTTATGATATTCATTTTCAAACGCCTCATGTTGAGAGGCTATCGTTTCATTTAGAAGACGGCCAACTAGGGGTGAGCATGGGGTCCGGTAGACCGGAAAAAACCGAAAAAACAGGACCGTACCGGACCGAGACCGGTCAATACCGGGCCTGGTCGGTCCGGTCTTTGGTCCTTGTTTTTTATAAATTTCGGGTTTCGGTCTTGTCCGGTCCGGGCCGGTTTTGTTTGATACAATGTATAAAACAACTAAAAGACTGAAATAACCGACGAACCGAACCGGACTGGACCAAGACCGGTCCGGACCGGGGCTTGTCGGTCCGGTCTTCGGTCCTAGTTTTCTCTACATTTCGGGTTTCGGTCCGGTCCGGTCCGGGCTTTTCCAGTCCGGTCCGGTTTTTGAACCGTTCTCACCCCTACGGCCAACCAATTGTTTACGACACTCAAACCAATGTTGAGGATGGTTTATCTAAACCATCTGTTGGAACATCTCAAGTCATAGAGTGGATGAATTGTAATAAAATATACCCGGAAGCACGTGAATTAACATACGTTGAGTTTCCAAAATATTTTGTGTGGAATTAAAAATCAAGAAAATGGACTCCAAGGCAACGAGGAAATGCGCTTGGAAGAATACACTATGTTCCTCCTAAGGTAGGTGAAGCGTACTACCTTTAAATTCTACTTAAAAAAGTGAGGGGCCCAACATCATTTGAGGAAATAAAAAAGGTAAACAATGTTACATATGGTACGTATAAAGACGCTTGCTATGCACTAGGTCTTCTAGAAGATGTTAACGAATACATAGACTCTATAAAAGAAACAAGTAGTGGGCAAGTGCTTCTTATTGTAGAGATCTATTTGTGATGTTAATAACATCGGGCAGTTTGTCAAGACTGGAATTTGTTTGGGAACAAACATGACAATTTTTAAGCGACGACATTCTTTACATTCGCCATCAAGAGCTTGGTTTACCGGGTAACATCTCTATCTACATGTATAACTCTATGGATTATTCGTTTTCTTTTTACATATATTATTTATAAACGGATTTTTTAATATACATTAAACTTATTTCTTTACCTACATCTCTTACCAGATTCGAGTCTTAATGATACTGCAATAAAAAATATTGCATTAGCCAAGATTGAAATTCTGTTAAACACTTGTGGAATGAGTCTTCAACAAATACCTAACATGCCATGTCCAGATTTAAATTATGTTAAGGAGTCATGTAACATGCTTATTCAGGAAGAATTATCCTAGGACAAATATGTTTTAAAATATGAACATGACCGACTTTACTCAATGATGACGGAAGAACAAAACTCCATCTACCAAAAAGTAACAGATGATGTTCTTAATGGCGACGGTGGTGTATTCTTTGTTTATGGACATGGTGGCATGGGGAAAACTTTCCCGAGGAAGATTTTATCTGCTGGAATTCGCTCAAGAAATCTCATTGTTCTTAACGTCACCTCATGTGGAATTGCATCTTTGTTACTTCCCGGAGGTCGAACATGAAGGGTTTTGTAGGGTATAAAAACATATCAGAATAACATGCACAGCGGAATAAAGCAAAACCCTCTCCAGTGATCTCATCTAACTCGTATAGAAACTAAAAGAGAAGTAGAAGATTAAAAGTTATACCATTGCAGTTCAACTTGAAACTTCAATCCTAGAATGCTAAAGGTAGAACACCGCTACTGCACCACATCGAACAGGCTGCTAGACCGCCAAGGATTTTACCGATGATCAAAACTTGATCCCGTGTGTGTGTGTGTATCACGTCGCCGACCCCTTGGGGTTCTCGGTTTTTTTGCGCCGATCGAGAGAGAGAGAGAGGGAGGATTAGGGTTTTTTTGTAGCTTGTAATTCTCTTATACTAATCCTAAGGTTTAATAAGGTGTGTATATATATATATATATATATATATATATATATATATATCCTTATTAAAGCCCAAGCCCGTTTAATTAAAGCCCATCTTTAATTAAACTATTAAGTAATTACAGAAAATACCCTTTGACCTTTCTAATTAATTAATAACTATTAATTAATTGGTCCTGTTAATATTTAAACTAAATATTAACTTCTCCTTTAAATAATAAATAATTATATTTCCTTTTCTCTTAATAATTAATTATTCTTACACACTGTAAAATCCAGATGGTTCTAATTGGGTGTGTAGCAGTGTGATCCTTTAGTGTCACATAGCATTGGATACGATGGTACATGTTATCTATCTCTGCACACAATCTAACAGACTCCCACTTGTGCAAGATAAGTAACACTTCTTGTATATCGTTGGCCTAAGGAGGTCCCTAGCCAAATGCTTAGGTTAACCAGACTATGAGATCTCTTATATCTAGAGACATAATCCACCCCTTGGATTATCTAGGCTTTTCCTTTTGCATCGCGATATTCCGTAATGTGAGTATTAGACATGGAGCAGGGATCTTATTCTAAGTACTCAGATTTTCTCGACTCTGATCTCGACACTCTGTAGTTACGGTTTGCCGAATGAAACCTATCATTCTAACCGAGCGCGGCCACGCATTTTCAGTAGTCTTAATTGTCGAGGAGCTCAGAAAATATCTCTCTTAAAAAGAAGGTGCAAATCCCATCTTGACTGTTGGTCCCTTGGTGAGAATAACAACAAGCAACAGATGTGTAAAAGGGGGGTTGAATACACTTTCTGCGGAAATTGAAAAATCAAAATAAAGTGTTACACAAAGTAAATCAAACCACAATCGAATGCTTTGCTTTTCATTAATAAGAAGATGATTATAGACTCTATCAAGTAAGCAACTCTTGATATGTAATCACCTAATATAAATCTCTCAATTTTTCAAACTTAGCTATCTATAATCAACTTATGATTATAGATACTGACGACTCTCTAAACAGAATTTAATCACAGATTGAAAACTTACCAATCTCACAACTAATGTGAGTTTCTTGATCACGTTGAACTGACAAACAATGATTCAAGAATCGTAACACATATGGTGAGGTGAGATATTTGGCTCTGCAATACTAAGTTGTTTTTGAGTTCAAGTCGTACCTCTAAACTTATCAGGAGATAAGTATTTATAATCATGTTCCTACGGTTCCTAACAAATTGGACTTATCCTAGTTTGCTAACTAACTACCGGATGACTCGGAATCTTGAATCTTGAATCTTCTTATCTTGAGTCTTCAATCTTCAATCTTGATTCTGGAGTCTTCTTATCCGCACCGTAGATATAGAGAGTTAAAACATAATTTAAAACAAATTTAAATTCTCTTAAACTGACTTCTTTAGTCAGGCTGAGTTACTCAGCTTGAAACTCATCAAGCTGAGTTCTTCGAGAAAAAACCCGAATTCAAACATGAACTAACATGTATATTAATAAACTCATCCTTAGAAGTCTTAAGAGTTAGCTAGAACTTATTTAGCAACTTTGTTGAGCTGACTCAGTATTCACGCTGAGTCACTCAACTTGAAACACATCAAGCTGAAAGCTCAATATATCTTAGGTGACATACACAGCTTATCACACATAGTGATAATCTTACTAAGATATAGTCTAAGCTGGTCGAACATATGCTCAGCTTATACTCAGCATATACTCAGTCTGAATCACTATAAATGTTCAGTCTGACTAAGCTTCATAATTCTGTTTAAGTTGTATTTAGAACTTATCCTACGAACTTAACTTTGTCTCATCAAGTCTAAACTTATGAGATCATCTTCCCAACAAACTCCCCCTATTTGATGATGACAAAACCATCAAACAGTTATTAAGTTTGTTTAACAGAATTATGTTTTAAATCTTAAACTATCAAGATTTTAGATTTGAACTAATCAAATATTCATTGAACTTATCAATTTTAAGTGGAACAAACCAACTTTTAGTTGAACAAACCAACCAAATATGTCACTGAATAAGAACTAATCATTTATTCATTAAGCTGAACTTACCAGACTAATAAGTATGAACATATTATAACACAGTTGAACATATCAAACAAATATTTGTATTAATTGAACTAATCATAATACAAAAATATTGATCACTTAGATCATGCACACTAAGTGCTTACAAAAATATTAGAACTAATCTAATATATACAAGTAGAACTAATCTATTCAGTTTATCTGATGAAGTATTTGCGAAAGGTATTTTAGAAGGTGAGAAGTCTGTTTTGTAAGCATAAACTTCTCTAAACCGGTTAGGGTCGGTATATATACCTTTTTGAGGAGAGAGAAAAGTTACCGTTGAAATCCCTTTTTATCCGTTACACCGAAAAAAAAATTTCTGCTTGATGTAACAGTGAGAGGGTAGAAACATATTATCTTCCAACGGATACAAGTGTAAAATAATATGATTAACTAATGATAATATTATAAACACTGATAAAGTATACCAATACACAATTGATATACGATGCGATTTGAAACAGACTCAAATACATATGTATAGATGAATTAATGACAATTAGTAATTAAATCATAAGTTGGACACACCAAGCTGAGTAAACTTATCACTCAGCCTAAGTCAAGCACTTAGCTTGAATAGAGCACTCAACTTGAGAATGAAACTCAGCCTGAGTAGAGCACACAACTCAGGCTCAATGACACTTAGTCATTTTCGTTTGAGACTGACTCAAACTTACTTTGTAACTACACTAAGTAGTTAAAGTATGTTTGGAACTTACCAAACATGTGAACTAATCACACAGCTTGAGTGATGCACATAGCTCAGACTCAATGACACTTAGTCATGTATGTTTGAGACTTACTCAAACTTACATTTTAACCACACTGAGTAGTTAATTTATGTTTGGAACTTACCAAACGTGTGAACTCATCAGTCAGCTTGACATGTTAGTCAGTTTATGGAAACTTATTTATAAACTGTGCACTCAGCTTAAGACACTTAGTCTCTGTCAAACTGAAAACTAAGATTGTAGACACTTAGATAGGGGTTGAGCATACCCAATTCACTTAGCAGATACATAAACCTCTTTTCATCAAGTGGTTTAGTAAAGATATAAGCTAATTGGTCATCAGTGGAGATAAATTTAATGTCAACTTTACCTTTTTCCATGATGTCCCTGATGAAGTGATGTCTAATTTCAATGTGCTTGGTTCTTGAGTGGAAGACTGGATTGTAAGTGATGGCTATTGCACTTTGGTTATCACTGAAGATAAGAGTTTTCTTGAAACTCATGCCAAAGTCTTGAAGCTGATGTTGCATCCACAGGATTTGAGCACAACAGCTTCCTGCTGCAACATACTCAGCTTCAGTAGTTGAAGTAGCCACTGAGTTCTGTTTCTTACTGGTCCAGCTTACTAGCTTCCCTCCAAGCAATTGACATCCTCCAGTTGTTGATTTTCTATCTAACTTGCACCCAACATTGTCAGCGTCAGAAAAACCAACTAACTCAAACGCAGAGTCCTTTGGATACCAAAGGCCTAGATTTGGTGTACCTTTACCTAAAGATCCTTTTCACAGCTTGAAGATGTGATTCTTTAGGATCTGCCTGATATCTTGCACAAACATATGTAGCAAACATGATATCATGTCTACTAGCTGTCAAATAGAGTAATGAACCTATCATTCCTCTATAGGTAGACTAACACACAGACTTACCATCTGAGTCTTTACTCAGCTTGATAGCTGGTGACATGTGTGTTTTCATGGTTGAACTTGAATCAAAACCATATTTCTTTATCAAATCAAGAACATACTTGCTTTGATTGATGAATATCCCATCCGGCTTTTGTTGAATTTGTAAGCCTACGAAATATGTTATCTCACCCATCATACTCATCTTGTACTCTTGTGACATTATTTTGGAGAACCACTCACACAGAGATTCATTGGTAGAACCAAAGATAATGTCATCCACATAAATTTGTACAAGAATCACCTGTCCCTTGCTCTTTTTAATAAAGAGTGTCTTATCGATACTACCTCTGGTGAAATCCATTGATAGTAGATAAGTGGAAAAAGTATCATACCAAGCTCTTGGAGCTTGTTTAAGACTATACAAAGCCTTGTCCAACTTATAGACATGATGTGGAAACTTTGAACTTACAAAGCCAGAAGGTTGTTTCACATAGACTTCCTCCTGAAGTTTTCCATTAAGGAAAGCACTCTTCACATCCATTTGATAGACTTTAAAGTCTTTATATGCTGCATAAGCTAAGAACAGCCTTATGGCTTCAATTCTAGCAACAGGAGCAAAGGTCTCATCATAATCGATTCCTTCTTCTTGCTTATACCCTTGTGCTACCAGTCTGGCTTTGTTCCTAACTATCACTCCATCCTTGTCCATTTTATTTCTATAGACCCACTTAGTGCCTATAACTGTATGATCTTCGGGGACAGGGACAAGGTTCCAGACTTTGTTTTTCTCAAACTCATTTAATTCTTCTTGCATAACATCAATCCAATCCTCATCCTCTAAGGCTTCTTCAGTCTTCTTTGGTTCCATTTGAGATAGGAAACCAAAGTGAGCAGCATAGTTAGCTGTAGCCTTGGATCTGGTCATAACCTTTTCTTGGACATTTCCAATGATCTGATCTTGAGGATGATCTTTGAGGAATTTGAATGTAGTAGTTAGAGAGTCTGGTTCAGTATCTGAGTGATGTTGAGAGCCCTGAGGTGAACTTATCTCCTCAGTCTCAACAACAACATTGTCAACAAACTGTTGATCACCAAGATCTTCAGTCTGAGGAATGTCAGCTCCAAATTGATTTATGAACTCATCATCCTTCTCAGCTTGAGAATCCATTTGAGCATGTGATGATTTCTTTGATGGACACATATCATCATCACTATCATCTCCTATAACATACATAGGATTTGATAAGTTGGTTTCCTTAGGCCTTTCAAGCTCACTCAGACTGACCAAGTCAGCTTGACTTTTATCAACTTGATCAAAACTGTCTTCATCAAATGAGACATGAATTGATTTTTCTTTGGCCTTTCTCCTTGTATTATATATTCTATAAGACTTGGAAATTGAGGAATAACCAATGAATATTCCAGGATCAGCTTTAGGTTCCAACTTATGGAGCTGATCTCTTTGATTCAGCACATAGCATTTTGAACGAAAGATATGGAAATAACCTAATTGGGCTTTCTAGACTTATACATCTCATATGAAGTCTTTCCATGTCTTTTGACAATGATTGACCTATTTTGGGTATAGCAGGCTGTACTAATAGCTTCATCCCAAAAATAGAGTTTCAATCCTGCCTCACATAGCATTGTTCTAGTAGCCTCAATTAAGGTTCTATTTCTCCTTTCAGCAACTCCATTTTGTTGTGGAGTTCTGACAGATGAGAAATTTTGTAATATCCCTTTTTGTTCACAGAAGCTTTCAAGGGTTGAGTTTCTGAACTCAGTCCCATGATCACTTCTGAGTTGCTTTACAGACAAACCTTTATGCAACTCTTCCTGTTTGATAAAACTGATTATCTCCAGGGCAGCCTCACTTTTGGCTTTAAGGAATATTACCCAGGTAAATCTTGAGAACTCATCTACTATCACCAGTGTGTACCTCTTGCCACTTAGGCTTGGAGTACTTATGGGTCCAAACAAATCCATATGCAACATATGTAGTGGGTCTGTTATTGAAATTTTTTTCTTTGATTTAATGGACCCTTTATGGTGTTTCCCTTGTTCATAAGCTGACCACAATTTGTCTTTGACAAATGTGATCTTTGGTAATCCAGAGACTAACTCTTTATTGGATAGCATATTTATATATTTAAAGTTTAGATGAGATAAACGTTTATGCCATAACCAACTCAGCTTAGGAACATATTGGGAATACAAGCAGGTTTCAGTATAGGGATCATCAGAATTAAGATCAAGTAGATACATATATCTCTCTCTCTTTTAGCTATTAATACAGGCTTTCCCTTAGCATTATAAATTGTTCCTGCTTTCTACCTAAAAGTAACAATATTGTCTTCATCACACAATTGACTGATACTAATCAGGTTGTGTTTGAGACCCTTGACATATGCAACTTTCTGGAAAGTGACCTTGCCAGCTTGCATCTTCCCATAGCCTTTAGTTCTTCCATGGAAGTTGTCACCAAAAGTTACTTTAGGACCTTCATCTTCTTGGAAATCACTAAGAAGTCATTTCCATCCGGTCATGTGCCTTGAGCATCCACTATCCAAGTAACATTTACTTGAACCCTGCACATGATATGAAAACTAAACACATTAGTTTTGTTTGGGAATACACTTCCTGGTGGGTTCAGATGAGGAGCACTTAGCATCTCCATCTTGTTGAACTGACTGTTCAGCTTGAGCAGGAGCTGAGTCCTGTGTACTGATCAGCCTATTCTTGTTCAGGTCTTGAGATTTCAACATCACAATCCTTAGCCTCATGACCTCTACTTCTGCACTTGTAGCATCTCCTTCTTCCAATGATTATAGGAGGTAGAGTGTTTAATAATCCTTGTGAGAACTTGCTCTCAGTCTTGGGATTATATATAGTGGATAACTTTTCTACTTTCTTTGCAAGTTGATTCACCTGGTGCTCACTGACTTTGGACTTACCTTTGTCAGATCTTTGTTTGTTATCATTTTGATTAGAAGCTTGACCAACAAACTTTTTTTCCATGACCTTGGACTTACCTTTGTCATGCTCACTGGACTCACCAGTTTCAACAGGTTTGGACTTACCACTGTTGATCTTCTTGGACTTACCATGATCTACAACTTTGAACTTACCGTTGTTGTGATTTGACCTCTGACTGACAGCGGTCTTCCTATTCTTGTAACTTCTCTCCGAGCCAGATAGAGAATGTTGTCTTTTGAAAGGATTTGGGTTAAGCCTTTCTATGACTGAAGTTATTTGAATAGGCTGAGTGCCTAATCTGTCCAGCACAGACTTACTATGCTGTTTAGATGTTGAGTACTCATTTCCATGATCTTTAGCTTTCACAAACATATTGTATTTCAAGTTTGGATCATGTCTTTTCTCTGAGGCTGACTTCTGAGACTCAATCAGTTGTCTATCCTCCCCAGAATCTGTACTTGCTATCTCATCATCAGCTACATAAGCTGCTGTTTGATAGTCACCTCCAAGTACAGCTTGTACCTGTTTAGGAATTTGTTGGTTTATGCACTTTTCAGCAAGCTTTGATGACTTACACCAAGACTCATTGACCTTTTGAAGTTGGTCAGCTTTGTCTTTAGCTTCCTGAAGTTCTTCACTTAGAAGTTTATTAATGTGTCTTTGACATTCAAGATCACATTGTGCTTTCTTACCAACATCAATGTGAGATTTATTTTCCTTAATCTCATTCTTCAGTTTAGCTATCTCAGCTTTAAGGTCCTTTTGAGACTTAAGGATGGTCTTGAAATCATTTAGCAAATAGTCAAAGGCAAGACCCTTTTCTTCATCGGTGTAAGAGTTGAAATTACTAACCTTATACATGGAAGCAGGATCCTAATCACTGAGCTTGCTGTTTTCCTCAGCTTCCTTCATGTCAACTTCAAAAGTTGACTCGGACAAACCATAATCAACTTCATCAATTTCAAACTCTTCATCTTCTTGAGCCATTAGACATACATCATCACCTGAGGTAGATGATTCAGTATCCCAGGTTTCATCGTAAAGTCCTTTGTCTTTTGGCTTTGCTTTCTTGAGCTGATTATATTTCTTTTTATACTTATCAGCCCTGTAAGCATTCTTATCAGCAACTGATGCTGATTCTTCCTTCTTTAATCTGCACTCAGCAGCAATGTGTCCCTTCTTCCGACACTTAAACCACACAGCCTTCTTGGGATCAAAGGAACTCTTCCCTTTGCCCCTGTCAGATCTTCCTCTTCCCCGTTGATCTCTTCTCAAACGTCTGGCTAGCATGGCCATCTGCTCAGTGATAGTCTGAACATCATCAGTATCACCTGAGTCTGAGTCTGAGTGGTTAGCTTGAGATTCTGACTCAGTCTCAGATTCAACAACCAGTGCCTTGGAACTTTTCTTCTTTTTCTGTGCAACCAATGCAACTTCAGCTTTATCCAAAGAATCCTTGAGTTGTTGTTGTTGAGAAGTTCTTTTGTGTTCAGTGATTTATTCATGATTTTGCAAGAACCCATAAATGGACTGCTGGTTATACAAATGAAATGTTCCTCCAGCCCTCAGTGCTGTGGTCACTTCATTGAACCTTTCTGGTAACACATCCAGAAACTTCAGCACGAGTTCAGCTTCATCCTTCTTAATGCCTACACTTAGCAAGTCATTAATCAAGCAATGAAACCTGGTAAACACATCAACCAAGGTTTCATTTTTCTTTGAGAAGAAGTTTTCATATGATCTGTTCAGATGGTTCTTCTTCTGCTGTTTGACCAGATATGTGCCCTCATATGTAACACTTAGAGTATCCTAGATCTCTTTTGCAGATTGACACCCAATCACTGTGTGCAAGATCTCGTTAGTCAGGGCATTTTCCAGAACGCTTTTAGCCTTGTCATCCAGATTGAATAATTTCCAATGTTCATCTGTCTAGGATGCAACAGGCTTCTTTACCTCTTTTTCACTCTTGTTTGTTTTATCAGCGGACGTATCACTGACAATAGCAGAGATCTTGGGGATTATCGGTCCTTTGATAATGACATCGGACATACGATTTTCAATGGACTTGAGGAACAGCATGGCTCTGAACTTCCACATAGGATAGTCAGATCCATCAAACACGGGACAACCTTTGGCAGGCATCTGCGGAAAGTTTGAAGAATTGTTGCTTGTAGACATTGTAAACTTTAAACTTATGAAATCGTTCAGCCTGCTCTGATACCAGTTGTTGGTCCCTTGGTGAGAATAACAACAAACAACAGATGTGTAGAAGGGGGGTTGAATACACTTTCTGCGGAAATTGAACAAATCAAAATAAAGTGTTACACAAAGTAAATCAAATCACAATCGAATGCTTTGCTTTTCATTAATAAGAAGATGATTACAGACTCTATCAAGTAAGCAACTCTTGATATGTAATCACCTAATATAAATCTCTCAATCTTTCAAACTTAGCTATCTATAATCAACTTATGATTATAGATACTGACGACTCTCTAAACAGGATTTAATCACAGATTGAAAACTTACCAATCTCACAACTAATGTGAGTATTCGAACACACGAATAGCTTGGCAATCTGTGAGTTTCTTGATCACGTTGAACTGACAAACAATGATTCAAGAATCGTAACACATACGGTGAGATGAGATTTTTGGCTCTGCAACACTAAGTTGTTTTTGAGTTCAAGTCGTACCTCTAAACTTATCAGGAGATAAGAATTTATAATCCTGTTCCTACGGTTCCTAACAAATAGGACTTATCCTAGTTTGCTAACTAACTACCGGATGACTCGGAATCTTGAATCTTGAATCTTCTTATCTTGAGTCTTCAATCTGCAATCTTGATTCTGAAGTTTTCTTATCCGCGCCGTAGATATAGAGAGTTAAAACAGAATTTAAAACAAATTTAAATTCTATTAAACTGACTTCTTTAGTCAGGCTGAGTTACTCAGCTTGAAACTCATCAAGCTGAGTTCTTCGAGAAGAAACCCGAATTCAAACATGAACTAACATGTATATTAATAAACTCATCCTTAGAAGTCTTAAGAGTTAGCTAGAACTTATTTAGCAACTCTGTTGAGCTGACTCAGTATTCACACTGAGTCACTCAGCTTGAAACACATCAAGCTGAAAGCTCAATATATCTTAGGTGACATACACAGCTTATCACACATAGTGATAATCTTACTAAGATATAGTCTAAGCTGGTCGAACATATGCTCAGCTTATACTCAGTCTGAATCACTATAAATGTTCAGTCTGACTAAGCTTCATAATTCTGTTTAAGTTATATTTAGAACTTATCTTACGAACTTAACTTTGTCTCATCAAATCTAAACTTATGAGATCATCTTCCCAACATTGACTATTTGCAATTTAAGCACATGGCTTCCGCTGCACCTAGACATGCCCCTTATGATCACCCTGTTACGGCATGACGTTAGAACACGCTAAAGTACCGAAGTTACCATGCCCCAAACCAAATATCTCAGGTCTAAGGACAACCTATCAAGTTTACTTATGTTGACGCTCCATGAAGTAAACTCGATGCAGATCACCCCAATACTTATCCCCTGATAAATATCTATGAATATTTGGTCACAACCTTGTGCTTTTATTCATCCCCGAATAAATCATCAAATATTCATAATTGCGTTACGTCCCACTACATTAAGTACCTACGGGTATTCAGACAATTCATCACTTGAGTTGTCATGGATAGGTTTAAACATGCTAAAAATAGACAACTAGAAACAATTATGCAAATACCACTTATTTCAATCCCATGAAATGTAAATACATAATAAAAGAGTTTCAAGTTACGTCTATAGTAATAATAAAAAAAACATGAACTAGCTGCTATGTTCTAAGTACTGCATTCCTATAGAACTCGCACGTCTCTCATGCTTAGCCCTTGCTAGCGGCTTCGTCAACGGGTCAGCAACGTTGTCGTCCGTCGGTATCTTTTGCAATCTAATATCATCTCTTCCAATGATCTCTCGGATGAGGTGATATTTCCTGAGTATGTACCTAGTCCGCTGATGATCTCTAGGCTCTTTAGCTTGCGCCACAGCCCCTGAGTTGTCACAAATTATATCAGTCGGTCTAGAGATACTGGCAACGACTCTAAGATCCGAGATAAAATTCTTCAGCCAGACAGCTTCCTTTGCCGCACCACTTGCCGCAATATACTCTGCTTCTGTAGTAGAATCTGCTATTGTATCTTGCTTCTGACTTTTCCAAGATATGTCTCCTCCGTTTAGAGTAAAGACAAATCCTGACTGCGACCTAAAGTTGTCCCTGTCGGTCTGGAAACTAGCATCAGTGTAACCAGTTACACTGAGCTCATCCATCGAACCTCTATAAACTAGGATTATGTCTTTCGTCCTTCTCAGGTACTTGAGAATATTCTTGACGGCTACCCAATGGGCTTCACCAGGATTTTGCTGATATCTACTCGTGACACTGATAGAATATGCAACATCGGGCCTAGTACATAGCATGGCATACATGATTGAACCAAATGTCGAGGCATATGGTATCAATTTCATCTTGTCCTGATCTTGATTTGACACAGGACACTGAGCCTTGCTTAAAATCACGCAAGATTGCATAGGAATAAATCATTTCTTGGATTCATCCATCTTGAATCTTTTCACGACTTTGTCAATATATGTACCTTGACTAAGTCTGATAAGCCGCTTAGATCTATTTCTATAGATCTTTATACCTAGTATATAAGCAGCTTCTCCCAAGTCATTCATCTGGAAACATTTACCTAACCAGGATTTTACTCCTTGTAACACTGGTATACTGTTTCCTATTAGCTGTATGTCATCTACATACAAGATTAGGAAGGTTACTGCGCTCCCACTGAATTTAGTGTAAACACACGACTCGAACTCACTTTTGGTGAAACCAAATTCTTTGATACGCTCATCAAAGTGTAAGTTCCAGCTCCTAGATGCTTGTTTTAATCCATAAATGGATTTGAGCAACTTGCATACTTTATTAGGGTTCTTTGGATCTGCAAAACCATCCGGCTGTATTATATATATGTCCTCTGTCAGCTTCCCACTAAGGAAGGCGGTTTTGACATCCATCTGCCATATCTCATAGTCAAAATATGCTGATATGGCCATAAGAATCCTAATAGTCTTAAGCATTACCACTGGGGAAAAAGTTTCATCATAGTCAACACCATGAGTTTGCGTGAAACCTTTTGCCACTAGCCTTGCTTTAAAAGTATACACTTTTCCATCCATGTCGGTCTACTTCTTGAAGACCCATTTGCACAAAACAGCTTTACTGTGTTGAGGCAAATCTACTAACTCCCAGACCTGGTTGTCATACATGGATTGCATCTCTGCCTTCATGGCTTCTAGCCATTTCTCAGATTCTAAACCTGAGGCAGCATCTTGGTAGGTAGTGGTTTCTAAAAGATCCCCTTCGTCTTGAGCAACTAGGAATCCCAGATACCTATGTGGCTCATGATGAGGCCTACTAGACCTGGGAAGGTCTTGTGTTTGCACCTCTTCTTCAACCACATACTCGGGTTGGGATTCAACAATTCTTTGTTGAACCACGGGTTCAATTATCGGTGGTGGTGTTATCTCTTCCTCTTCAATTTCTTGAAGCTCTATTTATTTTCTTGGAGTTTCTGAGTTAAGAAATTTCTCCTCCAAGAACACCCCTTTACGAGCAACAAAGACTTTGTTCTCATATGGGTTATAGAAATAGTATCCCATGGTTTCCTTGGGATAACCCACGAAGATACACTTATCTGATTTGGGATTGAGTTTATTTGTGAATGTTCGCTTAACATACACCTCACATCCCCAACCTTGAGAAAATACATTTTGGGCTTTTTCCCCGTCCATACCTCGAAAGGTGTCTTTTCAACCTATTTGGTCGGAACCCGGTTCAGCATGAACGCCGCTGTCTCGAGTGCGTGCCCCCAAAATGACAATGGCAGTGAACTTCGACTCATCATTGATCATACCATGTCAAGCAGTGTACAATTCATCCTTTATGATACACCATTCATCTGAGGTGTATACGGAGGTGTGAGTTGTGAAACAATCCCACATTCCTTCAAATGATCGTCGAATTCCTGACTCAGATATTCGCCACCTCGATCCGACTGAAGCGACTTTATCTTCTTGTCCAGCTGATTTTGTACCTCATTCTGAAACTTTTTGAACTTGTCAAAACTTTCAGATTTGAGTCTCATGAGGTAGACATAACCGAACCTACTGAAGTCGTCAGTAAAGGTTATGAAATACCGGTATCCTCCTCTAGCTTCTGGAGTAAAGGGTCCACACACATCTGTGTGTATAATCCCTAATAACTCACTAGCCCTTTCATTTTCTCTGTTGAAAGGCTGCTATGTCATTTTACCAGACAAACAAGATTCACAAATATCATATGACTCTAAGTCAAATGGTTCTAGAATTCCGTCATCTCGGAGTTTCTCAATGCGTTTCTCATTTATATGTCCTAAACGACAATGCCAGAGGTAAGTTTGATTCAAGTTACTCTTGGATCTCTTACTTATATGATAGATGTCATTGTTATCTAGATTTAGCGTATATAGACCATTCTCTGGAGTAGCTTTAAAATAGAAAACATCGTTTTTGAAACATGAAATAATCTTTTCATTCAAAACATAATTAAAACCATAGTCTATAAGCAAATCAAACAAGATAACATTTTTAATAAGTCTAGGAACATAGTAACAAGGTTCTAGTTCTAAGACCATGCCCGAGGGCAAACTAAGACAATATGTTCCTACAGCTTCAGCACCAACCATGGAGCCTTCGCCTACCCGTAGGTCCATATCTCCTTGTCTCAGCTTCTTACTTCTCTTGAATCCCTGCAAATGATTACATATGTGATGACCACATCCGGTATCCAATACCCATGATTCATAAGAAGTAATAAGATAATCTATCATAAAGATACCTGACTCATTGGGCGAACCAATGTCCAGCTGATCTATGTCGAGTGAGTGCTCGCATGAATCCTTGCTGCCACAGTCTGGGCAACAAATTTCTCCAAGCTCTTCCAACCAGTCATCTTCCTGCATAGGGTCCACAACTGTTGACTCTAGCTGCTTTGGATTCAACTCAACGCTGATGCACATAAGGATTTCGTGCAACCATGCGACAATCATCTCAAAATCACCGAGGACATACATTACCCTCATCTGATAATAGTCCGACAGAGAACCGAACAAAAGCATAACTAGCTCATGTGGTTTTGATTTTGACCCAAAACTTTCATAGCAACCCAAGAGCCTTCTCATATTAATGAGATGATCGCTAATCGGCTGTTTTCTTTCATTTTTGCTGAAAGAATTTCCTTCATCAGCAGGATGCGACATATCCGTTCACTATACTTGAACTTACGCTCCAATCCCTAAGATGACTTCTCACGGAGATCATCCGTAAACTCGGATGACGCTGTGAGAACGAGAATCGACATAACGTCAGACTCGTCAGCCATATACTGATAGTAAGCGTCATACTTACTATCGTTGGGCATCTACCCCTAGTCGCTCTGGAGGTAATGTCTCTATGATGTGAAGTTTTCCCTGTGCATCCAAAACATTCTTTAGATGCATCTTCGAAACAGCAAAGTTTGAACCTGAAAGCTTCCACTTACCGATGATGAGGCTTAGAGATTCCTTTGGTGAATAGAACGGAATAACAGATATAAAATACATCTACAGAAAAGAAAAGATAAAAAACCGATTCAGTATTGATTATATCTTCCAATAATTATTAACTTTTAAACAATAAATTATTAGACTAGGATTCATATTTCACATTTCCCAATGCAAGGTTTGGGTACTTCCCACCGGGACAATGCTATTTCTGGTAGGTAAACCTATACCAATCATATCCAACCTGGACACGACTCCTAGATCCGCGGGACATCAGTTACAAGAACCGTGCATGTTTAGTCCCTCTAGTGCTTTTTGGGCCGGGACTCCCGATTATCACCAAAATAGATCGCACCACCTAAGACAGTGTGAACTCTGGCCGGGACTCTCGATTATCGCAGAGTCTTTCACACCCTTCCCCGCAATGGTTTGAACCCGAATGCCCAAGGTTTGGTCACTTCCGACACCCGAGTACCGTTTAACAGGAAAGGTGTACCATTAGGTGGGTAGCACACTGATCTAAGATTTTTCTAAAAAGGATTTCAAAGTTTTTAACGAGAAAAACTTTTGCCAGTTTTCTTTTAAAACACTGTTTAATAATTAACTATTATTAAAACCCTTGTTTTATTTCATCGTGAGAATCACAACCACGCATATATAATATGTAAAGAAATAAAACAATCACAAACAACTATGCCTTAGCCTTGCCCTTAGCTAATGTCGGTTTCGTGAGCCACACGAAAAACCCAAAGGTCAAAACCTAAGTGGAAAAACACAACACACATGGCATGGCACTCTAAAGCTCCTACTGGCTCCAGCATCCAATCCTGCTCCCTGCTCCCTTGTATTGTTTTCAAATCTATTCTAAAAAAATACACTATTCTATTCTAAAAACTAGAAATAAAAAAAATACAAAATAATCAAAGGCCCGCAGGCCCGCTAATCTAGTACTTTTACATAATAGAATAGGGGTTGTAAGTGGCACGCAGGCCTCCCCACACCATATAATAGAATAAACCAATCACAACCACAAGTGGAAAAAGTAAACAATCCACAAGGTCTAGGGCTCGGCTATGGCATCCCAAACATGTATTAAAACGAATACATTCAACAACTGATTCTAATTATCATATCCTGACGAATTATCTTGACTTTAACTAAAGGTTAAAATCACCTGCTTTAATAATTGTCATATTATGTATTAATTATTGTTATGCGTCTAAAAAACACTAAAATTAATTAATTTCAACCAACACTTGATTAATTAATTAACCTTTTAGTTTTATCCTGTTAGGTGTTACCCTAAACTAAAACTAAAATAACCTTTGGGCCTCAAAAATGGGCCAAAAAACAAACCATGGGCAAACCACACAACTGGGCCGCAAATATGGTGGACCGAACCACCCAAAATAGTTTGGGCCGAAAAAACGCAGCTCTCGGTGGGCCGTGGCTGCTGGGCCGAAGCTACGCCACGTCGCCGCCTGCTGTCGACCACCGCCTGGCCGCCGCCGACCTGCCTCCGACCACCACCCTGGCCACCACCGACCTGCTGGCCGATGACAACCACCTCGCCGGCCGTGACAGCCGATGCCGAGACAACGAGGCAGCCGATGCCGAGACAACGGGTGGCAACGAGGCTGCCGATGCCGAGACAGCCGGCTGAAACCGACCCCCGACGCCGGCCGTGGTGCTCCGTCGTGAAACCGCCGCCGAACTCTGTGGCGTTACCGCCGCCGGCAACCATATCGCATAAACAATAAATAATAAATAAAAAATAACAACTTTAAATCTAAGAATTTAAAATTTAAACCTTATCCTTTTATCATAACTACTTTTTGTTATGCATTTAAAATTCAAAACTTGATTTTTAAATTACTTAGATAAACAAAAGAAAAGTTAATCCTTGATAAAAAGAAACCTATTCATCATGATAAAAAGAATTCTACCTAGTTCCTTACGAGGTTAGAAGTGGTTCTGATACCACTGAAGGGTTTTGTAGGGTATAAAAAACATATCAGAATAACATGAACAGCGGAATAAAGCAAAACCTCCTCCAGTGATCTAATCTAACTCGTACAGAAACTAAAAGAGAAGTAGAGGATTAAATGTTATACCTTTGCAGTTCAACTTGAAACTTCAATCCTAGAATGCTAAAGGTAGAACACCGCTACTGCACCACCTCGAACAGGCTGCTAGACCGCCAAGGATTTTACCGATGATCAAAACTTGATCCCGTGTGTGTGTGTGTGTGTGTGTGTCACGTCGCCGACCCCTTGGGGTTCTCGGCTTTTTTGCGCCGATCGAGAGAGAGAGAGAGGGAGGATTAGGGTTTTTTTGTAGCTTGTAATTCTCTTCTACTAATCCTAAGGTTTAATAAGGTATATATATATATATATATATATATATATATATATATATATCCTTATTGTAACACTCCAAAATAGGGCCTAGTTGTAGGTAGTTGTACTATGTGCTTGTATACTTGTACATTGATTTTAATCAATGTGTTTAGTAGCTAAATGTGTTATTTGTTAATTATACGTGATAAAAAGGTGGTAAGTAAGATAATTATAAGAATAGGTAGAATTTGTAAATTACTAGTCGGTTTTAGATAGTGGTTCTACAAAATATCCTCGTTAGGTGAAACGGGTAAACGAGGGATTAGTTGTAAGTTGAAAAATGGAACAAAATACCGCGTTTGAAATATTTAAACCCACAAAGTCAGTTACCTGTTGGTCCCTTGTATGAGAGAGTAACAACAAGCAACAGGTGTGTAGAAGGGAGGTTGAATACACTTTCTGCGGAAATTGAACAAATCAAAGAAAAGTGTCACACACAGTAAATCAAACCACAATCAATCAAATGCTTTTATTAATCAGAAGATGATTACAATGCTTTGAATAAGAAGATGATTACAATGACTATCAAGTAAGTAACTCTTGATATATAATCACCTAATATAAATCTCTCAATTCTCTCAAACTTAGATATCTATAATTAACATATAATTATAGATACCGACGACTCTCTAAACAGGATTTTCACAGATTGAATCAACACATGATTACTTACCAATATCACAACTGACGTGATTAATTCGATCACACGAACTTCTTTGGAAATCTGTGATTAAATCTTGATACTGAATCAAGACTCGTAACACATACGATGAGATGAGGTTTGGCTCTGCAACACTTAGTTGTAATCGTCTCTGAGTCGTACCTCTATACTTATCAGGAAATAAGTATTTATAATCGTGTTGCTACGGTTCCTAACAAACTAGACTTAGCCTAATTCGCTAACTAACTTTCGGATAAACCGGAATCTTGAATCTTGAATCTTCTTATCTTGAGTCTTCAATCTTCAATCTTGATTCTGGAGTCTTCTTATCCACTCCGTAGATATAGAGAGAGATAAAGATGAATTTAAAACATATTTAAATTATCTTTAAACTGACTTCATTACTCGGACTGAGTTACTCAGCTTGAAACTTATCAAGTTGAGTTCTACGAGAACAAATCTGAATTCATACATGAACTAACACGTACATTGATAAACTAATTCTTAGAAGTCTAACTTAGTTGACTAAAACATATTTAGCAACTCTGTCGAGCTGACTTTGCTTTCGAGCTGAGTCACTCAGCTTGAAACACATCAAGCTGACTACTCGATAAATACCTTATGTGACATACACGGATTATTAAACATATTAATAAGCAAACTAAGGTATAATATAAACTGATCAACATATGCTCAGCTTATATTCATCTTATACTCAGTCTGAATCACTCTAAGTGTTCAGTA
Source organism: Pulicaria dysenterica (assembly GCA_947179395.2). Classification (NCBI taxonomy): domain Eukaryota; kingdom Viridiplantae; phylum Streptophyta; class Magnoliopsida; order Asterales; family Asteraceae; genus Pulicaria; species Pulicaria dysenterica. The sequence goes on along the minus strand of OX359291.1, from coordinate 60,779,523 downwards.
TGACTAAGCTTCATAATTCTGTTTAAGTTATATGTAGAACTCATCTTACAAACTTAACTTTGTCTCATCAAATTCAAACAGATGAGATCATTTTCCCAACAAACTCCCCCTATTTGATGATGACAAAACCATCAAACAGTTCTTAAGTTTGTTTAACAGAATTATGTTTTAAATCTCATTTAGCTTAATAAAACTGGGATTACCTGCCTGATCCTTAAACATGAAACCTTGAATAGGAGTGTTGATGCTTTGATTTTCTCTGAATTCTACTCCTACAGGCATGTCAAACAAATTCTCCCACTGCAGACCAAGAACTGGGACATACCTCAGTTCTTCAGCTCGAGCAATCAACTTGGAGACTTCAGATAGAATTTCTTGTTTGATCTGACTTCTTTTAAATTTCTTGAGCAACATCATTATCCTTTGCCATTCAATGTAGCCCATCCTGTGAACATATCTTAGGTCCATTCCCACTGTTGATTTGTCACTAAGCTCAAAAGTGAGAATGACAGCTCCATTTTCTCTGCTCAAGGTCATTCCTCTGATCTCTTTGTTGTAGCTCCTTTCTGAAATAACATTCCTGCAGTTCTGCATCTGAGTATGGAATTTGATCAGGTCTTGGACCAGTATATACAGCTTCAGCTCGTGCCAAAGCTTCCTTTTCTTTTTCTTTTTCTTGATCCCTGGCCTCTTTTTCTTTCCTTTTCCTAAGCTCATCAAGGGATATTCCCAGCTCAGCAGCTTCCTCTAGTTCAATCATTTCAATCATCTCCCTTGTAGCTTTTTCTTCTTCAGTTTCAGAAACGCTGTCAGCTTCAGATTCATTTTCTATCACTTTTTGCTTTTTAGCTGCAGGTTCCTCTTTGTTTATTTCTAACTCCCCCTCAGTCTGAGTCTTCCTCACTGCTCCTTTAGCTAGAACTAGAAGAGCTTCAGCTTCAGCTCGAACTAGCTCAGCTTCAGTATCAGCTTGAACCTTCTCCCCCTTTTTGTCATCATCAATAGGGTTTGAACTCCTTTGTTGTTGGAGTGCAGCAACTGCAAAGGCAATCTCTTGAACATCCTTTGTCAGCATCTCAAGTCTTTGATAGATTTGGCATTTGTGCTTCTTCTGCTTGAGATGGAACAAACCAAACTGAGCAGCAACATATTCTTTCAACTGCTGGATGCCTGAGGAGGCAGTATCAGTGTGAGGAGAGTGTTTGGGTGCATCATCCAAAGGTTGGTGTATACCTTCAAATTCATTTGCACCAGAGTTTGGACCCTGTGATTCATCCTGGCTTGAGGATGAAACATTGACAGGTCGTGCACTAGAGTGTGGGAAATGAATAGAACAAATAGGGCTCGAGACGTGAAGTGTATGGGTTGGTGGTTGGCTTTTGGGTATAGAGGGGGGTGATTGACCCTGGGAATTGGTCATATGTTCAATGTAACCTGAATGTGTCTGTTCAGGCACAGAAGTAGGCTCTCCCATGGCACGAATAAGTGTGGGCTGAGTAGACAGCACACCCGGTTTAGGCTGTTGGGTTTGAATGAGCCTTGAGGTTGACACCTTAAGAGTAGGCGTCTCCCCCTCAACTCCTGCCGGAGGGATCAATGTGATCTCAGCTCCAGTGATGCCTTTAGGAGTGGCACCACCTTTGGCAGTTTTTCTTTGGTAGGTTTGGATATTCTCCCTAGCAGCAGTGGGCATACTAGGGGTGGCTTCAGATTTGGATTGTAAATGGAATGAAGGTGGAGGAGATGGGTTAGACTGAGTTGGTTCTACTGCAGTCTTATCTACAAAAGTGGATGGAGAAAAGTGAGAAGAAAGAGAAAGTGGAGAGGTTTTACCTGAAGCAGCTTCTGTATGTGCTAGTTCAGCTTGAGCAGAGAGCTCAGCCTGAACCTCGGTGTCAGCTTGAGAAGCTCCCCCTTGATTCGATCCCTCATCTCCACTTGCAGATGAAACTCCCTCAGCCACCAAGAGCATTGGACCACTTTGACCCTCTTGCTCTGGGAAGATGTCATTGTTAAACATCTTTGGATTGAGAGTTGGAACAGGGAACACATCCCATCCAGCTTCATATAAATCCCCCAACTCAGCTTCAAGCACCAAGGACAAATACCTTGTCAATGGTACATGGAGGTCCCTGGTGGTCTTCAGTACTTGGACTTTGAGCTCGTTGAATATGAGCTGTGCATAATCGATACGTCTATCAAAGAACATGTTGTATAGCAGCTGCATTTCGAACTGGTTAACTTGATCCAAGCCTCCAACCTTGGTCCCCAGTAAACGTACCACTGTGGAAACCATGAAGCCCCAGCTGGTTGGAAAAGTGCCCTTCTTAATCACCCATTCAGTTTGAGGGTGACCCATTTGAGGTAGAACTGACCTCGCCACTTGTCTAGTCACGGTTGGCTCGAACACATCTTGAACAGGGAGTTGAAGAACATCCCTTAGCCGCTGAACCGTGAGGGCCACTGTTCTATCGCCATTAAGAACAGTGCCGGTTATCTCTCCTCTGTTCTGATTGAAGGTGCATGTAAACCAGAACTCCAACAGGTGTTGGGGAACAATGTTGAGTGATGCGCCACAGAAGGCGAATGCCAGGGGGCATTTACGGATATAATCAATCCAAATTTCATATCCTCTGCCTTGTTTCCTCTTAGGAATCGCAAGACAGGCCCGTTGATTGTTAATTTTAATCACTGGCAGTCCATTGTTCTTAAAAGTAGCACCATTGACCATCCGCTCACCTAGAACAAGAGTGGTACTTTCCATCGTTGAATGTTTAGATTACACAGAGTAATCAAATTGTAACTCGCACTGAGCGATCGTCAATTGCGCACTGAGCGACTTAGGGTTTATTCGATGGAACAGAAATTTGCACTTAGCAAAGAAACTGAAAGGTATTTTAGTATGTGAGAAGTCTGGATTGAAAGCGTAACTTCTCTAATTCGACTATGATCGATATATATACCTTTCCGAGGAGAGATAAAAGTTACCGTTAGAAATTCCCCTTTTTATCCGTTACGCCAAAAAATTACAGCTTGATGTAACAGTTAGAGGGTAGAACCACATCATTCTCCAACGGATACAAGTGTAAAATAATAATATTAACAAATAATAAGATTATAAACACTTTGTAAATATATCAATACACAATTGATATACGGTACGAATTGAAACTGATTCAAATACGTATGGACAGAAAAATTAATAACACTTAGTAATTAATTCATAGATAGGACACACCAAGCTGGGTAAACATATTACTCAGTCTAAGTCAAGCACTCAGCTTGAGTGGAGCACTCAGCTTGAGTGGAGCACTCAGCTTGAGTGGAGCACTCAGCTTGAGATTGATACTCAGCTTGAGTAGAGCACACAGCTCAGGCTCAATGACACTTAGTCATTTATGTTTAATACTGACTTAAACATGTAATTTTAGCTACACTAAGTAGGTAAAATATGTTTGGAACTTACCAAACGTGTGAACCAATCACACAGTGTGAGTTAAGCACATAACTCAGACTCAATGACACTTAGTCATTTTGTTCGAGAATAACTCAAACTAATATTTCAACCACACTGAGTAGTTGAATTATGTTTGGAACTGACCAAACGTGTGAACCAATCACACAGTGTGAGTTAAACACATAGCTCAGACTCAATGACACTTAGTCATTTTGTTCGAGACTAACTCAAACTGACATTTCAACCACACTGAGTAGTTGAATTATGTTTGGAACTGACCAAACGTGTGAACTCATTATTCAGTTTGACATATAGATCAGTTTATGAAAACTTATTTATAAACTGTGCACCCAGCTTAAGACACTTAGTCTCTGTCAAACTGAGAACTCAAATTTTAGACACTTAGCTAGGGGTTGAGCATACCCAATTTACTTAGCAGATACATAAACCTCTTTTCATAAAGGGGCTTAGTAAAGATATCTGCTAATTGGTCATCAGTGGAGATAAATTTAATGTCAACTTTACCTTTTTCCACGATGTCCCTTATGAAGTGATGTCTAATTTCAATATGCTTGGTTCTTGAGTGAAATACTGGATTGTAAGTGATGGCTATTGCACTTTGGTTATCACAGAAGATAGGAGTTTTCTTGAAAACCATCCCAAAGTCCTGAAGCTGATGCTGCATCCACAAGATTTGAGCACAACAGCTCCCTGCTGCAACATACTCAGCTTCAACAGTTGAAGTAGCCACTGAGTTCTGTTTCTTACTAGTCCAGCTTACTAATTTACCTCCAAGAAATTGACATCCTCCAGTGGTTGATTTTCTATCTAACTTGCACCCAGCATAGTCAGCATCAGAAAAACCAACTAACTCAAATCCAGAGTCTTTTGGATACCAAAGTCCTAGATTTGGTGTACCTTTAAGGTACCGAAAGATCCTTTTCACAGCTTGAAAATGTGATTCTTTAGGATCAGCCTGATATCTTGCACAAACACATGTAGCAAACATGATATCAGGTCTACTAGCTGTTAAATTGAGTAATGAACCTATCATTCCTCTATAGGTAGACTGACACACAGACTTACCATCTGAGTCTTTACTCAGCTTGACAGCTGGTGACATGGGTGTTCTCTTGGTTGAACTTGAATCAAAACCATATTTCTTTATCAAATCCAAAACATATTTGCTTTGATTGATGAAAATTCCATCAGGCTTTTGTTGATGTTGTAGGCCTAGGAAATATGTCATCTCACCCATCATACTCATCTTGTACTTTTGTGACATTATTTTGGAGAACCACTCACACAGAGATTCATTGGTTGAACCAAAAATAATATCATCCACATAGATTTGTACAAGAATCACCTGTCCCTTACTCTTTTTAATAAAGAGTGTCTTATCTATACTACCTCTGGTGAAATCCATGGATAGTAGATAAGTGGACAGTGTATCATACCAAGCTCTTGGAGCTTGTTTAAGACCATACAAAGCCTTGTCTAACTTATAGACATGATGTGGAAACTTTGAACTTACAAAGCCAGGAGGTTGTTTCACATAGACTTCCTCCTGAAGTTTTCTATTTAGGAAAGCACTCTTGACATCCATTTGATAGACTTTGAAGTCTTTATATGTTGCATAAGCCAGGAACAGCCTTATGGCTTCAATTCTAGCAACAGGGGCAAAGGTCTCATCATAATCGATTCCTTCCTCTTGCTTATACCCTTGTGCTACCAGCCTGGCTTTGTTCCTAACTATCACTCCATCCTTGTCCATTTTATTTCTATAGACCCACTTAGTGCCTATAATTGTATGATCTTTGGGGGCAGGGACAAGGGTCCAGACTTTATTCCTCTCAAACTCATTTAATTCCTCTTGCATAGCATCAATCCAATCCTCATCTGTTATTGCTTCCTCAGTCTTCTTTGGTTCCATCTGAGACAGAAAACCAAAGTGAGCAGCATAGTTAGCTGTAGTCTTAGATCTGGTCATGACTTTCTCTTGGACATTTCCAATGATTTGATCTTGAGGATGATCTTTGAGGAATTTAAATGTGGTAGTTGGAGAGTCAGGTTCTGAATCTAAGTGATGTTGAGAACCTCGAGGTGAACTTATCTCCTCAGTCTCAACAGCAGCATTGTCAACAAACTGATTATCACTAAGATTCTCAGTCTGAGTGACGTCAGCTCCAAAAGGATTGACGAACTCATCATCTTTCTCAGCTTGAGAATCCTTTGAAGCTTGTGATGATTTCATTTATGAACACACATCATCATCACTATCATCTCCTATGACATACATAGGATTTGACATGTTGATTTCCCTTGGCGTTTCAAGCTCACTCAGACTAACGGAGTCAGCTTGACTTTTCTCAGCTTGATCAATACTGTCTTCATCAAATGAAACATGAATTGATTCTTCAATGGCCTTTCTCCTAGAGTTATATACTCTGTATGGTTTGGAGATTGAGGAATAACCAACAAATATTCTAGGATCAGCTTTGGGTTCCAACTTATGGAGTTGATCTCTTTGATTCAGCACATAGCTTTTTGAACCAAAGATATGAAAATAACCTATATTGGGCTTTCTAGACTTATACATTTCATATGAAGTCTTTCCATGTCTTTTGACAATGATTGACCTATTCTGAGTATAGCAGGCTGTACTAACAGCTTCATCCCAGAAATAGAGTTTCAATCCTGCCTCACATAGCATTGTCCTTTCAGCCTCAATTAAGGTTTTATTTCTCCTTTCAGCAACTCCATTTTGTTGTGGAGTTCTGACAGATGAGAAATTTTGTAATATTCCTTTTTGTTCACAGAAGCTTTCAAGGGTTGAGTTCCTGAACTCAGTCCCATGATCACTTCTTAGTTGCTTTACAGACAAACCTTTCTGCAACTCTTCCCTTTTGATGAAACTTATTATCTCCAGGGCAACCTCACTTTTGGCTTTTAGGAATATTACCCAGTGAATCGTGAGAACTCATCTCCTATCACCAGAGTGTACTTCTTGCCATATGCAACATATGCAATGGGTCTGTTATTGAAAAATTTTGCTTTGATTTAAAGGACCCTTTATGGTGTTTCCCTTGTTCACAAGCTGAACATAATTTGTCTTTGACAAATGTGATTTTGGGTAATCCAGAGACTAACTCCTTATTAGACAGCATATTTATATTTTTAAAGTTCAAATGAGACAAACGTGTATGCCATAACCAACTCAGCTCAGGAACAAAATGGGAATACAAGCAGGTTTTATTATTGGGATCAGCAGAATTAAGATCAAGTAGATACACATATCTTTCTCTTTTAGCTATTAATACAGGATTTCCCTTAGCATTATAAATTGTTCCTGCTTTCTTCCTAAAAGTAACAACATTGTCCTCATCACAGAATTGACTGATACTAATCAGGTTGTGTTTGAGGCCTTTGACATATGCAACTCTCCGGAAAGTGATTTTACCAGCTTGCATCTTCCCATAGCCTTTGGTTCTTCCATGTGAGTTGTCACCAAATGTTACTTTAGGACCTTCATCTTCCTAGAAATCACTGAGAAGTCCTTTCCATCCTGTCATGTGCCTTGAACATCCACTATCCAAGTACCATTTACTTGAACCCTGCACATGATATAAAAACTAAACACATTAGTTTTGCTTGGGAACCCACTTCTTGGTGGGTTCAGATGAGGAGCACTTAGCAGCTTCATCTTGTTGAACTGACTGCTCAGCTTGAGCAGGAACTGAATCCTGTGTAGGCTGATCAGTTTGTTCTTGCTTAGGCCTTGAGATTTCAGCATCACAGTCCTTAGCCTCATGACCTCTACTTCTGCATTTGTAGCATCTCCTTCTTCCAATGATGACAGGAGGTAGAGTGTCTAACAATCCTTGTGAGAATTTACTTTCAGTTTTAGGATTGTATGTGTTAGATAACTTCTCAACTTTATTTGCAAGCTGATTCACCTGGTGATCACTGACTTTGGACTTACCTTTGTCAGGTCTCTGTTTGTTATCCTGAGAAGATTGACTAACAACCTTCTTCTGCATGACTTTGGACTTACCTTTGTCATGCTTACTGGACTCACCAGTTCAACAGGTTTGGACTTACCACTGTTGATCTTCTTGGACTTACCAAGATCAATAACTTTGGACTTACCATTGTTGTGATTTGACCTCTGACTTACAGTGGTCTTCCTGTTCTTATAACTTTTCTCCAAGCCAGATAGAGAATTTTGTCTTTTGAAAGGATTTGGATTAAGCCTTTCTATGACTGAAGTTCTTTGAACAGGCTGAGTGCCTAATCTGTCCAACACAGACTTACCATGTTGTTTGGATGTTGAGCACTCATTACCATGATCTTTGGCATTCACAAACATATTGAATTTTAGGCTTGGATCATGTCGTTTCTCTGAAGCTGATTTCTGAGATTCAATTAGTTGTCTATCTTCCTCAGAATCTGTATTTGCTATCTCATCATCAGCTACATAAGCTGCTGTTTGATAGTCACCTTCAAGTACAGCCTTAACCTGTTTAGGTATATGTTGGTTTATGCACTGTTCAACAAGCTTTGATGACTTACACCAAGACTCAGTGATCTTTTGAAGTTGATCAGCTTTGTCTTTTGCTTCCTGAAGTTCTTCACTAAGAAGTTTATTAATATGCCTCTGACATTCAAGGTCACACTGTGCTTTCTTACCAACATCAATGAGAGATTTATTTTCCTTAATCTCATCTTTAAGTTTTGCTATTTCAGCTTTGAGGTCAGTCTGAGACTTAAGGATGGTCTTGAAATCATTTAGCAAATAATCAAAAGCAAGACCTTTCTCCTCATATGTATAAGAGTAGAAGTTACTGACCTTGTACATGGAAGCAGGATCCCAATCACTCAGTTTGCTGTTTTCCTCAGCTTCCTTCATGTCAGCTTCAAAGATTGATTCGGACTGACCATAATCAACCTCATCCAATTCTAGCTCTTCATCTTCTTGAGCCATTAGACATACATTATCATCTGAGGTGGATGATTCTGTATCCCAGGTTTCTATATAAACCTTTTCCACTGGATTTGTCTTCAGGCTTTGATTTCTTGAGCTGAGTGTACTTCTTCTTGTACTTATCAGCTCTATAAGCATTCTTATCAACAACAGATGTTGATTCTACCTTCTTAGATCTGCACTCAGCAGCTATATGTCCCTTTTTCTGACAGTTGAAGCACACAACATTCTTGGGATCAAAGGAACTCTTCCCTTTGCTCCTGTTAGATCTTCCTCTTCCCCCTTTGAGCTTTTCTCAAATGTCTGGCTAACATGGCCATTTGCTCAGTGATGGTCTGAACATCATCAGTATCACTTGAGTCTGAGTCTGAGTGGTCAGCTTGAGATTCTGACTCAGTCTCAGATTCAATAACCATAGCTTTTGAACCTTTCTTCTTCTTCTGTGCAACTAATGCAACTTCTGTTTTGTCCAAAGATTCTTTTAGTTGTTGTTGAGAAGCTCTTTTGTGTTCTATGATCTGTTCATGATTCAGCAAGAACCCATAGATGGACTGTAGGTTATACAAGTGTAATGTTCCTCCAGCCCTTAGTGTAGTGGTTACTTCATTAAACCTTTCTGGTAACACATCCAGAAATTTCAGCACAAGCTCAGCTTCATCTCTCTTTACACCCAAACTTAGTAGGTCATTTATCAAGCAGTGAAACCTTGTGAACAAATCTGCCAAGGTTTCATTCTTCTTTGAAAATAATTTTTCATATGATCTATTCAAGTGATTCTTCTTTTGCTGCTTGACCAGATCTGTGCCCTCATAAGTGACACTCAGCGTATCCCAGATATCCTTTGCGGTTTGACACCCAGTCATAGTGCGCAGGATTTCTTTAGTTAGGGAATTCACTAGAACACTCTTTGCCTTGTCATCTAGATTGAAGAGTTTCCAATCTTCATCAGTCCAGGATGCAACAGGCTTTCTTGTTTCCTTCTCAGATTTTCCAGGAGACGCATCACTGACAGTAGAAGGAATCTTGGGGATTATTTGTCCTTTTGTGATGACTTCCGACATACGGTTGTCAATGGACTTTAGGAAGAGCATGGCTCTGAACTTCCACATAGGATAGTCAGATCCATCAAATATGGGAAATCCTTTAGCAGAGATCTGAGGAAAGTTTGATGGAGTATTTCCTGTCGACATTTCAATCTTTCTCAGAATCTTGAACTATTCAACTGATGAAATCGTTCAGCCTGCTCTGATATCAGTTGTTGGTCCCTTGTATGAGAGAGTAAAAAAAAGAAACAGGTGTGTAGAAGGGGGGTTGAATACACTTTCTGCGGAAATTGAACAAATCAAAGAAAAGTGTCACACACAGTAAATCAAACCACAATCAATCAAATGCTTTTATTAATCAGAAGATGATTACAATGTTTTGAATAAGAAGATGATTACAATGACTATCAAGTAAGCAACTCTTGATATATAATCACCTAATATAAATCTCTCAATTCTCTCAAACTTAGATATCTATAATTAACATATAATTATAGATACCGACGACTCTCTAAACAGGATTTTCACAGATTGAATCAACACATGATTACTTACCAATATCACAACTGACGTGATTAATTCGATCACACGAACTTCTTTGGAAATCTGTGATTAAATCTTGATACTGAATCAAGACTCGTAACACATACGATGAGATGAGGTTTGGCTCTGCAACACTTAGTTGTAATCGTCTCTGAGTTGTACCTCTATACTTATCAGGAAATAAGTATTTATAATCCTGTTGCTACGGTTCCTAACAAACTAGACTTAGCCTAATTCGCTAACTAACTTTCGGATAAACCGGAATCTTGAATCTTGAATCTTCTTATCTTGAGTCTTCAATCTTCAATCTTGATTCTGGAGTCTTCTTATCCACTCCGTAGATATAGAGAGAGATAAAGATGAATTTAAAACATATTTAAATTATCTTTAAACTGACTTCATTACTCGGACTGAGTTACTTAGCTTGAAACTCATCAAGCTGAGTTCTTCAAGAACAAATCTGAATTAATACATGAACTAACATGTACATTGATAAACTCATCCTTAGAAGTCTAACTTAGTTGACTAAAACATATTTAGCAACTCTATCGAGCTGACTCTACTTTCGAGCTGAGTCACTCAGCTTGAAACACATCAAGCTGACTACTCGATATATACCTTATGTGACATATACAGATTATTAAACATATTAATAAGCAAACTAAGGTATAATATAAACTGATCAACATATGCTCAGCTTATATTCAAATTATACTCAGTCTGAATCACTCTAAGTGTTCAGTCTGACTAAGCTTCATAATTCTGTTTAAGTTATATGTAGAACTCATCTTACAAACTTAACTTTGTCTCATCAAATTCAAACTGATGAGATCATTTTCCCAACATTACCTTTTCTTCCTTATCCCCCGGAGAAACATAAAACACACACACTACACACACTAGCTCTCATTTTCACACTCACACTTAAACACTTTCAAAATCAAAGAAGAAATCAAAGAGGGAAGCTGTAGATTCGAGTTTGGCTACTGATTTCATTGCTAAAATCACCATCTTCAGTTGTATCATCTTCAATTTGTAACTATTTTGGGTTTAAGTATTGTTCTTGAGTTCATGAACAAGATTCACCATTCTGACGATTTATGTGGTGTTTTGGTGTTATTCTTTGGTGTCAAATGGGTCCCTAAGCTCCATGTGATGTTAAGGAACATGTAGGAACTATTGAATCTGAATTATGGTCGATTTCTATGACAAAAATGGGATTTTCGGGGCTGTTTCACGAACAGGGACGAAGAACACTGTGTCGAGGGTCCTTAATATGATATGGCTTTTGTAGGCCAACCTTAATATGATATGGCTTTTGTAGGCCAACCTTAATATGATATGGCTTTTGTAGGCCAACCTCAATATGATATGGCTTTTGTAGGCCAATATGTGTTCGTGCCGGCACTTTGATGCTGTTTGGGGTACGGTAATTCGCGGCCGCGAATCTGGGTTCTGCAGAACCTCCGTGCCTCAACTAGGGGCTCTCAGTTTTACTGATCTCCCCGCTTGTTAGGGGCTCTCTCCAGACTTCCCTGCTCGTTAATGCAATGGTGGACTGCTACCCGCTCCCCCACCGGCGCGATATGATTGATGTATTCGGTCCCCCAGTTTGGATCATTGAGCCGGGCTCGCAACCCTGCAAGATATGACCTCCTGGCTATATCGGAACATCGCTAGCTGCTAGGGTAGAATTGTTTGTTATTCTGTGATATCCTCTGCATGGTATAACATCTTTGTTATGATGCTTATGTTTAATCGTTACTCACTAGCTATTTATAGCTAACCCCTCCTTCCATGTAAACCACCTATGTGCAGGTATATAGTTGATCGTGAGGAAGGGTGCCATGCTATGGTTATTTCATTGGTAATTATGGGGAACACTTCTTATTCTTGCTTTTGTTTACTCTGATGTTTATTAATGGTCGGACGATATTGGTAACACCGTTGGGTATTTTGTTAAAATTTATACTACAATTTGTATAATTACTTAGTTAAATACTTCCGCTGTGTTTGTTAAACAATATCTTTTGGTTAAACAATTGGTGTCTTAATTATATTTTATTAATTATATTACAAGTTGGTATCAGAGCCTTGGTTTGAGGGAATTGGGTACTTTGAGGAGTATTCAATCTCAAACCCAGGTCCGACCATTATTAAGTGTTCCCTGGGTGGTATTGGGGTGTGATGAGTGTTATATGTAAATTGTTATGTGTTAGATTAGTACTGATATGTGATAACTGTTAGATTACTAGAGTTATAGCTAGTATTCTTGTTTTGGTATAGAAACTGAATCTAATGGCCAGTTCCTCCTGTAACGAAGATAGGGATGCCTACATTTGTCAATTAGAAACTCAACTGAAGCAAGCAAACGATCGGGAGTCACTACGAATTGCTTACGAAGTTTCTAAGTCTGCTGTTTATAAGAATTTTTCATGAGCTGTAAGCCTCCGGTTTTCAATGGTGTAAGTGATCCTTTTGTTGTGGAAACTTGGATTCGGAACATACGAAACGCTTTCGAGTCCAGTGAGTGTGAAGAAAAGAAGAAAGTTACTTTTGTTAGATAGATGTTACGCGATCGTGCACTTACCTGGTGGGATACGGTTGTGAGTGTTACATCGCCAGAGGTTCTGGATGCTTTAACTTGGGAGGATTTTTTGATAAAGCTTCGGAAGAAATACTACTCAGATTACGATATGCAGAAGATTGAGGACGAGTTTAGAGCCCTTCAGAAAGGCGATAAACCCGTGGAGGATTTGATATCAAAGTTTTCGGATAAGATGAAGTTTGTTCCTCATTTACTACCGGACGAGAGAGCAAAGATTAGCAAGTTTGCCAATGCTTTACCTGTTGAATACCGATCTGCTGTGAGGTCTGCAGCAACACTGGATACAGCCTTTGATATAGCTCGACAGACCGAGGACGATTATCGACAAAATCCGAAGGCAGAACCACAACAGCAAGGAGAAGGGAACAAGAGAAAGTTCTAGCAGTCTTCTGGTAGTAGGAGAGCTGAGGGTAGTTTTGGAAATAGGCCACGGGGTGATTCGTTCCAGAGGTCTGGAAGCTGGGATGTGGTAAAATGCGGCAGGTGTGGAACAAAGGGTCATCAGACAAGTGAGCGTAGATTCAAAGATAATGTTTGTTATAAGTGTCATAAGCCTAATCTAATTGCCCTGAGTGGAAAAGTTTGGGTGCTAGTGGTTCATCTGGAGCAGCGGGCCAGAAAAAGGGAAGCTCTCCTCGTGCACAAGGGAGAGCCATTCAGATGACTACAAACGAGGCAAGGAATGCAGGTGAACAGAGCGACTCTGACGATTGAGACGATCATGATATATGTTTACTGTAGCCTCTAGCCTCTCAGATGATGCTTAGGCGCGTGAGCTTGGGTGACAGCTGGTTTTAAGTATGTTTTTGGGAGGAACACTTATCCTTGTATTTATGTCTGTATGTATTTGTTTATGTAGTCGGTGGACAATGTCAGTAGCATCAATAGTACTTTATGTACCGTGGCTAATTTTGCTTATAGTTAATAGCCACTTTTAAATATTCCGCTGTTTAGGTAAGTTTTGAAAAACAGGTTTGGTTTAAGTTAAGTTTACAAACGGATCCACGCAGTTTGGATTCTTGAATTACTATTTTTAAAATGAAAAGTCTGGTTTTCAAAAGCGAGGTATTACAATTGTATTGGTGGCCTATCCTGAAGCGTGACATAGCTCCGTTTATCGAGAAATATCAAATCTGTGCTCAGGTGAAAACAGAGCACCAAAAGCCCTGTGGTAATTTACAACAGTTAGAAATTCCGGAGTGGAAATGGGATCATGTGATTATGTATTTCGTTACTAGGTTACCTCGGACTTCAAAGGGGCACGATATGATATGGGTCATAGTCGATCAACTTACTAAGAGTGCTCATTTTCTTGCGAATAACGAGTTTGCGCCTATGAATCGGTTAGCTCAATTCTACTTTAATAAAATAGTATCTCTTGAAATTCCACCTGAACCGTCTGGTATTCATAACACTTTCAATGTATGCTATTTGAGGAAGTGTAAGGTCGAAGATGATCAAATCAAGAGTTGAAGGTTGATTCATCTAAACGCTTGGTAGAAGAACCTGTTGAAATCCTCAATACCAAAACCAAGAACCTACGCAAGAAGAAGATCAAATTGATTTTGTTAAGTGGAAGCATAATTTAGGTCCTAGCTTGACTTAGGAGATAGAGGATGAGATGAAAGCTCGATACCCTCGTTTGTTTGAGACCGAACAGATTCCGAGGACGGAATCTTTTTAAGGGGGGTAGATTTGTAACACCCCAAAATAGGGCCTAGTTATAGGTAGTTGTACTATGTGCTTGTATACTTGTACATTGATTTTAATCAATGTGTTTAGTTGCTAAATGTGTTATTTGTTAATTATACGTGATAAAAAGGTGGTAAGTAAGATAATTATAAGAATAGGTAGAATTAGTAAATTAGTAGTCGGTTTTAGATAGTGGTTCTAAAAATATCCTCGTTAGGTGAAATGGGTAAATGATAAGTTGAAAAGGGGAACAAAATACCGCGTTTGAAATATTTAAACCCACAAAGTCGGTTACCTTTTCTTCCTTATCCCCTGGAGAAACATAAAACACACACACTACACACACCAGCTCTCGTTTTCACACACACACTTAAACACTTTCAAAATCAAAGAAGAAATCAAATAGGGAAGCTGTAGATTCGAGTTTGGCTACTGATTTCATTGCTAAAATCACCATCTTCAGTTGTATCATCTTTAATTTGTAAGTATTTTGGGTTTAAGTATTGTTCTTGAGTTCATGAACAAGATTCACCATTTTGATGATTTAAGTGGTGTTTTGGTGTTATTCTTTGGTGTCAAATGGGTCCCTAAGCTCCATATGATGTTAAGGAACATGTAGGAACTATTGAATCTGAATTATGGTCGATTGCTATGACAAAAATGGGATTTTCGGGGCTGTTTCACGAACAGGGACGAAGAACACTGTGTCGAGGGTCCTTACAGCCGTAGGGGTTATTCGTTACGACCGTAAGCGTGTGGTTTGGTCCTTACGGCCGTAGGGGTTGTTCCTTACGACCGTAAGCAATTGTGAAGGTCTCTACGGCCGTAGGACAAGTGCTTTACGGCCGTAGGCATTATTTTTGTTTGTTGCGATCGTATGGTTTGGTCCTTGCGACTGTAAGTCTTGTATTTGTGTTGTGTGATTGTATGGTTGGTCCATGCGATTGTATAGGTCTGTTTTATGGTGTTTATCGCATGCGGGCGATTGAAATAAGGTTTGCGATCGTAGGTACATAACTTGCGATCGTAACCACACAAAGAACCATGTTTGCGACCGTAAGGTAACCACTTGAGATCGTAAGCATTGGTTTCATGGAAAGGACCCATGCGGTCGCAAGGTATTCCCTTGCGGTTTTAGGGGTATTGTTGAAGAGTCCTTGCGACCGCAAGGAAGGTACATGCGGTCGCAAGGGGTGTTTCAGTTTGACAGATTGTGCAATATGTGTTTAAAGTTATGTGCGTTATGTGTATGGTATTGATGCACTTGTATATGATATGTTAGGCACTTCTGAGGAACCAGAAGATACCGAATACTAGATTTGCCTGCTGTAGCTGTTAAGGTGAGTACCAGTTAACCCTAGGTTTCGTGATAAACATGATACAACAAGCTTAAGATAAGTTATGGTTTATGTGTTGTTAATTTGCTATGGTATACGCTGCTATAAACTTATGTTAGGCTTGAGTAGGCCAATCATGTTATAAACTTGGTATATGCTGGTATTATGCCTTTTTGTAGGCCAATATGCTATGTTATGGCTTTTGTAGGCCAACCTTAATATGATATGGCTTTTGTAGGCCAACCTCATTATGATATGGATTTTGTAGGCCAATACGTGTTCGTGCCGGCACTTTGATGCTGTTTGGGGTACGGTGATTCGTGGCCGCGAATCTGGGTTCTGCAGGGCTCTTAGTTTTACTGATCTCCCCGCTCGTTAGGGGCTCTCACCAGACTTCCCCGCTGGTTAATGCAATGGTGGACTGCTACCTGCTCCCCCACCGGCGCGATATGATTGATGTATTCGGTTCCCCCAGTTTGGATCATTGAGCCGGGATCGTAACCCTGCAATATATGACTCCTCCTGGCTATACCGGAACATCGCTAGCTTTTAGGGTAGAATTGTTTGTTATTCTGTGATATCCTCTGCATGCTATAACATCTTTGTTATGATGCTTATGTTTAATCGTTACTTACTTGCTATTTATATCTAACCCCTCCTTCCATGTAAACCACCCATGTGCAGGTATATAGTTGATCGTGAGGAAGGGTGTCATGCTATGGTTATTTCATTGGTAATTATGGGGAACACTTCTTATTCTTGCTTTTGTTTACTCTGATGTTTATTAAGGGTCGGCCGATATTGGTAACACCGTTGGGTAGTTTGTTAAAATTTATACTACAATTTGTATAATTAGTTAGTTAAATACTTCCGCTGTGTTTGTTAAACAATATCTTTTGGTTAAACAATTGGTGTCTTAATTATATTTTATTAATTATGCTTCTGAAAACTCGCGGCGTTACACTTATTAAAGCCCAAGCCCGTATAATTAAAGCTCAGCTTTAATTAAACTATTAAGTAATTACAGAAAATAGCCTTTGACCTTTCTAATTAATTAATAACTATTATTTAATTGGTCATGTTAATATTTAAACTAAATATTAACTTCTTCTTTAAATTATAAATAATATTATTTCCTTTTCTCTTAATAATTAATTAACTAATTAATTATTCTTACACACTGTAAAATCCAGATGGTTCTAATTGGGTGTGTAGCAGTGTGATCCTTTAGTGTCACATAGCATTGGATACGATGGTACATGTTATCTATCTCTGCACACAATCTAATAGAACAACGCATTCCCATTTTGCTATTCCTATTAACTTAAATAAAGACTCATTTTGTTCAATTCCTTCAGACGGAAAGCTTGCTGAATTATTAAGGAAAATAGATCTGATCATATGGGATGAAGCTCCGATGATGCACAAGCACTGCTTTGAAGCATTTGATAGAATATTAAAAGACAAAGTTAATGAACACAAAAGGCAAAAACCTTTTGGCGGAAAGGTAGTTGTCTTTGGAGGTGATTTTAGACAAATCCTTCCTGTTATTCCAAAAGGACATAGGGCTGATATTGTTAATGCTGCTATTAACTCATCTTATTTATAGAACCATTGTTTAGTGCTTAGATTAACTATCAATATGAGATTAAAAGCTGCTATCTCAGAAGAAGATATTGATGAAACAAAAGAATTTTCATGCTGGATCTTAGATATCGGAAAAGGCACTGTTGGTGGACGTAACGATGGAGAGGTCGAGATTGAATTCCCTCCTGATCGGTTGATTAAGTCAAATGGTGATCATTTACATTCGATTACTTCAGCTTTATATCCAAACATTAATGAATATATACATGATTAAAATTATTTCCATGATAGGGCAATATTGGTTCCAACAAACGAAGTAGTTGACTTTGTAAATGATTACATGTTATCCAAAGTACAAACATATTACAGTTTTGATATTGATTGTTCATATGAGTTAACAGACACCTTAGACGAATCATTGTACTCACCAGAGATTCTTAACTCATTCAAAGTATCCGGTTGTCCAAATCATAAACTAAAATTGAAAAAAGGAGTACGAGTTGTTTTGCTGATGGTTTATGCAATGGCACAAGGTTACAGGTTATTAGACTTGGTGATCATGTTATTGAAGCTAAAGTTATTTATGGGAAGAACGTTGGTTCTGTAACCTACATTCCTAGAATGAAAATAATTCCTTCGGACACACGAATTCCTTTCAAATTTCAAAGGTAGCAATTTCCATTTTTAGTCTGTTTCACAATGACCATTAATAAAAGACAAGAACAATCCTTGTCTGGAGTTGGGCTACCCACTTCAAAAACGATGAATGTGTTATACAAAGAAGTGCTACAAAAATTTTGATTTAATTTGTACTATAAATACTATTTATGATTTACGTTCCTTACTATTTTGCAAAAGGTGTTACAAGATTTTCCTTTCTAATATAAATAATATATTATTAATTATGTAACTTACTATTTTGCATAGGTTATTTATACTCTTCACATCGATTCTTTATAGTCACCGGCCCGTCTAAACGGATCATGTATCTAGTTATATAATATAACAAGAAACATAACTCTCCTTTAATGTTATGTATTTTTAGTTGTAATTCTTTAATATGTTTTCCTTTGATAGATTGGCAAGCAAAAAAATATTTAAAGGGAAGAACTCTGTTTGAACTTCAACTTCGGCGTTTTTCTTTTTCTTTCTCTTTTTAGAACGCCTTTTGTCTTTTTGATCTTTTGTCGCAGGCTTACTATCAAACAGTTATTATTGTTTTATTTAAGGGTTTAGTTTCAAAAAATGTACTGAAATTATCACTTTTTGCTATTGTGTGTATCTATTTTTCAAAACTACCATTTAGTATATCAAACTTCCTAAAAACTATCATTTAGTGTATTGGGTTACCTGCTAAACAGGTAACCAGTTATTTCTTTAATTTTTTATTTTTTTATTTGCCACCTAATATGCCACATCATTTAATATTGCCACCTCATTCTATTTCATGAAAATTTGTTCTTTGTTCTTCCTTTTCAAGAACATATTCATTTGATCTTCATCTATTCATGAAGCTCTAAGAACATCTTCAACAAGATGAACAATACAAAACACATAAAATTTGTAATCTGGAATGGGAACCCTAAATCTGTGTTCAAAATCAAAGAAAACTAACCTAAATTTGATCTTCAAAATTGAAGAGCACATACAAAACACACAAACATAATTTATTAATAAACCCTAAGATCTGGGTTTCAAACAACAAAATAGAAGAACACATGTTCAAGAACCCTAACGACGATCTGTGAAGAACACATAAACAAGAACCCTAACTTACTTGGAATCGCAAGAACAAAACTGAAACCCAACAACGATCTGTGAACAATCTGTGAACGAAACCCATATCTGTTTTTCTGAAATCGATGAGTTAAATTGACGAAACCTGTTCTGAAATCGACGAAACCCAGCCGTTGTTCTGAAATCGATGAGTTAAATCGATGAAACCTGTTCTGAAATCGACGAAACCCAGCTGTTGTCCTTGAAAACCCCAACAAAGGTGATTTAGGGTTTCACAATGCGACAACAACTGGTTTTGCATATCGGGGTTTGTCTCGTGCAGATCTAGATTCGTCGCCTGAGAACCCCAACAACGGCTACTTGTTTTGCAGTCGATGGTGTTCTTGAGTGTCGAATAACGCCTGAGATTCGAACAAATCATATGAAAAAATCAGCACCTGATCTGAATCGTGTGTCGGGTTTTCCAGATCTATTCATAGATGGTTTTCTTGAACAGAATCCATAGGAACACAAAACGATGAAGGAAAACCCCCTTTTGATGAAGATACCGTATGAACACAAATGGTGAAGAAACAAATCACGAATTTTGATGAAGCAAAAACACCTTTTGATTATCATCGGTGAAGCAAAAACCACTTTTGATTATGATCGATGAATGAAAATCGATGGTGGTTGGGGTTGAAGATCTGCTACGACAGATTTGTTTGATTGTTATTATTATTATTATTGTTGTTGTTATTATTATTATTATTATTATTATTATTATTATTATATTTCTCAATTATTTTTAAACAACTATTATTAAAATCAGATGCCACATCAGTAAAATCGGTGCCACATCAGCGTTACATGTTGAATAGGTAACCAGATACACTAAATGTTAGTTTTAAAACATTGAATTCACTAAATGGTAGTTTCGAAAGATGAGTATACACAATAACAAAAAGTGACAAGTTCGATACACTTTTTGAAACCAAACCCTTTTATTTAATGAATTAATTTTTATGTTTTCTTTCTCTTATAACTTTTAAGCTACAATGCTCGGTGTCAATATAAATATATATTTGTGATCATCTTATTTTTATCTATATTTTTATCTATATTTTATCATAATATGACATTTATCTAAAAAAAACCTATTTTTCGTGATGTAATATTAAAAAGTACATTTTATTCAATAACTATTATATTGTTTTATACATTAAAACGAGAGAGAGAGAGAGAGAGAAGGAGATGAATACATTATGAGGCGTTCACACTAAAACTAAGCTGCAATGCAATGGTAAAATAAGAAGATTCTAAACTACCCATTTTTAGCCATGATGCGAATTATTATTTTTTATTGGACCATTAGCATTATCCTACATAATCCATGTATATGTGTCAAATCAGCACCACATTATCACCCTTTTTCATCTATCTTCCAACACACACACTGTTGGTCCTTTGTTGAGAATAACAACAAGCAACAGTGTGTAGAAGGGGGGGTTGAATACACTTTCTGCGGAAATTGAACAAATAAAATAAAAGTGTTACACACAGTAAATCAAACCACAACTAGTCGAATGTTTTATTAATATGAAGATGATTACAATGCTTTGAATAAGAAGATGATTATATTAATTATCAAGTAAGCAACTCTTGATATATAATCACCTAATATAAATCTCTCAATCTCTCAAACTTAGCTATCTATAATCAACTTATGATTATAGATACTGACGACTCTCTAAACAGGATTTTTCAAAGATTGAATCAACTAATGATTACTTACCAATATCACAACTGATGTGATAATTCGAACACACGAATGATCTGGCAATCTGTGAGTTTCTTGATCACGCTGAACTGACAAACAGTGATTCAAGAATCGTAATACATACGGTGAGGTGAGGTTTTCGGCTCTGTAATCTTTATCAGAATCGTAGTCGTACCTCTAAACTTATCAGGAGATAAGTATTTATAATTCTGTTGCTACGGTTCCTAACAAACTGGACTAATCCTAATTTGCTAACTAACTATCGGATAACTCGGAATCTTGAATCTCTAATCTTCTTATCTTGAGTCTTCAATCTTCAATCTTGATTCTGGAGTCTTCTTATCCGTGCCGTAGATATAGAGAGTTAAAAACAGAATTTAAATCACATTTAAATTCTCTTGGACTGACTTCTTTAGTCAGGCTGAGTTACTCAGCTTGAAACTCATTAAGCTGAGTTCTTCAGGAACAAACCCGAATTCAAACATGAACTAACACGTATAATTATTAACTCATCCTTAGAAGTCCAAAGAGTTAAATAAAACAAATTTAGTAACTCTGTCGAGCTGACTCTGCTTCTAAGCTGAGTCACTCAGCTTGAAACACATCAAGCTAAATACTCGATATATACCTTATGTGACATACACAGATTATCAAACACATTAATAATTTAACTAAGGTATAATATAAACTGATCGAACACATGCTCAGTTTACATTCAGCTTATACTCAGTCTGAAACACTATAAGTGTTCAGTCTGACTAAGCTTCATAATTCTGTTTAAATTATACGTAGAACTCATCTTACAAACTTAACTTTGTCTCGTCAAATCTAAACTGATGAGATCATTTTCCTAACAAACTCCCCCTATTTGATGATGACAAAACCATCAAATAGTTCTTAAGTTTGTTTAACAGAATTATGTTTTAAATCTCAAAGTTAGTAAGATTTTATTATTTGAACTGATCAAATATTTATTGAACATATCAATTTTAATTGAACTTATCAATTTAAGCTGGAACACACCAACTTTTAGTTGAACACACCAACTAATTACATAAATGAATAAGAACTTATCTGTTATTCATTTTTGCTGAACTTATCAGACTTATGAATAGGAACACATCACAACATAGTTGAACATATCAAACTTTATACTTGTATTAATTGAACTAATCATAATACAAAAGTTGTTGATCACTTAGATCATGCACACATAGTGCTTACAAAAATATTAGAACTAATCTAATATTTACAAAATTAGAACTAATCTATTCTATCTGATGAACTCAGGATGTAGAAGCTCCCAGATGATGATCTCTTTATTGATCTCATCTAACAGTCTTTCAGCTTCATCGTTTCCCTGAAGTTCCTTCTGTTGTACTCTAATGAGTTTATTCAGCTTATACTTTATTAACTGATTTGACTCCTCATTACTACAACAGTTTCTTATTCTCAAGGCATCCTCAGCTTTTAGATAGCAAATCTCATTTAGCTTAATAAAACTGGGATTACCTGCCTGATCCTTAAACATGAAACCTTGAATAGGAGTGTTGATGCTTTGATTTTCTCTGAATTCTACTCCTACAGGCATGTCAAACAAATTCTCCCACTGCAGACCAAGAACTGGGACATACCTCAGTTCTTCAGCTCGAGCAATCAACTTGGAAACTTCAGATAGAATTTCTTGTTTGATCTGACTTCTTTTAAATTTCTTGAGCAGCATCATTATCCTTTGTCATTCAATGTAGCCCATCCTATGAACATATCTCAGGTCCATTCCTACTGTTGATTTGTCACTAAGCTCAAAAGTAAGAATGACAGCTCCATTTGCTCTGCTCAAGGTCATTCCTCTGATCTCTTTTTTGTAGCTCCTTCTGAAGTAACATTCATGCAGTTCTGCATCTGAGTATGGAATTAGATCAGGTCTTGGACTAGTGTATGTAGCTTCAGCTTGAGCCAAAGCTTTTCTTTCCTTTTCTTTTTCTTGGTCCTCTATCTCTTCCTCCTTTCTCTTTCTTAGCTCAGCTACAGAGATCCCAAGCTCATTTGCTTCTTCTTGCTCAAGCATCTCTATTAACTCTCTTGTAGCTTCTTCTTCTTCTGTCTCTTCCTCAGACTCAGAAACACTGCCAACTTTAAGTTCAGATTCTTCTATCTTTTGTCTCTTAGCTGTAGGTTCCTCTCTGTTTATTTCTAACTCCCCCTCAGTCTGAGTCTTCCTCTCTGCTCCTTTAGCTAGAACTAGAAGAGCTTCAGCTTCAGCTCGAACTAGCTCAGCTTCAGTACCAGCTTGAACCTTCTCCCCCTTTTTGTCATCATCAATAGGGTTTGAAGTCCTTTGTTGATGGAGTGCAGCAACTGCAGAGGCAATCTCTTTAACATCCTCTGTCAGCTTCGCAAGCCTCTGATATATTTGACGTTTATGCTTCTTCTGCTTTAGGTGGAACAGAACAAATTGAGCAACAATGTAGTCCTTCAGTTGCTGGATGCCTGAGGAGGCAATTTCATTTTGAGGAGAGTCTTTGGGTGCATCATTCAAAGGTTGGTGTTTACCTTCAAATTCATTTGCACCAGAGTCTTGACCCTGTGAATCACTCTGGTTTGAGGATGAAACATTGGCAGGTCGTGCAAGAGGGTGTGAGAAGTGAAGAGAAGTTATTGGGCTCGAGATGTGAAGTGTATGGGTTGGTGGTTGGCTAATTGGTTTAGAGGGGGGTGATTGACCCTGGGGATTGGTCAGATTTTCAATGTTACCTGAGTGTGTCTGCTCAGGCACAGTAACAGGCTCTCCCGTGGCTCGAGTAAGTGTGGGCTGAGTAGACACCATATTCGGGTGAGGCTGTTAGGTTGTAATGAGCCTCGAGGTTGACACCTTAAGAGAAGGCGTCTCCCCCTCAACTCCTGCCTATGGAGGGATCAGTGTGATCGCAGCTCCAGTGATGTCTTTAGATGTGGCACCACCAATGGCAGTTTTTCGGTGGTATGTTAGGATATTCTCCCTAGCAGCAGTGGGCATACTAGGGGTGGCTTCAGATTAGGATTTATGATGAAAAGAAGGTGAAGGAGATGGGTTAGATTGAGTTGGGTTTACTGCAGGCTTATCCCCAAATGTAGATGGAGAAAAGTGAGAAGAGAGTGAGAGATGAGAGGTTTTACCTAAAGCAACTTCTGAATGAGCTGGTTCAGCTTGAGCACAGTGCTCAGCTTGAACCTCCGTGTCAGCTTGAGAAGCTCCCCCTTGATTCGATCCCTCAGCTTCACTCTCAGAAGACGAAGCCTCAGCAATTAACAGCATAGGCTCACTCAGACCCTCTTGCTCTGGGAAGATGTCGTTGTTGAACATCTTGGGGCTGAGTGTTGGCACCAGTGACAGCTCCTGATTGGCTTCGTAGAGTGCTATCCCTAGCTCAGCTTCAAATGATAAGGACAGGTACCTTATGAAAGGTACATGAAGGTCTCTTGTGGCCTTCATCACAGGGACCTTGAGCTCATTGAAGACGAGCTTTGCAAAATCGATATTTCTTCCAAAGAACATGTTGTACAGCAACTGCATCTCGAACTCATTGATCTGGTCCAGTCCTCCAACCTTGGTACCAAGTGAACGAATCACAGTGGACACCATAAAACCCCATCCGGTTGGGAAAGTGGCCTTCTTGATCACCCCTTCAGTTTGAGGGTGACCCGTCTGTGGCAGAACAAACCTCGCCACCTGTCTCGTCACAGCAGGCTCTAATTCTTCATGTTGAGGAAGACGAAGAATCTCCCTTAGCCTGTTAGCTGTGAGAGTAATGGTTCTCTCTCCATTCAACACTGTGCCTCTGATTGCGTCATTGATATGATCGTAGGTACACGAATACCAGAACTCCAGTAAGTGTTGAGGAACCATGTGCAGAGGTGCTCCGGTGAAAGCAAAATCCAATGGGCATTTACGAATGTAATTGACCCATGGTTCATATCCTCTGTTAATCTTGCGTAGAGGGATTGCCAGGCAAGCGCGCTGATTGTTGATTTTTATCAGCGGCAATCCGTTGTTTCGAAACGCAGCTCCTCTGACCATTCGATCACCTAGAACTAGAATGGTTCCTTCCATCGATTAAATTTTGATTACACAGAGTAATTACTTTGGAATGCGCACTGAGAGATTGTCAATAGCGCACTGAGCGACCTAGGGTTTTGAGATCGATGGAACCGAAAATATGCACTTAGCAGAGAGGAGGGAAGGTATTTGAGAGGATGAGAAGTCTGGATTGTAAGCGTAAACCCTCTAAACCGAACTTGATCGGTATATATACCTTTCCAAGGAGAGAGAAAAGTTACCGTTAGAAATCCCCCTTTTGATCCGTTACGCCGTAAAATTTTGATGTAACAGTAAGTGGGTAGAACTAATCATCTTCCAACGGATACTAATGTAATATAATAATATTGACTTACAATAAGATTATATACACTGATGTATTATACCTATACACAATTTCGTATAATACGAGATTTGAGACTGACCCAAATACGCAGTGGTCATGAATTAATCACACTTAGTAAATAACACATGAGTTTGGACACACCAAGCTGAGTAAACATATTACTCAGTTTAACTCAAGCACTCAGCTCGATTCAAGCACTCAGCTTGAAATGTGCACTCAGCTTGAGAATGAAACTCAGCTTGAGTAGAGCACAAAGCTCATGGGTAATGACACCAAGTCATTTTCGTCTGAGACTGACTCAAACGAACCTTTTAACCACACTGAGTAGTCAAAGAATGTTTGGAACCAACCAAACATGTGAACCAACCACAAAGTTTGAGTTAAACACATAGCTCAGACTCTGTGACACTTAGTCATATATGTTTGAGACTGACTCAAACTAACCTTTTAACTACACTTAGTAGTTAAAGAATGTTTGGAACCAACCGAACGTGTGAACCAATCACACAGTCTGAGTTAAGAACATAGCTCAGATTCAGTGACACTTAGTCATATATTTTTTAGACTGACTCAAACTGTATCATAACTACACTAAGTAGTTGAAGTGTGTTTGGAACTCACCAAACAAAAGAACTCATTGTTCAGCTTGATAAGATTCAGTTTATGAAAATTTATTCATAAACTGTGCACTCAGCTTAAGACACTTAGTCTTTGTCAAACTGAAAACTCGGATTCTACACACTTAGCAAGGGGTTGAGCATACCCAAGTTACTTAGCTGATACGTAAACCTCTTCTCATCAAGTGGTTTAGTAAAGATATCTGCTAGTTGGTCATCAGTGGAAATAAATTTAATGTCAACTTTACCTTTTTCCACGATCTCCCTGATGAAGTGATGTCTAATTTCAATGTGCTTGGTTCTTGAGTGGAAGACTGGATTGTAAGTGATGGCTATAGCGCTTTGGTTATCACAGAAGATAGGAGTTTTCTTGAAACTCATGCCAAAGTCCCGAACCTGATGCTGCATCCATAGGATTTGAGCACAACAGCTACCTACTGCAACATATTCAGCTTCAGCAGTTGAAGTAGCCACTAAGTTCTGTTTGTTACTAGTCCAACTGACTAACTTCACTCCAAGCATTTGACATCCTCCAGTAGTTGATTTTCTGTCTAACTTGCACCCAACATAGTCAGCATCTGAAAAACCAACTAACTCAAATCCAGAGTCCTTTGGATACCAAAGACCTAGATTTGGTGTACCTTTAAGGTACCTAAAGATCCTTTTCACAGCTTGAAGATGTGATTCTTTATGATCTGCCTGATATCTTGCACAAACACATGTTGCAAACATAATATCAGGTCTACTAGCTATCAAATAGAGCAATGAACCTATCATTCCTCTATAGGTAGACTGACACACAGACTTTCCATCTGAGTTTTTACTCAGCTTGATAGCTGGTGACATGGGTGTTTTCATGGTTGAACTTGAATCAAAACCATATTTCTTTATCAAATCAAGAACATACCTGCTTTGATTGATGAATATTCTATCAGGCTTTTGTTGAATTTGCAGGACTAGGAAATATGTCATCTCACCCATCATACACATCTTGTACTTTTGTGACATTATTTTGGAGAACCACTCACACAGAGATTCATTGGTAGAACCAAAAATGATGTCATCCACATAGATTTGTACAAGAATCACCTGTCCTTTACTTCTTTTAATAAAGAGTGTCTTATTTATACTACCTTTGGTGAAATCCTTGGATAGTAGATAAGTGGACAGTGTATCATACCAAGCTCTTGGAACTTGTTTAAGACCATACAAAGCCTTGTCTAACTTATAGACATGATGTGGAAACTTTGAACTTACAAAGCCAGGAGGTTGTTTCACATAGACTTCCTCCTGAAGTTTTCCATTTAGGAAAGCACTCTTCACATCCATTTGATAGACTTTGAAGTCTTTATATGCTGCATAAGCCAGGAACATCCTTATGGCTTCAATTCTAGCAATAGGGGCAAATGTTTCATCATAATCGATTCCTTCCTCTTGCTTATACCCTTGTGCTACCAGCCTGGGTTTGTTCCTCACTATCACTCCATCCTTGTCCATTTTATTTCTATAGACCCACTTAGTGCCTATAATTGAATGATCTTTGGGGGCAGGGACAAGGTTCCAGACCTTATTTCTCTCAAACTCATTTAATTCCTCTTGCATAGCTTCAATCTAATCCTCATCCTCTAAGGCTTCCTCAGTCTTCTTTGGTTCCATTTGAGATAGAAAACCAAAGTGTGCAGCGTAATTAGCTGTAGCCTTGGATCTGGTCATGACCTTTTCTTGGACATTTCCAATAATTTGATCTTGAGGATGATCTTTGAGGAATTTAAATGTTGTAGTTGGAGAGTCTGGTTCTGAATCTCAGTGATGTGGAGAACGCTGAGGTGAACATACATCCTCGGTCTCAACAGCAGCATTGTCAACAAACTGATGATCACTGAGATTCTCAGCTTGAGTGACTTCAGCTCCAAAGGGATTGACGAACTCATCAACCTTCTCAGCTTGAGAATCCCTTGAAGTTTGTGATGATTTCTTTGATGAACACACATCATCATCACTATCATCTCCTATGACATACATAGGATTTGATAAGTTGGTTTCCTTAGGCCTTTCAAGCTCACTCAGACTGACCAAGTCAGCTTGACTCTTATCAGCTTGATCAAAACAGTCTTCATCAAAAGAGACATGAATTGATTCTTCTATTGCCTTTCTCCTTGTATTATATATTCTATAAGACTTAGAGATTGAGGAATAACCAACGAATATTCCAAGATCAGCTTTAGGTTCCAACTTATGGAGCTGATCTCTTTGATTCAGCACTGTTGGGATTTCGTGGGCTAGCAGCGGAAGCAAGGTACAAGTATTAAAGCCCAAGGTACAAGCACATAAAGCATAAAAACCGAAATCCCACAAATGGACCAAACTCTATGTAAAGAAATGCAACAAGGAGAGGAAAGAGGTGTTATACCTTTCTCCTTAGCTCCAGTAATCTGATTGTCTCGTGGTATTGATACTCCAAGAACGAAATGCGGATCGACTAGTGGGTAGTACCCCGGGAACACGTCTAACCACAAGAGCTAGCAAGCCATCGTGTTTCTTCACTCTGAAAAACACTCTGGAACAACAACTAATCAAGACCAATCAGGAACAATGACCTTGAACTCTCTTGCTCACCTAAAACTCTCTCAAAGTCACAAGGCACTTTAGAGAGTATGTTGTGTGTGTGTATTTTCACCAAGAGAAAATAATGAGTTCTACCTTCAATTTGTTCTAGAATTCGTCACTTAACCCCACCAAACCGGCCAAGCTTCGAGACTAGATATCCGCATGCATTGGCTGATTTAGGAGGTGTTTTGACAAATGTCACATGCAGGGTTTAGCGGCGCTAACTCAAAATAGTTAGCGGCGCTAACGCGCCCTGTCAGTGATTTAACACAAAGTACATGCAGCCGTAGCGGCGCTAACCTCTAGGACTTAGCGGCGCTAACCCCTTAGAGTTAGCGGCGCTAACGCGGCCTGCGATGTCAACTTTTGTCTTTTGCCATATTTGGTCCCTTAACTTAAGTTGCTGTCAGGTTAGACCCCGGTGTATGACCCAATAGGCCCATACATCATCAGCAACGGTCTATATGGCGTACATGCATTAATGGGCATATTTCTAACAAGCATATAGCATTTTGAACCAAAGATATGGAAATAACCTATATTGGGCTTTCTAGACTTATACATCTCATAAGATGTCTTTCCATGTATTTTGACAATGATTGATCTATTCTGGGTATAACAGGCTGTACTAATAGCTTCATCTCAGAAATAGAGTTTCAATCCTGCCTCACATAGCATTGTTCTAGCAGCCTCAATTAGGGTTCTATTTCTCCTTTCAGCAACTCCATTCTATTGTGGGGTTCTGACAGATGAGAAATTTTGTAATATTCCCTTTTGTTCACAGAAGCTTTCAAGGGTAGAGTTCCTGAACTCAGTCCCATGATCACCTCTTAGTTGCTTTACAGACAAACCTTTTTGCAACTCTTCCTGCTTGATAAAACTGATTATCTCCAGGGCAGCCTCACTTTTAGCTTTAAGGAATATTACCTAGGTGAATCGTGAGAACTCGTCTACTATCACCAGTTTGTACTTCTTGCCACTCAGGCTTGGAGTACTTATGGGTCCAAACAGATCCATATGCAACATATGCAGTGGGTCTGTTATTGAAAAATTTTGCTTTGACTTAAAAGACCCTTTATGGTGTTTCCCTTGTTCACAAGCTGAGCACAATTTGTCTTTGACAAATGTGATCTTTGGTAATCCAGAGACTAACTCTTTATTGGACATCATATTTATATTTTTAAAGTTTAGATGAGGTAAACGTTTATGCCATAACCAACTCAGCTTAGGAACAGAATGGGAATACAAGCAGGTTTCAGTATAGGGATCAGCTGAATTTAGATCAAGTAGATACACATCTCTTTCTCTTTTAGCTATTAATACAGGCTTTCCCTTAGCATTATAGATTGTTCCTGCTTTCTTCCTAAAAGTAACAACATTATCTTCATCACACAATTGACTGATACTAATCAGGTTATGTTTGAGACCTTTGACATAGGCAACTCTCTAGAATGTAACTTTGCCAGCTTTCATCTTTCCATAGCCTTTAGTTCTTCCATGTGAGTTGTCTCCAAATGTTACTTTAGGACCTTCATCTTCTTGGAAGTCACTAAGAAATCCTTTCCACCTAGTCATGTGCCTTGAGCATCAACTATCCAAGTACCATTTACTTGAACCCTGCACATGAGATGAAAACTAAACACATTAGTTTTGTTTGGGAACCCACTTCTTGGTGGGTTTAGATGAGGTGCACTTAGCATCTCCATCTTGTTGAGCTGACTGTTCAGCTTGAGCAGGAGCTGAGTCCTGTGTAGGCTGATCAGCTTGTTCTTGTTCAGGCCTTGAGATCTCTGCATCACAGTCCTTAGCCTCATGAACTCTACTTCTGCACTTGTAGCATCTCCTTCTTCCAATGATTACAGGAGGTAGAGTGTCCAATAATCCTTGTGAGAACTTACTCTCAGTTTTAGGATTATATGTTGTGGATAACTTTTCAACTTTCTTAGAAAGTTGATTCACCTGATGATCACTGACTTTGGACTTACCTTTGTCAGATCTCTATTTGTTATACTTTTGATGAGAAGATTGACTAAGAACCTTCTGTTCCATGACTTTGGACTTACCTTTGTCATGACTGCTGGACTCACCAGTTTCAACAGGTTTGGACTTACCACTGTTGATATTCTTGGACTTACCAAGATCCACAACTTTGGACTTACCATTGTCGTGTTTTGACCTCTGACTTACAGTGGTCTTTCTGTTCTTGTAACTTCTCTCCGAGCCAGAAAGAGAATTTTGTCTTTTGAAAGGGTTTGGATTAAGCCTTTCTATAACCGAAGTTCTTTGAACAGACTGAGTGCCTAGTCTGTCCAGCACAGACTTACCATGCTGTTTAGATGTTGAGCACTCATTTCCATGGTCTTTAGCTTTCACAAACATATTGAATTTCAAGCTTGGATCATGTCTTTTCTCTGAGGCTGACTTCTGAGACTTAATCAGCTGTCTATCCTCCTCAGAATCTGTACTTGCTATCTCATCATCAGCTACATAAGCTGCTGTTTGATAGTCACCTCCAAGTACAGCCTTTACCTGTTTAGGTATCTGTTGGTTTATGCACTTTTCAGCAAGCTTTGATGACTTACACCAAGACTCAGCAACCTTTTAAAGTTGGTCAGCTTTGTCTTTAGCTTCCAGAAGTTCTTCACTTAGAAGTTTATTAATGTGTCTTTGACATTCAAGATCAAATTGTGCTTTCTTACCAACATCAATGAGAGATTTATTTTCCTTAATCTCATTCTTGAGTTTAGTTATCTCATCTTTGAGGTCATTTTGAGACTTAAGGACGGTCTTGAAATCATTTAGCAGATAATCAAAAGCAAGACCCTTTTCCTCATCAGTATAAGAGTTGAAGTTACTGTCCTCAACTTCCTTCATGTCAGCTTCAAAAGTTGACTCGGACAAACCATAATCAACCACATCTATCTCCAACTCTTAATCTTCTTGAGCCATCAGACATACATCATCATCTGAGGTAGATGATTCTGTATCCCAGGTTTCAGCAATTAGTCCTTTTGCACTGGGTTTGTCTTCAGGCTTTCCTTTCTTGAGCTGAGTGTATTTCTTCTTGTATTTATCAGCTCTGTAAGCATTCTTATTAACAACTGATGTTGATTCTACCTTCTTTAATCTGCACTCAGCAGCAATGTGCCCCTTCTTCTGACAGTTGAAGCACACAGTATTCTTGGGATCAAAGGAACTCTTTCCTTTGCCCCTGTCAGATCCTCCTCTTCCCCTTTGAGCTCTTCTCAAACGTCTGGCTAACATTTCAATTTGCTCAGTGATATTCTGAACATCATCAGTATCACTTGAGTCTGAGTCTGAGTGGTCAGCTTGAGATTCTGACTCAGTCTCAGATTCAACAACCAATGTCTTGGAACTTTTCTTCTTTTTCTGTGCAACCAATGCAACTTCATTCTTATCCAAAGACTCCTTGAGTTGTTGTTGAGAAGTTCTCTTGTGTTCAGTGATCTGTTCATGATATAGCAAGAACCCATAAATGGACTGTAGGTCGTACACATGCAGTGTTCCTCCAGCCCTCAGTGCTGTAGTTACATCGTTAAATCTCCTGGTAACACATCCAGAAATTTCAGCACAAGTTCATCATCATCTTTCTTTACACCACCCACACTTAGTAGGTCATTTATCAAGCAGTGAAACCTTGTGAACAAATCTGACAAGGTTTCATTCTTCTTTGAAAAGAAGTTTTCATAAGATCTATTCAAATGACTTCTCTTATGTTGCTTGACCAGATCCGTGCCCTCATAAGTAACACTCAGTGTGTCCCAAATATCTTTTGCAGTTTGACACCCAGTCACAGTGCGCAAGATTTCGTTGGTCAGGGCATTTTCCAGAACACTTTTTGCCTTGTCATCCAGATTGAAGAGTTTCCAATCTTCATCAGTCCAAGATGCAATAGGCTTTCTTGTTTCCTTTTTTAGATCTGCCAGGAGACGTATCACTAACAGTAGCAGGAATCTTAGGGATTATAGGTCCTTTTGTGACAACATCCGACATACGGTTGTCAATGGACTTGAGGTACAGCATGGCTCTGAACTTCCACATAGGTTAGTCAGACCCATCAAATATGGGACAGCCTTTGGCAGACATCTGTGGAAAGTTTGATGAATTGTTGCTTGTAGACATTGTAAACTTTCTCAGAATCTTGAACTTTCAACTAATGAAATCGTTCAGCCTGCTCTGATACCAGTTGTTGGTCCCTTGGTGAGAATAACAACAAGCAACAGTGTGTAGAAGGGGGGGTTGAATACACTTTCTGCTGAAATTGAACAAATCAAATAAAAGTGTTACACACAGTAAATCAAACCACAACTAGTCGAATGCTTTTATTAATATGAAGATGATTACAATGCTTTGAATAAGAAGATGATTACATTAATTATCAAGTAAGCAACTCTTGATATATAATCACCTAATATAAATCTCTCAATCTCTCAAACTTAGCTATCTATAATCAACTTATGATTATAGATACTGACGACTCTCTAAACAGGATTTTTCACAGATTGAATCAACTAATGATTACTTACCAATATCACAACTGATGTGATAATTTGAACACGCGAATGATCTGGCAATCTGTGAGTTTCTTGATCATGTTGAACTGACAAACAGTGATTCAAGAATTGTAACACATACGGTGAGGTGAGGTTTTCGGCTTTGTAATCTTTATCAGAATCGTAGTCGTACCTCTAAACTTATCAGGAGATAAGTATTTATAATCCTGTTGCTACGGTTCCTAACAAACTGGACTAATTCTAATTTGCTAACTAACTATCGGATAACTCGGAATCTTGAATCTTGAATCTTCTTATCTTGAGTCTTCAATCTTCAATCTTGATTCTGGAGTCTTCTTATCCGCGCCATAGATATAGAGAGTTAAAACAGAATTTAAAACACATTTAAATTCTCTTGGACTGACTTCTTTAGTCAGGCTGAGTTACTCAGCTTGAAACTCATCAAGCTGAGTTCTTCGGGAACAACCCCGAATTCAAACATGAACTAACACGTATAATTATTAACTCATCCTTAGAAGTCCAAAGAGTTAAATAAAAAAAATTTAGTAACTCTGTCGAGCTGACTCTGCTTCTAAGCTGAGTCACTCACCTTGAAACACATCAAGCTGAATACTCGATATATACCTTATGTGACATACACAGATTATCAAACACATTAATAATTTAACTAAGTTATAATATAAACTAATCGAACACATGCTCAGTTTACATTCAGCTTATACTCAGTCTGAAACACTATAAGTGTTCAGTCTGACTAAGCTTCATAATTCTGTTTAAGTTATACGTAGAACTCATCTTACAAACTTAACTTTGTCTCATCAAATCTAAACTGATGAGATCATGTTCCCAACACACACTCCCAGATTCATCTCACACGACCCTTCTCTATTTTAAATAAATAATATAAATAACGTAGAGAGTGAAGAGAGATATAGTTAGGGGTGTCAAAAAAGTCAAACTCGAATAATCCGACTGACCCGAACCAAATTCGAGTAAATCGGGTCGGGTTAATCGGTATTCGGGTGTCTAATTCGGATGACCCGATTTAAAGTTGCCTTATTCGGGTGGCGGTTAAAAAGAAGAAACTCAGGTGAGCCGACTAACCCGATTATGAATTTTAATTCTTTTTTCATAATTATATATTTTAACTAATTGTACATTTATACTTGACTATAGGTTACAAATGGGTCAACCACGCTACAAGCCCATTACTCACAAAACATCTTAGACAATTGACAGCCCCAATTAAATTAAACAAAATAACTCCATATTTTATGGTTTTAGACTTATAATAATTAGTAACAAATAATCTTTAAGTTTTTACTTAAACGAAATAACTCAACTTGATGGAGGTATTTCTTTAATTATATTTTTTTACTTATATAATTTACTTAAAGTTGCATTATTTAACGATATCATTATGTAATTATTGTAGAGCTACGAAAATTAATTTGTGATGTGACCTTGTGATTATGTATTTTTGTTAGTAATATTAACTTATTTAAGTATATAGCTATGGGAATGTAATTTGTGAAACTTTTAGTATATTGTATTTTGTTGATTCCACACTTCTACTAATATATAGTTAGTTCTTATTTTTGTTTTCAACCTATGATTGTGTAAAAGTGGTAAAATAGCAAATAACCAACTAAGTTTTATATGAACTAGTTTGAGCCCGTGCTCCGCACGGGTGTGGGAGGGCTAAAATCTGATCGTGGCTGAAAACGTAAACCCGGTTTGTGAAAAGAGTGCACGGGTCTTGGGTTGACCGACCCTACCCATTCTAAACCCGGCTCTTATCCGAACAAAAAAAAAGAATAAAAAACCGATCTGGTCCCACAAGAGCACGATAAAAAAAATTACAATTCAAAACTGAAAACGTAAACCCGTTTTGTGAAAAGAGTGCACGGGTCTTGGGTTGAACGACCCTACCCATTCTAAACCCGGCTCTTATCCGACCCATAAGAGCACGATAAAAAAAATTATAATTAAAACCCAAACCCGTAACCGACCCCCGTAACCGGTCCGTCAAAAAAAAATTATTTCAAAAAGAAAAAAAAACAATTGGTTCGGCCCCAAAAAAATTTATTACAAGTTAGTGATATACATATATGATGTGGAAAGATTTATATTTTTCATATAACACTATGAAACACCGATGTGACTATCTTTTTTCCAGCCATTAATTGGAATTTCATTCATTCTATTTCTAAACACAATCTATCATTTATTCGAACAAAGCGCATTTCGCTTTGATGAATTTGCAGGCTCAAAGAAAAATCAAAAAACAATTAGTTGAAGAAATTAAATTAATAAATAAAATTGAAATAATACGTGTGCATGGGGTTACTCTAGTGCTAGCCACTATGAAGGGTTGCTCTAGGCCTCTAGGCCAGTGGCGGAACTTGAAAATTTAGTTTGGGGGGGAAGGGGCGATAACGAATCCACAATGAATATTGATTAATAGCATAGGAATCCAATTTAATATAAAAGAACTAAAACTGTATATAAATAGATGATATGCTTTATTCATATACAAACTCGAGTATCAAAATCACTCTATATTATAAATTTATAAATTAGAATGTTATTTTAGTTTTACTCTTTAATAAGTAATATTAAACCAATACAATATAATAAATTATTATAATATATTTTATATAATGATAAGTATGAAACTATTGTAATATAACTATATCAAAAATCAAAAATATATTTAAAAGATTTAGAAAAGTACCTACTGTCAGTAATTAAGTAATATAAACTCAAATTGTAGTAGCTAGATGTAGGCAATAGCTTTTATCTCTAAATATCTTCTTTTTCTTCTAAATAAGCTATATCCAAGTCCTAAGCTATACTTCTCATTGCTGTCATAGTCGGTCTTAGTCTTCTACTTTCTTCTTCTATCTAAACCAAGTTCAAGATTTCAGTTTTTAAGTCTATGAAGTTCAGAAAATTACTTAGTGGCAAACAGCACTGAGGTGTTGACTTGACTGTGCCGGTTTCTCCGGCAGACGGCGATGAGGGTCTGGGGGTGTTGGCTTCTCCGGCAGTTACAGACGGCGGGCAAACAACCAGTGGCAAACGGAAGTTGTGTATGGGTGTTGGCTTCTCCGGCGGCGGTGGGAAAATGAGTGGCGGCAAAAGGAAGGAAGTTGTGTGTGGGACTGGGTATTGGCGGTGGAAAGTCGTACTGGTCTCCGTCGCCTTCATCGACCGTCACAACACCACCTACTATACCACCGGTGAAAGCTCCCGCTAAGGCTCCAGTCTCGTCTCTTCCAACAGCCGCCGTTCCTACTCCTGAATTGTCGGCTCCTCCTGCTCAGACACCAGCCAGCACACCTCCAGCTGCAGTGCCGGTGAGTTCTCCTCCAACCATTAAATACCCGCCGATTCCTGAACCAGTCAGTTCTCCTACACCGGAGACTTCTCCAACACCCGAAGCTGCTGCCCCGGCGCCTAGCAAGAAGAAGAAGAGCAATGCACCATCGCCGGCGCCTGCTTCTGATTCACTTGCCCAAAAACAAATTCAAAAAAAAAAACAAAAAGCCCAAAATAAACATATATGCCAAACCGGCCCAAACCCGGAAAATACCCGACCCGCACCTAAGGATCCGACCCGTGGCACATTTCCATAGGAATCCACGGTTTTTAATTATAAGATATAATGTGTGAAACTAATGGTGTATCATACTGTCATGGTTTATGCATGCCCAGTTTAATAAAATCAAGTTATGAGATAAGATGAAAACACATATAGTTATAATATAAATAAAATACAATGTTAATAATCTTCATGATGATGTTAATAATACGAGTAACAAAAGAAAATAACCATATTGTCTATTTTTATGATGATTGAAACATAAAATGCCAAGTAATAAATTCTTATACGGTTCTACCCGAATAACCCTAAACCCATATAACCCGATCCTTATTTGGACCGGTTACCGGATAACGTTTTATTACCTCAAACCAGAATAACCCGAAACCTGAATAACCCGACTAAAGACTACCCCTAGATATAGTGAGTGAGAGAGAGAGAGAGAGAGAGAGAGAGGAGAAGGTTGTGTTACAGATTGACCAACCAGTCAGATATATATGGGACACAAGGCCTACCCGTGAGAGGGGTGGTGGTGGTGGTGAGTGATAGTGTTACAGACATCAAGTGCCTTTTCACACATCTTGCTGGATGGATACGGATGGCCTTAGACCGATGCAATGAAAGAAATAGAATTTTCATGACTTGAAACCTGAATAGTCTTACTTTTAATTAAGGGAAAAATACATTTAATTCACCTTTTCTTAATTAAAGGTTATTTCACTAATGAGAGCCCTTTACTATTCCAATTTTGACGTGTCTGTCATCTTTATTTATGAATTTCGAGTAAGATTGGCTTAAAAATAACAGGCGGACCTAATTTTTCATGGGCAATACGATTTCAAAAATTGTCTTAGAGATCATCAATTGCAACTCTCATTCACAAAACCATAATCCTAGTTTTCTATGGACAATGTGTCTCATGTTAATTCTCTTTCCCTAACGTCAAATGTAATTCTCTACCCTAACATCGACATAGACACGACTCACATTTCAATCGTTATCATGGGTTTCCTTTGATTGCTTTGCAATGACGTATGTATTGATCTCAGTCTAGGTGTATTTATGTTTCCAACTTTTAATAATTGTGTAGCTGATGCATACTAATTGTGTGTGTTAGGGAAATAACCAATCACCGTGAAACTTATGATTTGGTGATGATGAAGCTTTTATCAAGACTGGAAATTATCTTAACATGTATTGTTAAGATCAGAATTATAATATCAAAGTTAGAACTACAACCTAACGATTAATTGAACAAAGGAAATGAACATGTTATAGAGTTTCAGCATCCTGTCAGAGTAGCTAAAGCACTAAGCTGAGCAATATTTGTTAGATTTCCCCAACTGCTATTAGAATCTTCAGATTAGATATGCATGTTGTCTTCGTAAAGTAAGTGGGATTATGAATTAGAGACTGGACGTATGTTGTTCACTAAAACCTACGACCTTTTAAAGAACAAAAGTTGCAGAACACTGAACTTTACAATGTGAGGTCTAATGGATAGAATTTAGATCTAATAAAAAAAATAAAATTAAGGAACATAAGAATATGTTGGTTTAATCGCGTATAATTGACAACTCTATCTTTGATTTAGCCAAGTTAATGAAGAAGCATTAAATATAGGAACCCAACATTTAGAAGGTGTTTGGTAGAGAGAAAAAGGAAATGAAAATAAATGGTTTATCTTGTTAGGAAGAAATGTTTATGGTTTCGGGCGGAGAAATGGTTTCTCCACACATTTCCATTTCTCCATTTCCTTGTATTTTAATTTCTCTACAAAGTGTGGAGAAATGGGGAGAAATATGTGTTTCAGACTTTCCGGCGATTGAACCCTAAACCGTCGACGTCCGCTGAGGCGAGGCGTCCGCCGATGTGTTTTCTGCCCCATTTCTTTTCTCGATGATGAAAATGCCAACGTCCAGTGAGGAAGCCAACACCACAGCTCACGTCTGGTTGTGATGTGTTTCCGGCGATTAACCTTAAATCATTGACGTCCGACGAGGCGAGGTGTCCGCCGATGTGTTTCCCGTCCCGTTTCTTTACTCGATGATGACAACACCAACGTGTGGTGAGGCGGTCAACGGCGCAGCGGACGTCTTGTTAAGATTGAACCCTAAATCGTCCTTTCTGATTGCCTTGTGTTTCTGGCGATGATGAGTAGTCTAGCGTCAGCGTCGCCGCCGTAGGCGCAGTTCAGCAACCTTGAGCCATTGTTTCTCTGCTTCATTTCTT
Organism: Pulicaria dysenterica; assembly: GCA_947179395.2. Classification (NCBI taxonomy): domain Eukaryota; kingdom Viridiplantae; phylum Streptophyta; class Magnoliopsida; order Asterales; family Asteraceae; genus Pulicaria; species Pulicaria dysenterica. Next base: position 60,740,757 of record OX359291.1, on the reverse strand, counting down.
TGATGATACCAAGGAATCAATTCCAATTCTCTATACATTTCCAATTCTCTCAATTTATGTTTTTTTCCCTACAAGTCTTGTACTTTGCAGAGATGAGTTAATCCAATTCACACACCAAGATTTGCAATTGTAGAAGAGAGGAAGATTTAGTTTTGAGGGACAATAATCTATGTATTAGACTCAAGTAGTTATCAATCTTTAATTTATAGTATTAGGAATTTCTACATTATTGTAATTGTATTTTTTATTCATTTTCAATAACTGAAAAAAGCTGAAGTAATAAAACCGATCAAGACCAAAAGGAAGCACAAGCCGGCAGCACAAAAAAGAAAACTAAGGGGGCGTTTGATTCAAGTATTGATTTTGGGAGGAATGAGATTTATAGTGGGATTGGGATTTGGGGGGATTTGCATTTGGGAGGATTTACAATCCATTGTTATGTTTGGTTTATTTTCCTTAGGTGGGATTTCCACCACCACACAACCAGCAGATATGCCATCATCCAAGAGGAGCCACCACACCACCATCAACAAACCACCACCAACCACCGCACCACCAACTGGATATGCCGTCGACGAAGGGTTACAGAGCGACGACGGTTTCAGAGGAAGACGAATAGGGTTTCTGTCGAAGGAAGGTCGAAGGTTTCAGATGGCGACTAGGGTCGAAGACGAAGGTCGATTAGGGTTTCTGCGAAGACGAAGGTCGATGACGACGGCGGTTTCAGACGAAGACGAAGGTAGATTAGGGTTTCAGACGCGATTAGGGTTTTTTGTGAAGACGAAGGTCGAAGGGCGATGGGCGACGAAGACGAAGGTGGAAGGGCAATTAGGTTTTCTGGAACTAGGGTGACGACGACGGCTAGGGTTTCTAGAACAACGAAGACGAAGGTCGACGGCGACGACGAAGGAAGAACTTGACGGTGATGGTAGACGACAAAGGAACTAGTTCGCTGACGGTAGCCGGAATATTCGCCGGAGGGTCGCCGGATAGTCGCCGGAGAGAATACCTCATCCATGGGATTTCAAAATACCGTAGGGGGTGAGAGGATTTCTAAATCCCTCATTCATGGGATTTTAAGAATTCCTGGGATTTTGATTTCTTCTTCATATTTACAAACCAAACATGTTATTTGTGAAGATTTCAAATCTCATTCTCATAAAATCCCCTCAAAACCCTCTAACCAAACACCCCCTAATAATTTAAGAGAGTGATCAAGAGGAAACTGGAAATATATTAAAAATGAGTGTTTGTCTACTAATTAAAGAAGCGCTAGAGTTTGTTTTTAATTCACCTTATACGAATATATTGATTTTTAAGATATCTGGTCACGACTTATTGATAGAGTATACATATGTTAAGCTAGAAGACATTTATGATATGGAAAAGAGATTGCCACATATTTGATTAACCTATCAGATTTTTATATGATCGATACCAGTTTTACTAATTATGTTTAGTGAGTTTCCGTTTGAATTTAAATAAGATGATTAATTTTATTTAGGTCTTTCTGATTTGAGGATCTAAACAATGTATGTGCTCGAAGAAAGAACTTTATTTATTTCATGTTTATGTACTCATTGACCTCCCAAACTTTTAAATTTAGTTTCTTCTCAAAATATCTTTCTAGCTATTAAATATTTGTATTACGCGTTTTAATTTTTAAATGTTTGTTTGAAATTGTCAATGCTTCTGTATATGTTTTGAATTAATTATGTCGACCAATTTTTAGCAAACTTTATATTAAATTTAGGGCGTTACTATTTTTAATTATAATCTATCTTTATTATATTGTCGGATCTTCTATCTTCTATCTTTATTATATAAAAGACTAATTTTAATCAACTTTATTAAATAATCTTATACGTTTATTTTAATCAATTTAAAATCTCATCCATCTATTAATATTGAAATTAAAATTTGATTTTAACTTTTATAAGTCAAAGTTGTTTACTTATTTATATCACAAATTATTATACATTATTTAAATCCAATCCTACTAAAATTACAAATCACATTATTTATCTTCGTATTTACTATATTTTAATCAACTTTAGTTCATAAAAGTGTATCCAATTATACACCTTTTGTTATTTTATGTACTGGACTTTCAAACTTACCATTTGATGTACTGAAGTTTTTCAAACTTACTATTTCGTGTATCAAATCTGCTATAGCAGGTTACAAGCTGATGTGGAACAGGTTTTGCTGATGTGTCTGGTGACATGGTACATGACTTGGATTTTCATGATCTAAAATTAATAAAAAATATAATTGTTTAAACAGATCTTCATCTTCATCTTCATCCATCTTCATCTGCAATGGATTTTGTTTTTTCCAGATGTTCATACACAATCAAACCATCGATTAAAGTCAACTGCTCAGACACATTGCACCATCGTTCATAGGTTTCGATGATTATGAAGAAAAACCCTTGTTTCCCAACCACGGTAGATTACTTCTTTTGCGGTACGAATCAGAAAACAGAAAAAAGATGATTATGAAGAAAAACCCTTCTTTTGGGCCTGAACCACGAATCAGATGATTATGAAGAAAAACCCTCGTTTTTAGGGTACTCTATCTTGAAGAAACAGAAAACAGAAACAGAAAAACCCTAGTTTCCCAACCACGGTGGCGGTGGTGTCGGAGGTGGATGACGGTCACGGCAACCCCTTTACTATGAGCACCAAACCTTCATCGAACCCTTGAGACGGATCTGAGCACCGAACCTTCATCGAACCCTAAATTGCAACCCCTTTACTCTGTCTCTAACATCTATTGGAACAGGTTTCGATTACTTCTATTTCGATTTAGGGTTCAAGGGTTACTAGGTATGATTGTTCGATCTCCATCTTCTTCAATCTATATGTTTTTCGAACTGTTGCAAATTAGGGTGCATCCCACCAGACATCTAATTCCTCAAATTTGATCTGTTGCTTAATACAACCCAGATTCCGTTAATTGATGGTTTGTGTCAGTTGATTTATGTTCATCGATTAAGGTTTATGTGTACGAATATGTAGCCATCGATGGATTTATGTTAATCTGTAGCTTCTCAATGATTCTGTGGATGAACCATTTTAGGGTTCTATTCAGTTAATCTTCTTGTTCTTCATAATCGATTTGCTTTTTCAGTTTTCAATTGTTGTTTAAACAAATTTATGATTTTGATTTAGGGTGTTTGTAATTAAGATTTCTAGGTTTGATGTTCTTCTTAAATGTTTTTCATGTTCTTCACTTATTTATATTTTTTTGAGTTAATTACATTTTTGGTCCCTGTGGTTTGTTTTAAATTACGGATTTGGTCCCTGGGTCGTAATTTTTACGGGTTTGGTCTCTCCCGACCCGAATATCTTGCAAATTTGGTCCCTCCTTAATTTGAAATGACCAATTTGCCCTTATTTGATTTGTTTATTCATTTTTTTATTCTTTAAACTAATATTTACCAATTTATAAAGCAGAAAAATAAATAAATTATTTAAATAAGATTAAATAATTTATTTAATCCTTTCTTCTACATCATCAGCTACGGTACGGGCACCTTATCTTGTTGCCACCAGCAAGTCTAAACTCCGGCCATCATCTCGCGAGTAAACTCCGGCCACTGTCTCCCGATCAAAACCAAACTTTCAATAATCTTTGTATTTCAATTCAATGAAATCAACAAGTAAACTCCTCCAAAGAAATCAACAAGAGAAATCTAAATCAAAACTAAGGCTAGAAAACCTGGAATTTTCAAGAACACAGAGATAAAACCCGTTGCCACAAATGATTTCAATGTCACTAGCTAGTACCGACCTGGGACCTATAATCACCAACAACAGACCTATGAACCACCAAGAAAAAAAAGGAGATTGTGATGGCTGTGAGCGGACACCCAAACCCAATAATCGATGAATCATACACACCGGAGACCCAAAACAAAAACCCAACACACATAAGCCAATGAATCAAACATACTTGACAGATCTAGAAATCGTAAGAACTACGAACCGGTGTTGGAGACGGCGACATTCAAATAAAGCGATGGTGTAGATGGATGTCGATGGTGGGGATGAGGAAAAGAAACCCTAAAATCGCGAATCCACAATCGGAAACCTAGATCAAAGTAAATTCGAGATGCAAAGTGAGCCTTTACATCTGAAATTTGATATGAATCAGAGGGGAGAGATAGTGAGTTAGTGGCCGTCGTTTGTGGGTCTGACAAGAACTCGAGTTGGCGGTAGCGTTTGCGGTCGTGGTGTTGACTAATTCAGACGAGCGAGAATCAACGTGAGGAAGGTCGTGATGGCGGTGTTGTACCGGTGGTCTTGTGTCGGTAATAGAGTGGTGGCTGTGGTGTGATGGAGTGGTGGCGGTGGTGTGATGGAATGGTGGCGGTGGTATTGGTTTAACCAGATGGAAACGTACTCAAGCAGTAGGTTAGATTAGAGAGAGAGAGAGAGAGAGAGAGAGAATGTGTGTGTGTGTGTGTGTATTTTAAGTTATAATATATGATATTATCTATATTTAATATTAAATGGTATTAATAAAATAAATAAAATGAAGAAAATTATTAGACAAGGGTACATTGGTCATTTCAAACTAGAGAGGGACCAAATTTGCAAGAGATTCGGGTCGGGAGGGACCAAACCCGTAAATATTACGACCTAGGGACCAAATCCGTAATTTTTAACAAACCACAGGGACAAAAAATGTAATTAACTCTATTTTTTTTTATTTTTTACTGATGTGGAAAATAAATACTGATGTGGCATTTTAAAAATAAATAAAAATGAACAAAATTACCGGTTACCGGATCGGTAAGTTTTCAAAAGTTTGATACATCAAATGGTAAGTTTGAAAGTACAGTACATACAATAGCAAAATGTGTATATTTGGATACATTTTTATGAACTAAACCCTATTTATTAGGGTAAATTAACTTTTGAAGTTATATGATTACATATGAAATTTAATTTAAAGTATAATAAGTAATTTTCTTAATTATATATCTTCTTAATTATAATTGTAACAATAAATAATGTTACACTCGTGTCGAAGCTTCTACTGTTGGTCAGAGGTGTTGACGCCGTCGGTCATAATTTTTTAATTTCTCATATTTTTCGTGTTTTATAAATTTTAAATATCTTTTTATTAATGATAAATATATTTTTTAAACCAATCCATATATCACACGAACATTTAATCTAGTATAATTATACAACATCTAATAAAAGCCAAAATAATAACCAACCAAGGTTTTCATACATAGTCAAAATTAATAGATTTACAATATAAACATTTTGAATTCTATAGAGTTCTTATATTTATAAGAACATAAACTAATTTATGCATTAAAAAGTGTTATATATTTAATGTTTTTACCTTTTCTTCGTTTGTAATTTGTTTAAGAAAAAAGATATAAGTGAAAAAAAAAGAAGATATGTCAATATTATATAAGTGTATGGAGTGAGTTGAGATGGGGTTCGCGGTAAGGGTGAGCAAGAAAAACCGAAACCGAACCAAAAATCGAAAAAACCGAAAAAACCAAACCGAAAAAATCGAACCAATACCAAACCGACGGTTTTGGTTTTTAAAATTATAAAAACCGATTTTTTCGGTTTGGTTCGGTTTTATGTTTCAAAACCGACCATAAAAACCAAACCGAACCGAATTGAAGAAACCAAACCGTTTAAAACCGAACCGAACCAAATTGTTAAGGTTAAGGGGCATACTTCTATATTTACATATCAATTCAATATAACTCAAATCCCTTACCTTCCCCTTGTTTTTACTTTTTCCACAAAAATCACAAATCGGCACTCACTATCCAACACTCGACACACCAATCGCTCAAATGTTGAAGATCAAATCGACAGACCAATCTTGAATTTTAAATCGACATACCAAATCGACTCTTGAATCTTGATTCTTCGAAGTTTGAATCTAAAAGATCCTGATGGAAGTTTGAAGCAAGAAATGTCGACATACCATACGACGGTGTTCACCCTCCCTTCGTCAAGTGTTGTGACCAAAAGTTTGAAAAACCGAAAACCAAACCGAAAACCGAAAACCAAACCGAAAAACCGAAAACAAAAAACCGAACCAAATAGAATGGTTTTGGTTTTGGTTTTTCAAAAACCGAAATTTTCGGTTTGGTTTCGGTTTTACCCCAAAACCGAACCAAACCGAACCGTGCACACCCCTAGTTCGCGGTGAATGACATGTTAACTGGGTTGGGTTCGGGGGTGCCAACATGTCAGTCGAGGTGGGATGGTGTGTTTGAGAGAGGTTTCAAGAAAGAAACACCGATCGCAAATTTAGTTTCTTTGTTTACTATAGTACCTTCATTTTTCAGATAATTCAATAATAAGTCACAAATTAAAAAGATTGTAGATCAACAAGCGCAAGTTGTAAAAAATCTATAAATCTTCTAATATATATAAAAGACTAATTTGAAAAAAATTATTAGATGATCTGGACATTTCATTTAGTAAAAGATTTAATCTTAGCCATTCACTTCTTTAATTTTAAAATTTTGATTTTTATTTTTTAGAGTCAAACTAATATGACTAATCAATATGAATTAAGATAAAGATAACCTTAATTAAATTAATAATAAATATTTTCAGGATTAAAATAATTTGATAATATAATAAGATATACCTAAATCGTAAACCAACTTAATATATACACACGTATATATATTTTGGTTTTATTTCTTACGTAAACTTTTTGCATATCTATATCTATCTATCTATATCTATATATAAAATGCACGCAAATTTTCTAAAAATAACTATAAATTGAGTCTCAATCAACCAATCACAACTTTCAATTTCAAAATTAATCAATTCTCAAAACAAATTTAGAAAGGTTAATGTCGATCGCAATTCAATTTTGAAATCAATTAAGAGGGGGCCTGGATGAAAATTATTAGGGACTTTTATAAAACATGTGAGGGGTTTTTAAGAAAATATGAGAGAGTTATATAAAAATTGTATATTAATGTAATTAAATATAAGCTTTTTATAAATTATTGTTAATAACTTTTCATATATTTTGTTTAGAGAAAAAATAATTATATATTTACAACCGTCTTATTTTTATCTACGTTTTGGTATAAATTTTATTGTAATATGAAACTTTTTTTAAATTAGTATATTCTTAATTTTTTGTTATCTATTAATAGTAGTGAGTTGAGTGGATTTGTTGGGATTATAATGATGAGTTGAGTGGTCAACTTAAATATGTTATTCAAAATGTTTAGTTATTGATTTTGACGTATTTTCAATCTTATTAGAACGATGTATGAAATTTTTTATAAATATGGTTCAAAATAAGAATTATCATTAAAAGATTATATATTATATATTTAAAATTTTTAATTCAGAGATGTAAAGGTATGTGTTCTTGATGGTCATAAAACTATATTATTAGTTTAGGTAGTTAGCTAAAGAAGACAATATCTTCTGATGATGTGTTTTGCTATGACAATTAACAAAAGTCAAGGATAGTCACTTTCAAAAGTTGGTTTATTCCTCAGAAAACTTATGTTTATACATGGTCAATTGTATGTTGCTGTTTTACGTGTTAAAAGTGAAAAAAGATTAAAAGTTTTAATCTGTGATAACAGTGGTAATATAACAAACAAAACAACAAATGTGGTCTACAAAAAAGTGTTTCAAAAAATTTAGTTATTTTTTTGTTAAGCATTATGACATATGTAAGTTGTTGGTCCCGAATGGATACTACAACAACAAATGTTTGTAGAAGGGGGGCTGAATACAAACTTTAGCAATTTAAAATTTAAGAGACACACTGTTTACTTTTATATAATTCTTATTGATGTAAATCAAGAATTACATGAACTAGATGCGGAAAATCTAAGTTCAATAAAAGGTGGCAACTAAATTTGTCTAACACATAGACTAAGCTAATCTTAAACAACTTATGTCTAAGATGTTCAACACATGAACAAGTTTGTAATACTGAAAGTAAAATGCTAACTCTTCTAGTTCTCAACAAATGAGATTTCAGTATTCAACTCTATTCGTATTCACATACTTAGCATGTTTCCATGCATGAGTATATATAAGCAAGGTGTGTCCGGGTTGATGAAGAGAGAAGATGATAAAGATACTTGGTTTAATAATATTATAATAGATAAAGTTAGTGGGTGAAAAGTAAGTTAACTTTATACACAAAGTGTGTAAAGTGAACATACTTTTCAGTAATGAGTGTACCCACTATCTATTATTATATTATTAAAGTACTGCCTTTATATATTGGAAAAGTAAACTTCTCATTTCACGCTTGTGCTTTAATCAACACCATGTTTTCAGATGATTTGACTTAACCAAGTATAGAGTTGCCAGCCATACTTATTTGGTAAAGCATATCTTCGAGATCTTCTCTTCTAAAGTATCTTTCTCCCTTCCCAGAGGATAAAGATCTATCCTTTTTGTTTCTTTGCAGATACAAAAATTGCTAAGTACTTTTACAAAGAAAGATCTAAGGCATAATAGAACAACACATGTTCTGCCTTTGACTTAATAGAATATTACATTGAAGAGCTATTAGCTGATTAACGACTCAGCTAACAGACACTGAACTGCAAATATAATTTTGCTCAGCTAAGGATAATTGTGAAAGACTCAGCTAACTTGATTTGCTCAGCTGATCGAAATGCTCAGCTAATAATACAAATCAAAGTATAGCTAATAAACTGATCAAACTAAATTGTCAGCTGATTCCAAGGGCTCAGCTAATCATTTGAGTGTGATTAGCTTATGGAGAGAAGAAGGATAAGTATAGAATACCTTATCTGACATGTGGAAGGCATCAGCTGATCAAAGAGATACTGTCAGCTGATCTTTTGTCTGTTCAGCTGATAGATGATATACTGTCAGCTGATCATTTGTCTTCTCAGCTGATCTTTTGAAGAGCCCTCAGCTGATGGTTAGCACCATCAGCTGATGCTTTGTAGATGCATAGCTGATGCTTCTTAACTTTTCATTTCTTCTTAGCTGATCTTTCTGAAGCTGGTCCTTTGGCTGATACTCAGTGTTCAGCTGACACTTTGATTCGTCAGCTGACATTTCTTACTTAGAAATTCTTTAAGTCTAATATGAAAAGCAACAAATGTTTTTCATTGATCTAAGTCCAAAACTAATCATTGCACATCTGTACCTTTGTAAGGAGTAACCATTGAGATGATGTCTGCACATCTTCTGTTTACCAAGTTTTCTCTTTTTTCCAAGAACTCCTTGGATTGCCTTTCAGTTTGCTGAGCAGTGCTTCCAAAGTTGAAGTTGAGCAATGCTAGAATGGCTTCCTTGTGAGTCTTTCCTCTTTTGAGAGCTTTCTTGGTAGAAGGGTCACTCTGTAGTGGTGCTTGTTGTTCTTGAGGAGCTTGAGATGACAGTAAGTTCATTTTTTCTTCTTGTATTTCTCTTATTGAAGGGTTTTGTAGGGTATAAAACATATAAAAACATGCACAGCGGAATAAAACCCCCTCCAGTGATCTCATCTAACTCGTACAGAAAACTAAAAGAGGAAGAGGGTTAGAAAGTTATACCTTTGATGTAAACACAAAACTTTCTTTATGCCCCTAGACAGCTGCAGGTTATCCACCGCTACTGCACCACCTTGAACTGGCTGCTAGACCACCTAGGGATTAAACCCGGATCAAAACGTGACCCGTATGTGTGTGTGTTCTCTGCGTCGCCGCCGACCGCCGCCCTCGGTGGTCGGTTTCTGCTTGCGCCGCCGTCGCCGAGAAAAGGAGAGAGGGAGAGAGCTTTAGGGTTATTACTTTAATCTTGTAATTGACTTATGTGATTAATTAGACTTAATTAGGTTTATATAATAAACCCTTATTAGGCCAAGCCCGTTTAATTAAAGCCCAACTTTAATTAAACTATTAATCAATTACACAAATTACCCCTTGACCTTTCTAGTTAATTAATAACTATTAATTAACTGGTCCTGTTAATATTTAAACTAAATATTAACATATCTCTTTTAATAATAATAATTAACTATTATTATTTTTCTCTTTCTCAATAATTAATTTAACTATTAATTATTGTGATACACAAACAAGTAAAATCCAACAGGTCCTAATTTGGTGTGCAGCGGTATGATCCTTTAGTGTCACATAATATTTGACACGATAGTACATGTTATCTATCTCTACACATAATCTAATAGACTCCCACTTGTGCAAGATAAATAACACTCCTTGTACATCGTTGGCCTAAGGAGGTCCCTAGCCAGACGCTTAGGTTTACTAGACTATGAGATCTCTTATATCTAGAGACATAATCCATACCTTGGATTATCTAGGCTTTTCCTTTTGCATCGCGATATTTTGTAATTTGTGTATTTGACATGGAGCAGGGATCTCATCTAATACTCAGATTTTCTTGACTCTGATTTCGACACTCTGCAGTTACGGTTTCCCGAATGAATAACTATCACTCTAACCGAGCGCGGCCACGCATTTTCAATAGTCTTAATCGTCGAGGAGCTTAGAAAATATCTCTCCTAAAAAAGAGGTGCAAATCTCATCTTGACTATTTGCAATTTGAGCACACGGCTTCCGCTGCACCTAGACAAGCCCCTTATGATCACCCTGTTACGGCGTGACATTAGAACATGCTAAAGTACAGAAGTTACCATGCCCCAAACCAAATATCTCAGGTCTAAGGACAACCTATCAGGTTTACTCATGTTAATGCTCCATGAAGTAAGCCCGATGCGGATCACCCAAATATTTATTCCCTGATAAATATCTATGAATATTTGGTCACAACCTTGTGCTTTTATTCATAACCGAATAAATCATCAAATATCCATAATAGCGTTACCTCCCTAATGTCGGTCCCACTACATTAAGTAGCTATGGGCATTTAGACAATTCATAACTTGACTTGTCATGGATAGGTTAAACATGCTAAAATTGGATAACTACGAAACATTATGCAAATACCTCCTATTTCAATCCCATGAAATGTAAATACATAATAAAAGGTTTCAAGTTACATCCATAGTAATAATTAAAAACACGAACTAGCTGCTATGTTCTAAGTACTGCATTCCTATAGAACTCGCATGCCTCTCATGCTTAGCCCTAGCTAGCGGCTTCGTCAACGGGTCAGCAACGTTGTCGTCCGTCGGTATCTTTTGCAATCTAATATCATCTCTTCCAATGATCTCTCGGATGAGGTGATATTTCCTGAGTACGTGCCTAGTCCGCTGATGATCTCAAGGCTCTTTAGCTTGTGCTACAGCCCCTGAGTTGTCACATAATATATCGATCGGTCTAGAGATACTGGCAACAACTCTAAGATCCGAGATAAAATTCTTCAGCCAGACAACTTCCTTTGCCGCATCACTTGCCGCAATATACTCTGCCTCTGTAGTAGAATCTGCTATTGTATCTTGCTTTTGACTCTTCCAAGATATGGCTCCTCCGTTTAGGGTAAAGACAAATCCTGACTGTGACGTGAAGTCGTCTCTGTTGGTTTGGAAACTAGCATCAGTGTAACCAGTTACACTGAGCTCATCCATCGAACCTCCATATACTAGGAATATGTCTTTCGTCCTTCTCAGATACTTGAGAATATTCTTGACGGCTACCCAATGGGCTTCACCAGGATTTTGCTGATATCTACTCGTGACACTGATAGAATAGGCAACATCGGGTCTAGTACATAGCATGGCATACATAATCTAACCAACTACCGAGGCATATGGTATCAATTTCATCTTGTCCTGATCTTGACTAGACACAGGACAGTGAGCCTTGCTCAAAATCGCGCCAGATTGCATAGGAATGAATCCTTTCTTGGATCCATCCATCTTGAATCTTTTCACGACTTTGTCAATATAAGTACTTTGACTAAGTCCGAAAAATCGCTTAGATCTATTCCTATAGATCTTTATACCTAGTATATAAGCAGCTTCTCCCAAGTCTTTCATCTGGAAACATTTACCTAACCAGGATTTTACTCCTTGTAATGCTGGTATATTGTTTCCTATTAACAGTATGTCATCTACATACAAGACTAGGAAGGTTACCGCACTCCCACTGAATTTGGTGTAAACACACGACTCGAACTCACTTTTGGTAAAACCAAACTCTTTGATACGCTCATCAAAGTGTAAGTTCCAGCTCCTAGATGCTTGCTTTAGTCCATAGATGGATTTAAGCAACTTGCATACTTTATTAGGATTCTTTGGATCCGCAAAACCATCCGGCTGTATCATGTATACATCCTCTGTCAATTTCCCGTTAAGGAAAGCGGTTTTGACATCTATTTGCCATATCTCATAATCAAAATATGCTGATATGGCCATAATGATCCTAATAGACTTAAGCATTGCCACTGGGGAAAAAGTTTCATCATAGTCAACACCATGAGTTTGTGTGAAACCTTTTGCCACTAGCCTTGCTTTAAAGGTATGCACCTTTCCATCCATGTCTGTCTTCTTCTTGAAGACCCATTTGCACCCAACAGCTTTACTGTGTTGAGGCAAATTTACTAACTCCCAAACTTGGTTGTCATACATGGATTGCATCTCTGCCTTCATGGCTTCTAGCCATTTCTCAGATTCTAAACCTGAGGCAGTGTGTTGGTAGGTAGTTGGTTCTAAAAGATCCCCTTCGTCTTGAGCAACTAGGAATCTCAGATACCTATCAGGCTCATTACGAGGCCTACTAGACCTACGAAGGTCTTGTGTTTTGTAACATCCTCAAAATGAGCCTAGTAGTACCTAGTTGTACTTCTTGCTCAGGGGATTGTACCTTGACTTTAAATAAGTATTTTAATGGTTGTTTTATATTTTAGTTAGTTAAAGGGGATATATGGGGTGTTATATAAAAGTTAGAGTTAATGTACAAAAGTGATACAATGTTAAATGGTTTCGCGTGATGGTTCCGTAGATATCCTCGTTGGTTGAAACGGATAAATCTAAGTTAAGTTTTAAGTTGAATAGGAGAACAAAATACCCGAGATGGGGTATTAGTTGTTGAGTCGGTCTTTGACTCTTTCTTACTCCTTGGAAGCTTCATGTACACACACACAAACACATAACCTCTACGTGAGAAACACATACATATCTTGGAGATTTTGAAAGAGAAATCAAGAAGGGAAAGGATTGTCAAGTGATTTCAGTAACAAGTCAAGCTCCAATTTGCTGTGTAATAACAGATTTGTAAGTGTTCTTGAGCTCCAAATTTAGTTTTGAGTTTGTAAGTAAGAAACACCAAATTGAAGGATTAAATGATGTTTTGATGTGGGTTTTATATACAAAGGTGTTAGCCAACTTCTATAGATGTTAAATAGAGTATATAAACGATTGAAGTTGAGTTTTAGTCGATTTGGGTGTCAAAAACGGGTGTTTGCAGGTCTGTCCACGAACAGGGACGAAGGTCTGCTGTTCGTAGACTTCCTACGGGCGTAGGTGGTATTACCTACGGCCGTAGTAAGCCTTGTGTATACGCTACGGCCGTAGGCAAGGTTACTGCGGCCGTAGGATGTGTTTTTGTGTGGATTACCGTCTACGGACGATGAAATAAGGACTACGGGTGTAGGTACGTAACCTACGGTCGTAGTTCACCAAAGAATAGCCACTACGGGTGTAGGAATAGATTCCTACGGCCATAGTGCATGTTTTCTTGAAAAGAAACTCTGCGGGCGTAGTAGTTGGACCCTACGGCCGTAGTAGGGTTTTGTTACGTGTCCTACGGCCATAGGACATGTGCACTGCGGCCGTAGTAAGCTGTTTTATGTTGACAGATTATGTAGCTTGTGTTCTAACCTATGTGTGCTATGTGTAGGTGATAACTAAGTCTGAACCTAGTGTGTTAGGTGATTCGGACGACTCTGTGTGTTCTTGGGATTCCTGGATCCATATCTGCCTCTGGTGATATCGAGGTGAGTACCGGTTTCCCATGAGGCTCAGTAAGTAGTGCTAACCCCTGTGTGTTTTTAATGTGTAATTGGTGTTCCCACATGTGTGTGCTTAAGGTATGTTATAACGTGATATGTCATGCTACAGTGTTATATTGACAGTGACTAAAAGTATGTAACGTGAATCATGTGGTAAGTGTATGTTATGATTAAGTTATACTCGCATGTTCTGTTCACTAGTATGAACAGTATTTGCTGTGACTATTATGCGCGCATGTTATTGGATCCTGATTGGATCACTTATTGTTTGTGTACTTATGTCCGGACACTCGGGAAACTGCTTATAGTTTCCAACTCGGTTGAGGTCAGCTGGCTATATTGCGGCTGGATCCCTTGAGGGCCTAGATGGCTGGTTATTCGGGATCAACGGTGACTCGGTGGTGCACGCTGGGTCGTAGGTTCTGCAGGACCGCCGTTCCTTGACAAACAGTGGGGTCTTGGTTTGTAACTAAGGCCTAATTGAGCCCAGGTGGCTCCGCAACGTGCTCAGGGGGTTGCTCTTTGCTTCCCCACCAGCATGGATTGGTGTTGCTGATTTCTCAGTTGGATTCATTGAGCGGGATTTGTAACCCCGCGAGATATGACTCCCTCTGATATGTTGGCACTCCACGATGTGATAGGATAGCCTTGTGTGCTTTTCCTGTGTTGTGATAGCATGCTTATTGATACTTATGTGCAACCTGTACTCACTAGCTAGTGTAGCTAACCGGTTCATGTTTTACCCTTTTACAGGTAAAGGTTTAGGCAGCCTGGCGAGGCGGGTGCTTGTGGGTAAATATATTTAGCTTTTATGGAACACTTTGTTGTTGTAAATTGTTTGTGATCCGATGGTCGGTTGGTAGTCGGTAATACCGGTTTGTTTTGTTACTTGGCCTTTCATGTTTATAATCGCCAATTTGGATAATAACACTTTATATCTTATAATCAGTGTTTAGTTTCCGATGCACGTCTTGATAAGTATACTTAAAAAGTTTTAAATATTACTGATTTTAAGCTCGTGAAACCCGGTGTTACATGTTTGCACCTCTTCCTCAACCACAGACTCGGGTTGAGGTTCAACAATTTTCTGTTGAACTACAGGTTCAACTATCGGTGGTGGTGTAATCTCATCCTCTTTAATTTCTTGAAGCTCTATTTCTTTTCTTGGAGTCTCTGAGTTTAGAAACTTCTCCTCCAAGAATACCCCTTTACGAGCAACAAAAACTTTGTTCTCATCTGGGTTGTAGAAATAGTATCCCATGGTTTCCTTGGGATAGCCCACGAAGATACACTTATCTGATTTGGGATTGAGTTTATCCGTGAATGTTCGCTTAACATACACCTCACGTCCCCAAACCTTTAGAAAAGACATTTTGGGCTTTTTCCCCGTCCATATCTCGAACGGTGTCTTTTCAACCAATTTAGTTGGAACCCGGTTCAGCATGAACGCTGCTGTCTCGTGTGCGTGTCCCCAAAACGACAATGGTAGTGAACTTCGACTCATCATTGATCGTACCATGTCAAGCAGTGTACGATTCCTCATTTCTGACACACCATTCATCTGAGGCGTATACGGAGGTGTGAGTTGTGAAACAATCCCACATTCCTTCAAATGATCGTCGAATTCCTGACTCAGATACTCGCCACCTCGATCTGACCGAAGCGGCTTTATCTTCTTGTCCAGCTGATTTTGTACCTCATTCTGAAACTGTTTGAACTTGTCAAAACTTTCAGATTTAAGTCTCATGAGGTAGACATAACCGAACCTACTAAAGTCGTCAGTAAAGGTTATGAAATACTGGTATCCTCCTCTAGCCTCCGGAGTAAAGAGTCCGCACACATCTGTGTGTATAATCCCTAATAACTCGCTGGCCCTTTCATTCTCACTGTTGAAAGGCTGCTTTGTCATTTTACCAGACAAACAAGATTCGCAAACATCATATGACTCCAAGTCAAAAGGTTCTAGAATTCCGTCATCTCGGAGCTTCTCTATGCGTTTCTCATTTATGTGTCCTAAACGACAATGCCAGAGGTAAGTTTGATTCAAGTTACTCTTGGATCTCTTACTTATATGATAGATGTCATTGTTATCTAAATTTAGCGTATATAGACCGTTTTCTGGAGTGGCTTTGAAAAATAAAACATTGTTTCTAAAACATGAAATAACTTTTTCATTAAAAACATAAGCAAATCCACAGTCTATTAGCAAATTGAACGAGATAACATTTTTAATTAGTCTTGGAACATAATAACAAGGTTCTAGCTCTAAGACCATGCCCGAGGGCAAACTAAGACAATATGTCCCTACAGCTTCAGCACCAACCATGGAGCCTTCGCCTACCCGCAGGTCCATATCTCCCTGTCTCAGTTTCTTACTTCTCTTGAATCCCTGCAAATGATTGCATATGTGATGACCACATCCGGTATCCAATACCCATGATTCATAAGAAGTAATAAGACAATCTATCATGATGATACCTGTATCATTGGGCGAACCAATGTCCAGCTGATCTATGTCGAGTGAGTTCTCGCATGAATCCTTGCTGCCACAGTATGGGCAACAAATTTCTCCATGTTCTTCTAGCCAGTCATCCTCCTGCATAGGGTCCACAACTGTTGACTCTAGCTGTTTTGGATTCAACTCGTCGCTAATGCACATGAGGATTTCGTGCAACCCTGCGACAGTCATCTCAAAATCACCGAGGACATACATTACTCTTTTCTGGTAATAGTCCGACAAGGAACCGAACAAGAGCATAACTTGCTCATGTGGTTTTGATTTTGACCCCAAGCTCTCATAGCAATCCAAGAGCCTTCTCATATTAATGAGATGATCGCTAATAGGCTGACTTTCTTTCATCTTGG
The DNA here is from genome assembly GCA_947179395.2 of Pulicaria dysenterica. Taxonomy (NCBI): domain Eukaryota; kingdom Viridiplantae; phylum Streptophyta; class Magnoliopsida; order Asterales; family Asteraceae; genus Pulicaria; species Pulicaria dysenterica. Next base: position 60,723,949 of record OX359291.1, on the reverse strand, counting down.
CTGAAAGAATTTCCCTCATCAGTAGCATGCGACATACTTGAACTTCTGCTCCAATCCCTGAACAACCTCATAAGACGACTTCTCACGGAGATCATCCATAAACTCGGATGATGCTATGAGAATGAGAATCAACATAACATCAGATTCGTCAGCTAGATAATGATATTAAGTTTCATACTCACTATCCTGGGCATCTACTCCTGGTCGCTCTGGAGGCAATGTCTCAATGATGTGAAGTTGTCCCTGTGCATCCAAAACATTTTTCAGATGCATCTTCCAAACATCAAAGTTTGGACCTGAAAGCTTCCACTTGCTAGTGATGAGACTTAGAGACTCTCTTGGTGAATAAAACGGAATAACAGATATAATAGACATCTACAGAAAAATGAAAAAGATAAAACCGATTTAGTATTAATTATATCTTCTAATAATTATTACCTTTTAACAAAAATTATTAGACTAGGATCCATATTTCACATTTCCCGATGCAAGGTTTGGGCACTTCCCACCGGGACAATGCTATTTCTGGTAGGTAAGAACTATACCAATCGTATCCTAACTGGACACGACTCCTAGATCCGTGGGACATCGGTTACAGGAACCGTGCATGTTTAGTCCCTCTAGTGCATTTTGGGCCGGGACTCCCGATTATCACCAAAATAGATCGCACCACCTAAGACAGCATGAATTCTGGCCGGGACTCCCGATTATCGCAGAACCTTTCATGCCCCTTCCCGCAATGGTTTGAACCCGGATGCCCAAGGTTTGGGCACTTCCGACACCCGAGTACCGTTTAACAGCAAGGGTGCACCATTAGGTGGGTAGCACACTAATATAAGATTTTTCTAAAAAGGATTTCCAAGTTTTTAACGAGAAAAACTTTAATGCCAGTTTTCTTTTAAAAACATCTGTTTCAATAATTAACTATTATTAAAAGCCTTGTTTTATTTCATCGTGTTAATCACAACCACACATATTTAAAATATGTAAAGAAATAAAACAACCACAAAAAAAATCTATGCCTTAGCCTTGCCCTTAACTATTGTCGGTTTCGTGAGCCACACGAAAAACCCGACGGTCAAAACCTAAGTGGAAAAACACAACACACATGGCATGGAAATCTGAAGCTCCCACTGGCTCCAGCATCCAATCCTCCTTCTTGCTCCTTGCTCCTTGCATCTTGGTCCATATATATATATATATATATATATATATATATATATATATATATATATATATATATATATATTCTATAAAACTATTCTATTCTATTCTAAAACTAGAAATAATAAAATTACAAGATATTCAAAGGCACGCAGGCCCGCTAATCTAATACTTTTACAAAATAGAATAGGAGTTGTAAGTGGCACGTAGGCCTCCCCACACCATAGAATAATGAATCCAAAACAACCACAAGTGCAGGAAATTAAAAACAATCCACAAGGTCTAGGGCTCGGCTATGACATCTCAAACATGTACTAAACTAATACATGAAAGTAAAGCAACTGATTTCTAATTATTCAACTTGATAAAAAATTACTGATTTTAACAACCTGTTAAAACCCTATATTGTTTTTCCTTTATTTGCAATAAATATATATTTCAAATTTTATACTTTGATATTTAATAAAAAAAAAACTCAAAATAATATTTAAACCTTAAATTAAAATAACAACTGTATTTCAATTTAATATTGACCACAAAATATATGAACCGCGAGCTGGGCCAAATATTTAAACTGGGTTATTGATCGGAAAACGGCCCGGGAAAAAAAAACTGGGCCGAAGCCCGAAAGAGCCTTTAGCGCCGCTAACCCTAGCCGCTAAACCCAAACTGGGCCGCAGGCCTCCTGGGCCGTGGTTCTCTGGGCCGAAGCCCACCACACTACCGGCGCCGCTAACCGGGCAACTTTAGCGCCGCTAAGGCAGTGTTCCACGGTCGACCGCCGTAAAACCGCCGCCGATCACAGCCGGCTTGCCGCCTCTCCTCGGGACTGCCGTCGACCAGCTGACACCCACGAGTGGGACGCCGCCGACCTGACCACAGCCACCGCCTGAGGCCGCCGCCAATGATGGTGTTCTCGGTTTTCTTGGTTATCGCAAATAATAACAATAATAATAAATACAGATTTAATTTTAAAAAATTAAATCTTATAATCCTTTTATCAAAGGTTTATCCAATAAAAAACAAAACTTGATTTTTATCATTCTGGATAATTTAAAACCTTTTTCTTGATAAAAGATAAACCTTTTTTATCAGAATAAAAATAAACCTACCTAGTCTCCTACGAGGTTAGAAGTGGCTCTGATACCACTGAAGGGTTTTGTAGGGTATAAAAACATATAAAAACATGTACAGCAGAATAAAACCCCCTCCAGTGATCTCATCTAACTCGTACAGAAAACTAAAAGAGGAAGAGGGTTAGAAAGTTATACCTTTGATGTAAACACAAAACTTTCTTTATGCCCCTAGACAGCTGCAGGTTATCCACCGCTACTGCACCACCTCGAACTGGCTGCTAGACCGCCTAGGGATTAAACCCGGATCAAAACGTGACCCGTATGTGTGTGTGTACTCTGCGTCACTGCCGACCGCCGCCCTCGGTGGTCGGTTTCTGCTTGCGCCGCCGTCGCCGAGAAAAGGAGAGAGGGAGAGAGCTTTAGGGTTATTACTTTAATCTTGTAATTGACTTATGTGATTAATTAGGCGTAATTAGGTTTATATAATAAACCCTTATTAGGCCAAGCCCTTTTAATTAAAGCCCAGCTTTAATTAAACTATTAATCAATTACACAAATTACCCCTTGACCTTTCTAGTTAATTAATAACTATTAATTAACTGGTCCCGTTAATATTTAAACTAAATATTAACATCTCTCTTTTAATAATAATAATTAACTATTATTATTTTTCTCTTTCTCAATAATTAATTTAACTATTAATTATTGTGATACACAAACAAGTAAAATCCAACAGGTTCTAATTGGGTGTGCAGCAGTGTGATCCTTTAGTGTCACATAGTATAGGACACGATAGTACATGTTATCTATCTCTGCACATAATCTAACACTTATCTCATCATCTGTAACACCAATTACAGCAGCAAGATCCTCAGTTGCAGTGAAGTCTTCCTGGTGCCTTTTCCTGGCTTCTATGACTTGTTCAATTGTTGTACCCAGGGCAGCAGCCAGATCACTGAACTCTTTGGAATCTTACTCATTTTTCTGTAATTCTTCCTCTCTCTTTTCTTCTTCTTCAATCTACTCAGCTGACATTATATTCTTTCCTTTTCTTCTTGAGCAGCTAGGAGTTGGTTGACTTGATTGTACTAGAGAGGGAGTTTGGACTGGTGGAGCTTGAGTGGAGAGGCTCTGATTTTTCAAGTTGAGCAGAGAGGACAGAGGCACCCTATCTTCATCATCATCATCATCAGAATCCTCTGATGGCACATTTATTGGTGCACATGATTCATCTTGTCTTGGCTTTTTAGCACTCTTCCTCCTAGCCATTTGTTTGAATCTTCTTTTTGGCCTCTGCACATCTTGAGCAGGTTGCTCCCCCTCAGATTGATTCTCCCCCTCAACATCTGATTTTCTTTGTGTTTTCTGTTTCATTGGGGGCAGTTGCATCCTCTGCTTGCATAGCCTGAACCTCAGCTGTATATGCATCAACAACTGCTCTGATTGTGTCTGGTGAAGGTTCTCTTCTAACTGACTTCTCCCCCTTTTTGTCATCATCAAATGAAAAAGGAAAGTTGTCAGAGGGCTTAGCCACAGAAAGAGGGATAAAAGAATAAGTAGATGGATAAGGAGTGGAGGTAGAGGTAGGGTTAGTTGAAGGTGAATGAGAGGTAGTAGGAATAGGAGTTGGGGTGAAAGATGGAGGTTGTTTTAGGCTTAGGAGAGCATCAGTGATTTTGGTTAATGCTTGAAGGGTTGCACTGTGTCTTTGGTGGGAGGACTGGCTTAGTTTGGTGACCTCATTGTCAATGGTATGAAGAAGGGAGGGTACTCTGAGAATGGAGTCAGGGATGGATACATAGATGTTAGGAGGTGAAGGTCTTAGGGTGGATAGTTGGGTTAGAAGGTTAGAAATGGTTTGGTTGAGATTGGTAATGGTTTGATTTGAGATGGTAGGTGAAGGAACAGGAGTAGGATTAGAAGTTTGGGTAAGAAGTTGATCTAATTTGGTGAGAATTGGGGAAAGATCAACATGGGCAGGGGTGGGTTGGGGTTGAGATTATGTAGCTTTGAGTAACTCAACCTCTTGGGTTAAATGAGAGAGTTGGGTTTCTGTTTTAGTTTGGAAGAAGGTGAAGGAGGCTTGAAGACTATCCATCTTTTGAGAGATGGACAGTAGGCTTTGAAGTATTTGGGGTGAGGGTTCAGAGAAGGTAGAGGGAAGGGGGTTTGTAGGAATTGATTGAGTTGAGGTGCCAAGAACATGAATAGATTGAGGTCCCTTACTTAGACCTTGGTTTATAGGCCTAAGATCACTGGGAGCAGAGAGTGTACCCTGTACAAATGGCTGGTTTATGCCACTAGTATTGACAGGCAGTGCACTAGTATGTGTAAGTATTGAATCAAAAGTAGGTGCAAGTAAGTGAGTGTGAGTGAGGGTTGCACTCAAGAAGGTATCCCTTATTTCAGTAGAAAGTTGTTGTGAACTTACTAAGGGAAAGGCTTGACTTACATGGGCTATAGACACAGTATGACCTTGGGAGAAGGTCTGTCTTTCAATGGTATCACCCTGTTGGGAGGGTGACCCAGATAGCAGCAATCCCATATTTACAAATGTGACCTTTTGTGAGGGCACATCCACTGGCAGTTGGGTGAAAGCAACATCCATAAGCTCCCCCTCAACATAAGAGGTAGCTATAGGAGTTGAGGTCAGAGGTATGGATAACACTACCTCAGAGACTTGTGGAAAGTGCACAAGCTCTTGTGACCTTAATACAGTATGGGTGTAGGAGGGAGTAGAACTAGCAACTGTTGGGAGTTGACTAGAGCTTGGCAATTGTGGGGGTGTTACAACTGGAGGAGAGGATGGGTTCTCATTGGTGGGGTTAACCAAATGAGTGTCCTCAAAGATTGAGAGTATACCTGTGATGTGTCTTGTCTTGCTGATCTCAATGAGCTCCTCCAGCTTATCAGAGACCACTTCATCATCAGGGACATCTTCATCTCCACCACTTGGTGCTCTATGAACAGAGTCACTTGATCCTTGCTGTTGATCAGGGTTGGGATAGGCAATAGTACCTCCAAGAGTCCTACTTGGAGAATTATCATCAGATTCTTCATCACTTTCATCATCACCATCATCAGCATCAGTACCAGCACTTGAATCATTACCTTGTACAGGTTCATCAACATTCAGTTCATCGAAATTTCCTTTTTCAAATATGGCTTCATCATGAGTAATAGATTGAGCAACTTCCTCAGTTATAACATCAGGGGACTCAGAATCATGAGCCAGTTGTTCCTCAATGTTTTCAGCCATAACCTCTTCTGCAACCTCAGCTTCATCACCAGCAATATCAATAATTTCTTGCATCTGGGCAGTTATAGCTGGACCTTGCTCTTCCCTTATTAAATTAAAGATCTTTTGACCCATTTGAGGCATGGGCATTGCATCAAGTACAGCTGCTATCCCAGTATATTGTTCCCATTGCATCTGATGAAGGACAAGTAAGCTCAAGTACCTTATGTAGGGAACAATAGTCCTTGTGGACTTCTTTGAAGTAGCAAGAGTAATTTTGTCCACCATATCTGAGAATATGACTTGGGCAAAGTCAATATTCCTCCCTGTGACTAAGGCATGAAGTACCATCAGCTCTGTCTGGTTCATTTGGTCAAAGCTTCCAGTTTTGGGACCAAAACAACGAGTGACTATACTTGCCAGATACTTCCATGGGTGTCCCAGCACAGACAACTTGTACTGACCATGGGCAACAGGAGCATTGTATCCAATTAAGGGTAGTACCTCCAAAACATGATCCATTTGAGCAAATGGTTGATAAGGAGCCAAGTTTGGCAGAGAGATGGTCTGTCGCAGAGTGTCGACATTGAAATTTACGTTGATGTGGCCATTCAGACAGGTGCAGGTGATGAGGTTTTGATTGGCTTGGTACCTAGCAGTGTACCACATCTCAGCAACAATGTGAGGGAAAATGAAGTAAGGATGAGCAGAGAGACAAGGGAACAGGGAATGGGCAGTGATAAACGCAACCATGGGTTCGTATCCCTGATTTGCCTTGTTTGATGGAATTTCAGCGGTTATCCGAAAGTTATTTGGACGAATGATGAGTTCAGAGTTGGGTGCAACATTCTCACCAGCAATGGCAAGAGGAGTGGAAACAGAGTTGAAAGTCACCATGATTATAGAGTGAAACAGTTTGAGCAATGAAGGTTTATGGTTTGAAAATTTTGGAGAGAAAGAGTGTTTGGGAATTTTGAAAGCGTAAGAAATGAAGAACCGCCCGAAAACACCTTTATATTTTCCTTGGAAACCTAAACTGTCACATAAATATTTTCCAAAAAGTAACTGTCACATCTGCAAAAAGGTAGATAAACGAATAAGATAATAAATACACGGACAACTAACGGACAAGTTAACAGAAATTAAATACTACCTAGCAACATAATAAATACAAATGAGAAATTAATAACATAAGTGTGGGGACACATGAATTTTGACTTTAAGTAGCATCAGCTGACAAAAGGGAGTATCAGCTAACCCTTATATAAGGAAAAATGAGTGTCAGCTAACAAATGCACTTAGCTGAGCTTTTAATTCTTTATCTGATGATTTATCAGCTGAGATATAGTGTCAGCTGATGGATTTTAGCTGACATAATTCCATTAGCTGACAGATCATTAGAAAGAAATTAAGAAGCTTAGATAAGTACCTTGTTTCACACACGAATAAAATTATTTTCTCACACTAAATTAGCTACCTAAGAACAGAATATATTACAAGTTTAACATGCCAAGTTTGGATATTAGGAAGTTGAACCGAGACTCATCCAAATGTTTTGTAAAAATGTCAGCTAATTGAACATCAGTGTTTATATAGTGCATTGAAACTTTCTTTTTCTACACATTATCTCTAAGAAAATGATGTCTGATTTCAATATGCTTAGTTTTTGAATGCAAAACAGGATTGTCAGATATAGATATGGCACTTGTGTTGTCATACAGAATTGGTGAGTTTTCAAACTGTAAGTCATAATCAAGGAGTTGATTCTGCAGCCATAACAATTGAGCACAACAGCTTCCAGCAGCAATGTATTCTGCCTCAGCTGTTGAAGTTGAAACAGAGTTCTGTTTCTTGCTTGACCAGCTGATTAATCTTCCACCTAATAGTTGACAACCACCAGATGTACTCTTTCTGTCTAGTGTGCAACCTGCAAAATCAGAATCAGTGTATCCAACTAACTCAAAATCAGAATCTTTGGGATACCAAAGATCTAGATTAGGAGTTCCTTTGAGATACCTGAAAATTCTTTTAACTGCAGCTAAGTGAGATTCTTTGGGATCTGCTTGATATCTAGCACAAAGACATTTTGAAAACATAATATCTGGTCTACTTGCAGTGAGGTATAAAAGAGATCCAATCATACCTCTATAAGCTGTAATGTTCACTGATTGAGTATCAGTGTCCTTTCCAAGCTTTAAGGCAGTGGACATGGGTGTTTTCATTGAAGAACAATTGTCAAACTCAAATTTCTTAAGTAAGTCATTTACATACTTTGTTTGATGAATGAAAATTCCATCAACCTCTTGTCTTATTTGAAGTCCAAGAAAATAGTTTAGTTCACCCATCATGCTCATCTGATAGTTATCAGACATGAGTTTTGAAAACTTTTTACAAAGATCCAAATTTGTAGACCCAAATATTATATCATCTACATATATTTGTACAAGAATCACATCACCCTTGAATTTCCTTATAAACAAAGTGCTATCTATGCTTCCTCTTATAAAACCTTTGTTAATTAGAAAAGAAGAGAGGGTATCATACCAGGCTCTTGGTGCTTGCTTTAGACCATACAAAGCTTTGTTCAAGAAGTATACATGATCTGGTTTGCTTGCATCCACAAAACTTGGAGAATGTTTGATATATACCTCTTCCTTCAATTCTCCATTGAGGAAAGCACTCTTAACATCCATTTGGAAAACTTTGAAGTCTTTGAAGGCATCATAAGCTAGAAACAGTCTTATGGCTTCAAGTCTTGCAACAGGGGCAAATGTTTCATCATAATCAATACCTTCTTCTTGGCAATACCCATGTGCAACTAACCTTGCTTTGTTTCTGATGATCAGCCCTTGTTCATCCATTTTGTTTCTGAAAACCCACTTAGTACCAATGATGGATTTTTCCTTTGGTCTTGGCACCAAAGCCCATACATTGTTTCTTGTGAATTCTGCCAATTCTTCTTGCATGGCATTAATCCAGTGAGGATCATTTAGAGCTTCATCCACCTTCTTTGGTTCAATCATAGAAATAAAACCTGTATATAAACAGAAATTACAAGCTTTTGATCTTGTTAGTACAGGTGCTTCTATGTTACCTATGACCTGATCTTTAGGATGATCCTTGTGGTCCTTATAGGCGTTTTGGATTCTGGGAGAGTTTGTAACAGTTTGGATTAAAGGAGTTGAAATTCTTTGGTTTGGGTCAGCTGATGAGACTTCTGGTTGGTCAGCTGACAGAATTTCAGGAATGTCATCTGATGAAACTTCTACTGATGAAGGAATGTTTGATATGGAGTTAGAGTCCATTGATGTTGAAACATGATTCCCATCATTCAGTAAAAGTGTGGGTTGGTTTGAGGTAAGTTGAGCATTGGCTGATTGTGTATTTGGAACAGTTTCATCTAAATCATCTATATCAACTGATGGGAGTGGATCAGCTGACATTGGAATATTGTCTTCAGTATTTAGCAGATCATTAAATTCCTCACCTGTAGATGGATTAGTAGAACAGGAAGCAACAAATTCATTTTTATTAAAACTTACATTGATTGATTCTTCTATGACCTTTGTTCTAAGGTTGTAGATTTTGTAGGCTTTGAAAATTACAAAATATCCCACAAACACACCTTCATCAGCTTTTGGAGCAAATTTCTGCAACTGATCTCTCTGGTTCAGGATGAAACATTGACATCCAAATATATGCAGAAAGCTGATGTTGGGCTTCCTTCCCTTGAGCACTTCATAGGGCGTCTTGTTGTGCCTTTTGATAACAAGGGATCTGTTTTGAGTGAAACATGCACAGCTGACAGCTTCAGCCCACAGATTAAATCCTAATCCACTCTCACACAACATGGTTCTTGCAACTTCGATTAATGTTCTGTTCCTTCTTTCAGCTACACCATTTTGTTGTGGAGTTCTTGGAGCAGAGAAGTTTTGAGATATACCTTTCTCATCACAGAACCCTTCTAGAGTTTGATTTCTAAACTCAGTTCCATGATCACTTCTGAGCATCCTTACCAGATTTCCATTTAGCACTTCTATCTTCTTTATGAAGCTTATTATTTCTTCAGCAGCCTCACTCTTTGCTTTTAGGAAGATGACCCAAGTGTATCTTGAGAATTCATCAACCATCACCAATGCATACTTACTTCCACCAATGCTAGCAGTAGCAACAGGACCAAATAGATCCATATGCAACATGTAGAAAGGCTCAGTAATAGAGAAGGCTTGCTTAGATGAAAAAGAAGTCTTGTGTTGCTTTCCCTTCTCACAGGCAGAACAAGGTTTAGGCTTTACATAAGTCAGTGAAGGTAGTCATGACACTAGTTCACCCTTGTCGGCTTGTTTATATTTTTGAAATTTAAATGAGAAAGCCTTTTGTGCCATAACCAGTTTGTGTCAGTTACCGATTTTGTATACAAACAAGTTAACTTGGATGGATCACCAGAGGACATATCTAGAGTATATACATCCTTAGTTCTCTTTGCACAAATTATAGTTCTACCTTCTTGATCTAAAATGGAACCACCTGTCTTTGTAAAGAGGACTTTATGATCACCATCACATAACTGACTTATGCTGATGAGATTGTACTTAAGTCCTTTAACATATGAAACTTTGGACAAGGTTAAATTCACATTATGAAGTTCACCATAGCCTTTTGTTTGCCCACAATTGTTATCACCAAAGGTCACTCTTGGACCCTTTTCCTTCCTGTAGTTACTTAACAGAGCTTTACAACCTGTCATGGTCCTTGAACATCCACTGTCAAGATACCATGTGTTAATGCCCTGCAAAGATTAGATTTAAAGAAGGTTAGTGACACTTAGGGTATCCACAACTAAGTGGACCCCTGTGGATTGCACCTAGCTATCCACTTCATATTAGGTTGTTTAAAGATGATGGGAACAACTGTGTTATCAATATCAGTCCGCTGTCTTGAGTTACCTTCAAGGGAACAATCACTTGCCTTATGTCCTTTGCTCCCACATTTATAACATTTTTTACTGTTGGAGCCTTTGACATGTTTTAGAGATTGCCCAGGAGATGTCTTAACTATCTTCTGATGACTATAGGTCATCAACTGACAGATTTCACCATTCAACTGTTGTAGCTGATTCTGTAAACTAATTAGGTCTTTGTTTACAGACACCTTAGATTGATCTTTAGGAAAAATGAATTTTTGATCAACCTTAGATGTGGCAGACTTGGACTTTATGTGAACATTAAGTCCTTTTCTCTTGGTTTCTTTTATTGAAAGAGTTTGAAATGATGCTGGATCAGCTAAGCAGATTATAGAGGATCTTTGATCAGCTGACAGGCTATCAGCTAAGCAACTATCATCTGTTCTCTGATCAGCTGATGAAGGATCATCAGCTAATGAAATGTCATTCAGCTGAGTACTTATATTTAATATACCAGCTTTCAAGGTTTGACAACATAATGTCTCTTTGGTTTCAACAAATGATTCCATTCCTTTACTTGCTTCCTCTAACATTAAATTATTGGTACTTTTACTATCTGACATAACAATAGAATCTTCAATAACTTTTGAAGTTGTTGAGTCCTTTAGCTGAGGACATTTACTTTTGACAAATCTGTTAGTGATAATACTTTTTACTTTTACTATCTTTTGAAAAGTAAGAGGTAAAATATCAGCCTTTTCTAAGATATTAATGTTCTTACTAAAATCAACACAATTAGCAGCTTGGGAATAATTTCCACCAATAATAGCTTGAATTTGTTTAGGAATCTGCTCATTGACACACTGAGTGGTCTTTTCAGCAGAAACACACCAAGATTTAACTACTTTTTGTAGGTCATTAAACTTTATTGTTGCTTCATTGGTTTCTTTTACCAAGATCTGATTAAGTATCTTTTGATTAGCTAAATTATCTTCTAGTTTTGTCATTAGTTTCAGTTTCTCATCTTTAAGACTTAACATCTCTTTTAGTAATTTAATTTCTATTTTTAGCTTCTTTTCTCTTTGAATATTTGACTGAAACTCAACACACAGATAATCAAACATAGTGTTCTTTTCATTATCTTCATAGTTAATAAATTTTCCAACCTGATACATAGAAGAGGGATCCCAATCAGGAGAAGTACAAGCTTTTGAAGCTTTCTTCATGTCCTCATCAAAGGAACTTGTACTCCCAGTGTTGGCCATCAAACTAAGCTGAGCAGAGAGGACCTCATCTTCATCACTTGAGAGATCTTCCTCAACCCAATCTTCTTCTTCAGCCACCAACATACTATTCTGGGCCTTCTTCTTCTCTTTGTCAAGGACAGCAGCAATAAGCTTTTTGTACTTAGCTTCATAATCAATCTTGCTGTCTGAGCTTGAGGAACCCTTGAAGCCTGTGCTTCCTCTGGACTTACATTCACTGGCATAGTGACCAGTCTTGCCACAGGAAAAGCAAACTTCAGAAGCCTTTGTTTTAAACTTGGTTTTTTCTCCCTGGAAGGGTTTCTTCTCAAACCTCTTGACACCCTTTCTTTTCAAGAAAGGTTTAAACCTTTTTACCAACATGGCAGCCTACTCAACAGCAGCTTCAATGCTGTCCATGTTCTCCAGATCTTCATCCCCATCAGCCACTTGCTCTTCATCAGAAGTTTCCTCTTCTTCTTTCTCGTCACTTGATTCATCCACCACTGCTACAAAACTCCTAGATCTTGTATCATTAGATACAAGGGCAGTAGTTGGAGCTTTTGCAGCCTCCTTCATATCCTTGGTAGAGAGTTTCCTTTGTTTCACTGATTGTTCATGATTCATAAGGTTTCCATATAAACCAACCAGTGTAAGACCCTTGATTTTCTCACCATGTTTAAGCACAGTGATAAAATGATCCCAAGATTTTGGGAGAGAGTCTCGAAACTTGTTTACAAGTTCCTTGTTGCTCTTGGGAACATTTGCCCTTCTTAAGTCATTAATAAGGCAGTTGAACCTAGTGTAAGTCTGAGTTAGACTTTCACCTTTATGAGCAAAGAAGAACTCATATTCTCTTACCAGAAGGACCTTCAGTTACAGTTTTGAGCATCACATCATCTACGCTTGACATATAGAGAAGAACTCTACTCTTCCAGAGAGAAAAGTTTTCTCCATCAAAAGTTGGACACCTAGTGAGTGAGCCATTATTTGAAGAACCATTTCAAGCAGCAACCGGAGTGGCCATTTTGTAGTGTGGGGTAGAAACAGTTGAAGAGTAAGCAAAACAGATCTTAGATATGAGTTATCTAGCCTGCTCTGATACCAGTTGTTGGTCCCGAATGGATACGACAACAACAAATGTTTGTAGAAGGGGGGTTGAATACAAACTTTAGCAATTTAAAATTTAAGAGACACACTGTTTACTTTTATATAATTCTTATTGATGTAAATCAAGAATTACATGAACTAGATGCGGAAAATCTAACTTCAATAAAAGGTGGCAACTAAATTTGTCTAACACATAGACTAAGCTAATCTTAAACAACTTATGTCTAAGATGTTCAACACATGAACAAGTTTGTAATACTGAAAGTAAAATGCTAACTCTTCTAGTTCTCAACAAATGAGATTTCAGTATTCAATTCTATTCGTATTCGCATACTTAGCATGTTTTCATGCATGAGTATATATAAGCAAGGTGTGTCCGGGTTGATGAAGAGAGAAGGTGATAAAGATACTTGGTTTAATAATATTATAATAGATAAAGTTAGTGAGTGAAAAGTAAGTTAACTTTATACACAAAGTGTGTAAAGTGAACATATTTTTTAGTAATGAGTGTACCCAATATCTATTATTATATTATTAAAGTACTACTTTTATATCTTGGAAAAGTAAACTTCTCCTTTCACGCTTGTGCTTTAATCAACACCATGCTTTCAGATGATTTGACTTAACCAAGTATAGAGTTGACAGCCATACTTATTTGTTAAAGCATATCTTCGAGATCTTCTCTTCTAAAGTATCTTTCTCCCTTCCCAGAGGATAAAGATCTATCCTTTTTGTTTCTTTGCAGATGCAAAATGTGCTAAGTACTTTTACAAAGAAAGATCTAAGGCATAATAGAACAACACATGTTCTGCCTTTGACTTAATAAAATATTACACTGAAGAGCTATTAGCTGATTAACGACTCAGCTAACAGACACTGAACTGCAAATGTAATTTTGCTCAACTAAGGATAATTGTGACAGACTCAGCTAACTTGATTTGCTCAGCTGATCGAAATGCTCAGCTAATAATACAAATCAAAGTATAGCTAATAAACTGATCAAACTAAACTGTCAGCTGATCCCAAGGGCTCAGCTAATCATTTGAGTGTGATTAGCTTATGGAGAGAAGAAGGATAAGTATAGAATACCTTATTTGATATGTGGAAGGCATCAGCTGATCAAAGAGTTACTGTCAGCTAATCTTTTGTTTGTTCAGCTGATAGATAATATACTGTTAGCTGATCATTTGTCTTCTCAGCTGATCTTTTGAAGAGCCCTCAGCTGATGGTTAGCACCATCAGCTGATGCTTTGTAGATGCATAGCTGATACTTCTTAACTTTTCATTTCTTCTTAGCTGATCTTTTTGAAGCTGGTCCTTTGGCTGATACTCAGTGTTCAGCTGACACTTTGATTCGTCAGCTGACATTTCTTACTTAGAAATTCTTTAAGTCTAATATGAAAAACAATACATGTTTTTCATTGATCCAAGTCCAAAACTGAATAAATGGTTTTGTTAACATCAAATCATATTTTACTTAATAGATAGTTTGATTTAGGTTTGATATTGCTATCTCCCCAACATAAGTTTACGGTGTTATTTTATTTATTGCATTATTTTTATTTAAAAATTTTAATATCTCAAATAAACTTTCGAAATACCCGTGCGTGCACAAGACAATAAACTAGTAAATATATATAAAAGACATGCAAATTTTCCTAAAATAACTAAAATTGAAATTTTATTAACCAATCATAACCTCCAATTTTAAAATAATTCAATTTCAAAAACAATTTTAGAAAGATTAATGTTGAGAATTATAAATCTAGGAGGTGGTTATATGTAAATTGTGAGGGGATTTTATAAAATATGGGAGGGGCTTTTAGAAAAATATGAGGGGGTTTTATAAAAATTGTATATTAATGTAATTAATTATAGGTTGTTTATAAATTATGTTAAGTAAGTTGTGATATATTTTGTTTCGAGAAAAAATAATTATATATTTATGACCGTCTCATTTTTATCTACGTTTTGGTATAAATTTTATTGTAATATGACATTTTTTTTAAAAAAATTAGTATATTCTTAATTTTTAGTTATCCATTAATAGTAATGGGTAAGTAAATTTTGTTTAGCTGAGTATGTTTTTTTATGATTATGATGATAAGTTGAGTGGTTAACTTGAATATGTTATTCAAAGTGTTTAGTTAATTATTTTAAAGCCTTTTCAATCTTATTAGAAAGATTGATGAAACCTTTTATATAATAAGGTTTAAAATAAATAGTATCATTAAAATATGATATATTATATATTTAAAAATATAAATTCAGAGATATAAATATAGATGTTCTTAACGGTCCTGAAACTATATTATTAGTGTAGGTAGTTTGCCAAAGGTAACACTAAAATAGAAGTGTTAATTTTTTATACACAAAACAGGAAATCATTCTTGATTTTTTAATATTAACAGGTGAGTCATTATTTTTTTTATAATTGCAAAGTGTACGAAAATTCGCCTTTAGAAGTGAAAATGCAATGATGTTCATGTTATCTTACTTAGAAATTTAGACCAGTTTAAGGGTTTATGCAATGGAACAAGTCTACAAATTGTCGGCTTGGTGCATATGTTATTCAGGCCAAAATCATTTCTAGAAAGATCATTGGTAAAATTATATATATTCCTTTAATGAAGTTTATTCTATCATATACAATACTTCCGGTTAAGTTTCAAAGAAAATAATTTTATCTGATGTTGTGTTTTGCTGTGACGATTAACAAAAGTCAAGGACAGTCACTTTCAGAAGTTGGTTTATTTCTCAGGAAACATGTGTTTACACATGGTCAATTGTATGTTGTCGTTTCACATGTTAAAAGTAAAAAAATTAGAAGTCTTGATTTGTGATAACAGTGGTAATGTTACAAACAAAACAACAAATACAGTCTACAAATAAGTGACTTAAAAAATTTAGTTATTTTTATTACAAATTCAGACATATGTAAGTTTTCGATGATATTTTATTTATTGTATTATTTTTATTTAAAAATTTTAATATCTCAGATACACAGGTCCGAAATACCCGTGCGTGCACGGGTCAATAAACTAGTAATGATATATAAATTTTGATGCTTACGGTCGAAGTTGGCATAACATGTCGATTTAATGTAAAATTTATTAAATAAATAGATGTTATATTATTTGTCCGTATAATATAAGTAAAAAATAAAAAATAATAAGTAAAAACTAAAAAGTTGTTTAAAGTCATGATGAACCACTGTATGTGTATTGTTTGTGTGGTAGGGGTAAAAAAAACAATAGTGAAATAACGTAGATATGATATTCGGTTTAAGATTATATCCTGCCTCCACTCTTCATACTTTCAGAGTTTTTGAATTCATGTTAGGTTTATGGAGCTTATCCCATATTGGTGAAATAAGGGGGATTCTTCCTACTTAAATAAGGAGGAGATCTTACTCCTACAATATGACGTGTTTTAAAGCCGTGAGTGACAATCACTAGTACAAAAAAGGTCTTTAGGTCCGGTTATTTTAGACATTCAAATCCGGTTTTAGTGGGGGGTTTGAAACGGGGAGCTTGAAACCTGGTTAAAAAACCAGGTCTGAAAGTCACTTTAAAGCCCGGTTTTTTATATAAAAAACATGGTCTGTATGTTTCTTTATAAGATCTAAATAAATGCTTTTAAGCCATGTTATTTTGTTAAAAAACCGGGTCTAAATCTTTACAATAAAAAAATCAATTTTTGTTGTTTCCTGCTAGCATTGACCAATAATATTCAATCCATTAACAGCAAGAATAGAAAACATATATCATACATAGTAAATAATTAATGTTATCTCGAAATAATTCAAAGTTCAAATACTACAAGATACAAAATGATATTGTTTGGTCTATTGTAACATAAATAAACATATTGTCGACGTTCGTTAGTAAACCTTACTTTATCATGTCTACTTTGTAATTCAACTCGTATCAAAGTCGGCAACACCTTAACAATCTACAAATAAAATGAACATGGATAAGAATAAAAAACCTTATATGATGAAAACCAAATAACAAATAAGCAAAGTCTTGCAACAATAGGTTGTTATGCAAGCTTATTAATTAACAATAAAAACCAAATATCACTAAACTTAAGATCACATATACAAATACAATTTGATATGATCATTTGAACTTAAACTTAAAATTAAGGTCAAGAAATTAGCCAATGTCTTATTTTCATGAAGAAACCTACTTTTCAATTTTCATATCAAATTTATGAGATGCTTAAACTATGAGCTTATTTAGAGTTAGAAGAAGATGATTTACTTTACTATCATCATGTATTTGAAGTAGTTTCAAACTTCTCATGTACTACAAAAAAAGAAAGAAAGAAAACTTACCGTAACATTATAGATCTTCAAGCTCTAATTTTTGGTAGAATGTCAGCAAATTGGTTGAATTTATAACTTTTTACTCAACTTCTTGCAGCAAATCCTTACTTAGTGAATTAATTAAGGTTAGCTTATATAGCTAAAGTAATTTGCAACATACAGTTCCACAATTTAGTTTAGTTATATGTCCGTCATATATTACAAGAAAATAAAATGAAAAACTGATCTTTAGACTAACAAAATCATAATTTTAATCACACTAACAGAAACATAATTAAATCATAATATGGACAGAGAACCCTTAATTTTCCTATTTGCAGCACCCACAATTGAACGTGCCTGCCAATCGATTGGTCTTCAACTGTACTAACAAGTCTTCAATGGTTTAATCAATAGTAACATTGGTCCAAATGAAGAGAAAACATTAAATACAGAACATAGATGAGACACAAATTTTAACTAAAAGAGATAAAAGAGCACAAAACGTACCTTGGTCCATCATGTTTAATTTTTTTTGACCTCCGGAGCTTGTGTTTCTCATCTGATTTGCAATAAAACTGATGCAAATGAACATAAAACGAATCTAACATAGCTGCCTTTCTGAAAAAACCAAAACAAAAAGAAGAAAATACCACTATATGACCCATCAAACAAACTCAAGCTTATGTTGATATTAGTAGATGTTATCTGAACCATGCTTCTTATGTAAAACAAAAGTAGATATGTATATAAATATTTGTGTGTTTGCTTGCAAAGCAGCAGATGACAAGGTTCAAATTAATACTATGATGATGCATTGCAATCAATATAATACTATGAACACATTTTTACCCAAAGGATAGATGATGTATTGCAATCAAAATATCTGCATCCGTAAAAAGCACCTGCAACCTTAAGAAGCAGAACTAGAGTTCGATTTTAACATGATAGTAGATTTACAAAGCTCTTAAATGTATATATATTTGTCCTAAAATCTGTAGAACACTAGAACACAAGTACAAATTCGACCAAAGAAGTGTCTTGCTCAAAACTAACAACCCACTATGCAATTTGAGACAACTTGTTACATAATTGTTCAAGTGGTAGTTAATAACATAAATAATAGATGAGAGACAACCATGGTTTTTGACGAGGGGTCGACGGAGATTTGGAAAAGGTCAGGCAATGGCAGCATACAAAGAAATGAGAGTACTAAGCTTAAGGAGGGAAATCAGATCAAACTTCAGGAAATCTGTAGAAGGGAATTAAAAATATTTATTATTATTTTTAATCTTTGGACCCGGTTTTATAAGGAAAAACAGGGTATGATTGATTGTAATCTTTTAGACCCGGTTTTGGATTAAAAAAACAGCGCTTGAATCTATTGGAAAATTAGGGGCATTATGAAGCTTATGTTTTTGACCCTGTTTTCTTAATAAAAAAATAGGCTTAAATGTCTTACAAACTTTTAGATCCGGTTTTTTGTTAATCAACCGGACCTAAATTTCTTAAGAACGCGGAGAAGACATTTAGGCCCGGGTCTGAATAGGGGAGTCTGAAAGTCTTTTTTTGTAGTAGTGAATCTAAAGTGAACAATATCGTTAGTCGATTCTCTGGATGTGATCCTAACAATGAATGAGCTAATATCATTATACTAAGTCTCGGGTTTAAGTTGATAAGTTTATTAGCTATGAAATATAAGTTTTGTATAAACAAAGATACAAGTATTACAATTTTTAAACTATTTTAAAAGCCTAGTAAACCTAAAATATAATATTATTCAATACGCCTTGTAGGAGAGAATTCTTGATTAAACACTTTGAAAGCGATATGGTTAAACACTCAAAACTCAAAAGTCTTTGTGGGGTTAGTAGGTTTATTTGCTTTACACGAAGCTAAAAATGGAGAAAAAAAATATGTAAACACGAACATAACATAAAAAAAGTCAAAAGTCAAGTAAAACCTACTTATCCAATTAACGAATCAAAATCTTTGATTGTCTCAATATTAACTAAAGACTATAATTTTGACTTCAATAATTCGAATGATTTATTTACAAGAGTATATAAATCAACTATTAGGGAGCTATATGAAAATATATAGGGGGTGTTTGTATAAGTTATATATTTGTATTTAATGGATGTATTTAATTTTATATGTTTATATTTTTTCTTTTATAAATTTTACTATTGTATATTTATAAGCCTCTTATTTTTATTTACATACTAGATTATGGACCTGTGATTACATGGGTATACATTTGAAACTTTAACATATAACACAATGTACATTTATATAGGTTGTACAATAATAATTTAAGTATATATAAATATTTATGACATAGTAATCTTTTGATCTTGTTGAACCAATTATCTATTATGTTTTTTGTTGCCATAAATGTACATTCTCTCAGGCTATTACTTAAATTGTGTTTCTTAAAATATGATAAGGCAAAATTATTACTATGTAAGAGTTCTACTTTTAGAATAAAATGGTTTCGGAATTGAATATGCTATGTTAATAGACATGATTTTAAAGACATAAGGCTTTAATTGTTTGTTTTTTAAAATTACGTTTGCACGCCAGCATATATTGTTAATAAGCTTGTTTGTTTTTTCGTATAAATAAGACCTTATTTAGTTTGTCTTATTTTTGCTTATTTTGAGAAGCTAACAGTTACATTTTTTGTACGTTTTTCAGATTTAAGACTTTCTAAACCATGTTTTTTTCCTGAATACATAAAATAAGACATAAGTCATTTATGTCTTAAAAAACATTAAAACATCTACGTTTTCTCAATTTGAGTTTTTTACTTTCTTACTTTCCTGTTTAAATTGGGAGTATCTGCAATAGTTTTCCGAGGCCATTTGCATACTGAACAAAAAGCTATAATTTCAAGTAACACAACTGAATTTATAATCTTGATCTTGTAATTACATGAAACAAAAACGTATGTACTTAGTTCTGTAAAGATTGTTTCAAAATAATTGAGTTTATTGCTAATAGAATCGATGTCAAAAACAAGATTTTTTGTCACCATTAACAATATACTTACCAACGAACAAAATAAGTATGATCATACTGGCCGGATAGTCTTTAAAACAATTAGTTAAGTGAAGACCTCCATTAACCGGTGAATTCAAAAAACCATATAAATAGAAAATGCATGAAAAAATTGCATCATAAATGATTTGAAATGAAATAAACACCAAAATCTGTAGATAACAGTTTAGAGTTAGGATTACAGAAATTATGCACTTAACAAAAACATTTTGGGGTAAACGAACAGACCAATTTTTGTGTTCTCTCGCCCATGAACCAACGCTAATGGTCTTGTGATTTCTCTCTCTCATCGGTTGTTCATCATTTTTTACCTGTAGCAATCGGCGATTTATCTCCTTCATAGTCACTGCTGATGTCACGTCTTTTTAGGAGTGCAGCCGATTTAATGGTGTCGAAGCCTAAATCCACCAAGTCCCCCCTGTGACGATGTCGGCTTACCTTATAACAACCACCACCATAGCAAGTTTCGTATTTGAAGAGTGTTTTCCGAAACCTTGTTTTTTGAAGTATGAAAAAAGACCTTGCAGATCAATGTTTTTATTCATCAATTTCTTATTTTTAACAACTTCCTATTCATCAGGTTTAAAATTGTTAATTTTATCAGATTTTGGTAGGATTAAGATCAAATAAAAATTAAACTAATGTAAAAAGGGTAAGAGTTGATAAGAAAGTGACACATGGCAAGAGTGGTTAAAGGGTATATTGGACATCTAAACCACAAATTTAATTCAGAAAGGTCTGTTGCTTCCTCTCTCTTTTTGACTTTCTTTGCAATTCCTGAACCCACCCTAGTTACTTTTTACTCATCATCTCCTTCATGGGTCCTAGTTACTCATCTTCTTTACAGATTACCTTTTTGTAATCTCTTGTCCATGAACCACCGCTAACAGTCTTATGATTTCTCTCTCCTATCGACTGTTCATCAATTTTTACTGGTTGCAATCGGCGTTTTATCTCCTTCGTTGGCATTGAAAGTCACATCGTTTTAGGAGTGCAGCCGATTTAATGGTTTCGAAGCCTGACTACCAAGTCCCCCATGTGACGATGTCGGCTTACCTTATAACTACCACCGCCATAGCAAGTTTCATATTTGAAGAGTGCTTTTCGAAACCTCTGATGTTTGAAGTATGGACAAGATCTTGGAGATCAATGTTTTTATTCATCAAAATTTTATTTTTAATATACCAATTTTGAGATTGGGGCATTAATTCCCTTACGTATCAATTGATTGAAGATAATGCATCGATTTTAGATAATTCATCAATTATTGAAAGTTTCTTGTGCATCAATTTTTTTTAAATGGCTGTGCTGATTCACAAATCTGCAAAAGCTTTTAGATCTTCTTTTGATTTTCTTTTGACGAAGGAATTAATCTGAAATTCCAAGCTCAAAGATTAAATCCCGATATATGTTGACGTAATTTGCCGTAAATTAAGTAACCGTCTTCTCCCTAGTTAGATTTTCCAAAATTGCCCTACAACTGCTTAAAATTTGAACGGCATCTTCATCATATTTGACATTTTTTGTTTGACTTTGGCCCTAATCGTACAGCTCTTGTTGCCTCTTACACTTTTTAGGATTAAATACTTTTTACCTGGTAAATGTATTGGACTGTGTATCACTTTTTTATATACCAGTTATGAAAATTTTGCATTAATTCCCTAACGTATCAGTTGATGATTTAGAAGATTATGCATCAATTTTAGACAACTTATCAATTATTAAAAGTTTCTTGTGCATCAATTTTTTTAAGGATAAGAATTGGTTGTGTATCATGTTTGTGATGATGATTTTTTTGTTGTGCAAATCTGCAGAAGTTTTTAAATCTTCTTTTGATGAAGGAATCAATCTGAAATTCCAAATTCAAAGATTAAATCCCGATAAATGTTGACTTAATTTGCCAGAAATTATGTAACCGTCTTCTTCCTAGTTTGATTTTCCAAATTTGCCCTACAACTACTTAAAATTGGAACGGCTTCTTCATCAAATTTGAATCTTTTTTGTTTGACTATGGCCTAATGGCCCTGATCGTAAGGCGGTTATTGCCTCTTATTCTTTTTAGGATTAAATAACTTTTAGTTGATCTCTATCCCGTAAGATAATTGTTAAAGAGTGAACCAAAATTGTACATTTACATTTATTTATTATCATACCGATTCTGCTTGTTTCCGGATATACATGAAGGTTAAATTAACCGTCATGATTTTGAGGGGCAGTGTTGACGGTTGCATAAATGGCGGTTGACAAAGAGGAAGTTTTTTTTTGGTTTAATTTTACGTTTGACATAACCGTCTTATTGACTTGAATATTGTCAAATTTGGGGGAATTGAATGCGTAATAAGAGGACACGTAAGCCTTTTTGACGTTAAAAATAGGATTAATTAAGATAAAAGATTTATGTAAATTTTACCGTAATCTGACACCAAATTAAAAAAATATTTTTTTTTTAGTTTTTGTTAGTAAAAAAGAATAGAAAAGTGAGTTACTAATGTAAATCGACATGTAATGACATTTAACCTTTTCTATATGGAAATAAGTATTTTCTTGCTTATTTTCTTTATAAAACTCTATACAAGTGAATATATTTATGGTTAAATGTTATGTCATAAATCACTAAAAGTAATGATTTTCTATGAGCTATGGCCTAATGGCCCTGATCGTAAGGCGGTTATTGCCTCTTATTCTTTTTAGGATTAAATAACTTTTAGTTGATCTCTATCCCGTAAGATAATTGTTAAAGAGTGAACCAAAATTGTACATTTACATTTATTTATTATCATACCGATTCTGCTTGTTTCCGGATATACACGAAGGTTAAATTAACCATCATGATTTTGAGGGGCAGTGTTGACGGTTGCATAAATGGCGGTTGACAAAGAGGAAGTTTTTTTTTTGGTTTAATTTTACGTTTGACGTAACCGTCTTATTGACTTGAATATTGTCAAACTTGGGGGAATTGAATGCGTAATAAGAGGACACGTAAGCCTTTTTGACGTTAAAAATAGGATTAATTAAGATAAAAGATTTATGCAAATTTTACCGTAATCTGACACCAAATTAAAAAAATATTTTTTTTAGATTTTATTAGTAAAAAAGTATATAAAAGTGAGTTACTAATGTAAATCGACATGTAATGACATTTAACCTTTTCTATATGGAAATAAATATTTTCTTGCTTATTTTCTTTATAAAACTCTATACAAGTGAATATATTTATGGTTAAATGTTATGTCATAAATCACTAAAAGTAATGATTTTCTATGAGCTATGGCCTAATGGCCCTGATCGTAAGGCGGTTATTGCCTCTTATTCTTTTTAGGATTAAATAACTTTTAGTTGATCTCTATCCCGTAAGATAATTGTTAAAGAGTGAACCAAAATTGTACATTTACATTTATTTATTATCATACCGATTCTGCTTGTTTCCGGATATACATGAAGGTTAAATTAACCGTCATGATTTTGAGGGGCAGTGTTGACGGTTGCATAAATGGCGGTTGACAAAGAGGAAGTTTTTTTTTGGTTTAATTTTACGTTTGACATAACCGTCTTATTGACTTGAATATTGTCAAATTTGGGGGAATTGAATGCGTAATAAGAGGACACGTAAGCCTTTTTGACGTTAAAAATAGGATTAATTAAGATAAAAGATTTATGTAAATTTTACCGTAATCTGACACCAAATTAAAAAAATATTTTTTTTTTAGTTTTTGTTAGTAAAAAAGAATAGAAAAGTGAGTTACTAATGTAAATCGACATGTAATGACATTTAACCTTTTCTATATGGAAATAAGTATTTTCTTGCTTATTTTCTTTATAAAACTCTATACAAGTGAATATATTTATGGTTAAATGTTATGTCATAAATCACTAAAAGTAATGATTTTCTATGAGCTATGGCCTAATGGCCCTGATCGTAAGGCGGTTATTGCCTCTTATTCTTTTTAGGATTAAATAACTTTTAGTTGATCTCTATCCCGTAAGATAATTGTTAAAGAGTGAACCAAAATTGTACATTTACATTTATTTATTATCATACCGATTCTGCTTGTTTCCGGATATACACGAAGGTTAAATTAACCATCATGATTTTGAGGGGCAGTGTTGACGGTTGCATAAATGGCGGTTGACAAAGAGGAAGTTTTTTTTTTGGTTTAATTTTACGTTTGACGTAACCGTCTTATTGACTTGAATATTGTCAAACTTGGGGGAATTGAATGCGTAATAAGAGGACACGTAAGCCTTTTTGACGTTAAAAATAGGATTAATTAAGATAAAAGATTTATGCAAATTTTACCGTAATCTGACACCAAATTAAAAAAATATTTTTTTTAGTTTTTATTAGTAAAAAAGTATATAAAAGTGAGTTACTAATGTAAATCGACATGTAATGACATTTAACCTTTTCTATATGGAAATAAATATTTTCTTGCTTATTTTCTTTATAAAACTCTATACAAGTGAATATATTTATGGTTAAATGTTATGTCATAAATCACTAAAAGTAATGATTTTCTATGAGCTAATTTTGATTTTGAGTATATGAGAATATATATCTACAACATATTAGTAAGGTATAATACTTTTATGTATAGTTTATGTTTGTGAATCCCTAAATCAGTTATTTTTTTCGTTGATATAGTTATACAACATTAAACTCTCAATCCGTTTTACTATGCCAATAATTTTATAATGATATATTAATTAAACTATGATGATTTTAATAAACACACTATTTATAAGTCACTAACCGACCAAAGCTTTGCATGTCAAAAAAGAAGATTATGATTATGACATCCGAATTTTGACACAATGTTATTATGAGCTAATGAGATGATTTATGTATGCGCTGTGATTTATAATTTGAGTTTTATGTAATAATAAAGAGAAACTATGGTTAAATTATATTTTAAAATTATTCTGATTTTGAAATTAAGAAGCATTAATTATTTATATTGTAATACCGCATTTCACAAGCTTAAAATCAGTGAAAATTTAAATCTTTTAAACTATATTTACACAAAAGATCGCAGCGGAACAAACCAATTATTACATAGTTAAGTAGTTTTCAACGACTTGGCGACCAAAAACAACCAATCAAGCCAAGTCTCAAAAATACGCCAGTGTTACCAAACTAGACACCGGCCATCATATCAGAGTAATATAACAACAACAAGTGTTCCAAAAGATATATACATAAAACTACCCACAAGCATCCCGCCTCGCCAGGCCATCACGTAAATAACCTGCGAAAAGGGAAATATCTTGAAACGTTAGCTACAACTAGCTACTGAGCACGGATTTCACATAAGCATCCATAAGCATGCTATCACATCACGGCATGACACACAAAGCTAGGCTATCACATAGCGGTGTGCCGACATGTCAGCAGGGTCAAATCTCGTGAGATAGCTAGTCCAGCTCAACGATCCTAGCTGGGGAATCAACCACATCCAACCACATAAGTGGGGGAGCGAAGAGCAACCTACCAACACGTTTGAGCCACAAGGACTCCGCTCGACTCTGATCATAGACCAAGTGTAACGCGCTGAGTTTCACAAGCTTAATTAGTAGAATAATAGCGTTTACATCAATTATCTTACCAAAAGATTTGTTTAGCAAACACAGCGGAAGTAACTAGTTAAATATTTACATCAACTGTATCACAAGTTTTAACAAAAGATCCAACGATGTTACCAAATATCTGCCGACCATTAGAACAAGTATCAGAGTTACGAAAAGCAATAACAAAAGCGTTCCCCAAAAATTCCGACAGTATTAACCATAGCATAACACCCCGTCATCACCAACAACTATTTACCTGCATATAGGAAGGATACATGGAGAGGGTTAGCTAGCTATAAATAGCTAGTGAGTAACGATTAAACATAAGTATCATAATAAGAATATTATAACATGCACAGCATATCACAGGTCACAAACACGTCTACCCTAACAGCTAGCGATGTTCCGGTATAGCCAGCAGGAGTCATATCTCGCAAGTTTATAAACCCGGCTCAATGTTCCTTACCAGGAAAACCGAATACATCATATCACGGGGAAGCGGGTAGCAGTCCACCATTGCAGTAACGAGGCGGGGAACGTACCCCCTATCGGGATCAGTGGGAACTGAGAGCCCAAAGTATCAAGTTGAGGCACAGAGGTTTTGCAAGAACCCCGATTCACGATCACACCTATCAAAGTGCCGGCACAAACACGTATTGGCCGACTCAAGCCCATAACATCAGCATATATCAAATCATATCATATTTGGCCTACACAAGCCTAACATGGTTACATATCAAATCATATCATATCAATTTAATAACACATAAACAACTACTTACCTTGGACTTGGTATAACATTCTTATTGTGATGCATAAGGTTAACAGGTACTCACCTCAAAGGTTACAGCAAAAATATGTAGTGTTCGATGTCCTCTGGTTCTTCAGAAGCTCCTAACACATCATTTACAGGCTTGTCAACACATTATACTTAACACATTAGGCTCTAAACACAAGTTACAAAAACTACCACACAGGACCTTGCTTGCGATCGCATGCAATCTCCTTGCGGTCGTAAGGACCCTATAAAAACACCCCTTACGATCGCAAGAGAATCTCTTGTGACCGCAAGGGTTCTTTTCCAATAATTCAATGCTTACGATCACAAGGGAATCCCTTTTGCTAGCAAGCATGGTTCCTTGGTTGGTTACGATCGCAAGTTATGTACCTGCGGTCGTAAACCTTATTTCCTTTGCCCGTAGGCGGTAAACCAACAAAACAATCCCTTACGGTCGCAAGTACCTATGCCTGCGGCCATAAGGCCCATTTTACTTCTTACGGTCGCAAGGACTATCTCCTGCGGCTGAAAGGACCATTTGAACCCCTTACGACCGCAAGGACTATTCCTTGCGACCGCAGGGACCTCTGGTACAGCAGACTTCGTCCCTGTTTCGCACAACACCTGTAAATCCGTGATTTTACCATCTAAATCGACAAAACTCAGTTTCAATTGTTTGTGTACTTTGTTTAACACCAATGGAAGCTTATAAACACTTTGGACGACAAAACTAACCACAAGAACACAAATTTACACCATAAAATGGTGTATCATCTTCAAACTCAAAACTATGTTCTTGAAGAAGAACACTTACCAAAATCAGATGATTTAAAACAATAAGAACAGATTGAAGCTACTAGAATCACTTGTACCTTAATTCCTTCTTGATTCTCCTCTCAAAACTTCAAGGGTTTGGTGTATGTGTGTGTCTCGTATGTTTTGTGTATGTTAGTGTGTGTTTTAGTTTCAACAGTAGATAAGAGAGAAAGGAAACTGACTTAGGTTGGTTATTAATTTAAAACGCGGTATTTTACTTCCCTTTTTAACTTACAACTTAATACACGCTAACCTGTTTCAACTAACGGAGATATATTTAGAACCATTATCTAAAACCGGTTACTAACTTATCATTTTTATCTATTATCATAATTATTTTACGTAACACCTTTTTATCAGATACAACACACATTAGCAACAAAACACATTGATTAAAATCAAAGTGTAAACATATAAGCACAAGGTACAACAACTAGCAACTAAGCCCTATTTTAGGATGTTACACCAAGACCCTCACTGTTTGTAAAGGAATGGTGGCCTGTAGTGCCTTTAACCCAGAAATCGCCGTCGAGTACCGTTAATCCGAATAACCAGTCAACAGGCCCTCAAGGGATCCAGCCAGAGCTGACCTCAACTCACGCCATTTGTCCGGACAAGAATCACAAACACAAATTGACCCGTAATGGGTCCACAGTACGCATGTGTATCATAATCACAAGTTATATCACATGGCATAACATATATCACTGTATCACTGTATCACATAATACCTCGAGCGTACACACATATAAACATGGTAGCATATCACACAAGCAATGGATAACCTACTTACGGAGTCTCATGGGAAACCGGTACTCACTTGGAGTTCACAAGAGACAGATATAGTGCTCGGTGTTCTCTGGTTCCTCAGGATCACCTAGTCCCTATTTTAGGATGTTATAAATCTACCTGTTAAGAAGATTCCATCCTCGGAATCTGTTCAGCCGTAAACAAATGAGGGTATCTAGCTTTCATCTCATCCTCTGTCTCCCAAGTCAAGTTAGCACCTAAATTGTGCTTCCATTTTACCAGATTCAACTTGATCACCTTCTTACGTATCCTTTTGATTTGGTATCGAGAATCTCAACTGGTTCTTCTACAAGGCGTTTGGCTGAATCAACTTTTAACTCTTGTAAAGGTAGAATTTGATCATCTTCGACTTTACACTTTCTCAGATAGCATACATTGAAAGTGTTATGAATACCATTCAATTCAGGTGACAATTCAAGTAATACTATCTGATCATTAACTCGTTGTAGAATTTTGAATGGACATATGTATCTTGGACTTAACTTACCTTTGCGACCAAATCGAATCACCCCTTCCAAGGTGAAATTGTTAGAAACACACGATCACCTACTTCAAACGTAATGGGTCGACGTTTAGGATCTGCACACATCTTTTGCCTATCACGTGCAGCTTTTAACTTCTCGCGTGCTATCTTCACTTTGTCAGCAGTTATTTGAACTATATCAGGACCCGCATATTGTTTCTCTCCTGGTTCCAACCAGCAAGTAGGAGTACGACATTGCCGACAGTATTACATCTCATATGGCGGCATGCCGATACTCGAATGATAAGAATTATTATAAGCAAATTCGATCAAGGGTAAGTGCGTATCCCAAGAACCACCAAATTCAAGTATACAGGCTCGAAGCATATCTTCAAGATTTTGAATAGTCCTTTCGGACTGGACATCAGTTTGCTAATGATATGCCGTACTAAGATTTACCCGTGTACCAAGCTCGCGTTACAGAATATTCCAGAAATTTGACGTAAAACGCGCATCTCGATCTGCAGCAATAGATAATGGTATACCATGTCGAGATACTATTTCAGTAACATAAAGTTGGGCTAAATGTTTCATAGGTGCAGATTCGTTAGTCACGAGGAAATGAGCACTCTTAGTAAGCCGATCAACAATAACCCAAATCATATCATGCTCTTTAGAAGTCCGGGGTAACTTCGTCACAAAATCCATTGTAATATGATCCCATTTCCACTCCGGGATTTCTAGTTGTTGCAAATTACCGTAGGGCTTTT
This sequence comes from Pulicaria dysenterica, assembly GCA_947179395.2. Taxonomy (NCBI): domain Eukaryota; kingdom Viridiplantae; phylum Streptophyta; class Magnoliopsida; order Asterales; family Asteraceae; genus Pulicaria; species Pulicaria dysenterica. Next base: position 60,694,637 of record OX359291.1, on the reverse strand, counting down.
GGTGTTCTGTCTTTACCTGAGCACAGATTTGACATTTCTCAACGAATGAGGCTATATCACGTTTTAGGGTAGGCCACCAATATAAGGTTTTCAAATCTTGGTACATATTGGTGCTGCCAGGATGGACAGATGACTTTGACTTATGCTCCTCTTGTAAAATTAATTTTCGATTACCACGAAGATTTGGTACCCAAATTCGAGCTTGAAACGTCTTCAAAGCCCGATTATCTTCTTCCAACTGCTTGGATAATTTAGTCATCATTTCAGCTTTTAAATTAGCTTCTTGTAGCGCTTCTTGTTGTGCTTCCTTCAGCTGAGCAATAATATCATATACAACTGTGAGTGTCATGAATTTAGCTACTTCAGGAGAACTTTTCCGACTTAACGCATCAGCTACAACCTTCCCCGGATGATACTTGATCTTGCAGTCATAATCTTTAATCAACTCTAACCAGCGTCGTTGTCTCATATTTAGCTCTTTTTACGTGAATACATACCGTACAGGTAATGCCTCCACAATTTTAGAGCAAACACCACAGCTGCAAGTTCCAGATCATGGGTTGGGTAATTATTTTCATGAGGTTTCAGTTGACGTGAAGCGTATGCAATCACCTTGTCTCTTTGCATCAGAACACAACCTAGACCTGCGTATGAAGCATCACAGTAGACAATGAAGTCTTCCGACCCATTAGGCAATGTTAAAATAGGAGCTTGACATAATAATTGCTTCAGGGACTGAAATGCTTTTTCTTGTTCGTCGGTCCATACAAAAGCAACATATTTACGAGTCAATTTAGTTAACGGACCGGAAAGTTTAGAAAAATTCTGAATGAACCGTCTGTAATAACCAGCAAGGCCTAAGAAACTCTTAATCTCTAAAGAATTTCGAGGAGTTTCCCAATTCATGACGACTTCTATCTTTGCCGGGTCAACTTTAACACCTTCATTACAAATAACATGACCCAAAAATGCACCTTCTTAAGCCAGAACTCACATTTAGACAATTTTGTGTATAACCGTTCTCGCTTAAGAATTTCCAAAATCAAGCGAAGATGTTGCTCATGCTCCGATTCTGTCTTGGAATATATAAGGATATCATCGATAAATACAATAACAAACTTATCAAGAAAAGGATGACATATATAATTCATCATATCCATGAAAACAGCAGGAGTGTTGGTCAAACCAAACGGCATCACCAAAAATTCTTAGTGTCCATATCGAGTCCTAAACGCAGTTTTAGGAATATCTTCATCTCGAACACGGACTTGATGATAACCAGAACGAAGATCAATCTTCGAGAAACAAGTAGCACCTTGCAATTGGTTGAACATATCATCTATATGAGGCAACGGATATTTATTGTTTACAGTTCGCTTATTCAGCTCCGTGTAATCAATGCACATGCGTAGAGTCCCGTCCTTCTTTTTAACAAATAACACTAGAGCTCCCCAAGGTGAAGAACCGGGGCGTATAAAGCCTTTATCGAGTAGTTCTTGAATTTGAGTCATATGATATTTAAGAATCTTGTTTGTCCTGTAAAATGACAAAGCAACCTTTCAACAGTGAGAATGAAAGGGCAAGTGAGCTACTGGGGATAATACACACAGATGTGTGTGGACCCTTTACTCCAGAGGCTAGAGGAGGATACTGGTAATTCATTACCTTTACTGAGGACTTCAGTAGGTTCGGTTATGTCTACCTTATCAGACTTAAGTATGAAAGTTTTGACAAGTTCAAACAGTTTCAGAATGAAGTACAAAATCAACTGGACAAGAAGATAAAGCTGCTTCGGTCCGATCGAGGTAGTGAATATCTGAGTCAGGAATTCGATGATCATTTGAATGAATGTTGGATTCTTTCACAACTCACACCTCCGTATACACCTCAGATGAATGGTGTATCAGAAAGGAGGAATCGTACATTACTTGACATTGTACGATCAATGATGAATCGAAGTTCATTGCCATTGTCGTTTTGGGGGGCACGCACTAGAGACAGCGGCGTTCATGTTGAACCGGGTTTCGACAAAATCGGTGGAAAAGGCACCGTTCGAGATATGGACGGGGAAAAGACCCAAAATGCCTTTTCTCAAGGTTTGGGGATGTGAGGTGTATGTTAAGCGAACATTCACGGATAAACTCAATCCCAAATCAGACAAGTGTATTTTTGTAGGTTATCCCAAGGAAACCATGGGATACTATTTCTATAACCCAGACGAGAACAAAGTTTTTGTTGCTCGTAAGGGGGTGTTCTTGGAAGAGAAATTTCTAAACTCAGAAATTCTAAGAAAAGAAATAGAGCTTCAAGAAATTGAAGAGGAAGAGATAACACCACCACCTATAGTCGAACCTGTAATTCAACAGAGAATTGTTGAATCCCAACCCGAGTGTGTGGTTGAGAAAGAAGTGCAAACACAAAACCTTCGCAGGTGTAGTAGGACTCGTCATGAGCCATATAGGTATCTAGGATTCCTAGTTGCTCAAGACGAAGGGGATCTTTCAGAACCCACTACCTACCAAGATGTTGTTTCAGGTTTAGAAGAAGACAACCAAGTTTGGAAGTTAGTGGATTTTCCTCAACACAGCAAAGCTGTTGGGTGCAAATGGGTCTTCATGAAGAAGACCGACATGGATGGAAAGGTGCATACCTTTAAAGCTAGGCTAGTGGTAAAAGGTTTCACGCAAACTCATGGTGTTGACTATGATGAAACTTTTTCCCCAGTGGCAATGCTTAAGACAATTAGAATTCTTATGGCCATATCAGCATATTTTGACTATGAGATATGGCAGATAGATGTCAAAACCGCCTTCCTTAACGGGAAGTTGACAGAAACGTATATATGATACAACCGGATGGTTTTACGGATCCAAAGAATCCTAATAAAGTATGCAAGCTACTAAAATCCATGTATGGGTTGAAGCAGGCATCTAGGAGCTGAAACTTACACTTTGATGAGCGCATCAAAGAGTTTGGTTTTACCAAAAGTGAGTTAGAGTCATGTGTTTACACTAAATTCAGTGGGAGCGCGGTAACCTTCCTAGTCTTGTATATGGATGACATACTGTTAATAGGAAACAATATACCAGTATTACAAGAAGTAAAATCCTGGTTAAGTAAATGTTTCCAGATAAAAGACTTAGGAGAAGCTGCTTACATACTTGGTATTAAGATCTACAGGAATATATCTAAGCGGCTTATCGGACTTAGTCAAAGTACATATATCGACAAAGTTATGAAAAGATTCAAGATGGATGAATCCAAGAAAGAGTTTATTCCAATGCAATCTAGCATGGTTTTGATCAAGGCTCAGTGTTCTGTATCTAGTCAAGATCAGAACAAGAAGAAGTTGATTCCATATGCCTTGGAAATTAGATCAATCATGTATGCCATGCTATGTACTAGGCCCGATGTTGACTATTTCATAAGTGTCACGAGTAGATACCAGCAATATCCGGGTGAAGCCCATTGGGTAGTTTTCAAGAACATTCTCAAGTATCTGAGAAGGACAAAAGACATGTTCCTAGTTTATGGAGGTTCGATGGACGAGCTTAGTGTAACTGGTTACACTGATGCTAGTTTCCAAACCGACAGAAACGACTTTAGGTTGCAGTCAGGATTTATCTTTACCCTAAACGGAGGAGCTATATCTTGGAAAAGTCAGTAGCAAGATACAATAGCAGATTCAACAACAGAGGCAGAGTATATTGCAGCAAGTGATGTGGCAAAGAAAGCTGTCTTGCTGAAGAATTTTATCTCGGATCTTAAAGTTGTTGCCAGTATCTCTAGACCGATTGATATATTATGTGATAACTCAGGGGCTATAGCACAAGCTAAAGAGCCAAGAGATCATCAACGAATTAGACATGCACTCAGAAAATATCATCTAATCTAAGAGATTATTGGAAGAGGGGATATTAGACTGCAAAAGATACCGACAGACGAGAACGTTGCTGATCCGTTGACGAAGCTGCTAGCTAGAGCTAAGCATGAGAGACATGCAAATTCTATAGGGATGCAGTACCTAGAATATAGCAGCTAGTTCAAGTTTTTGATTATTACTGTAGATGTAACTTGAAACTTTTTTATTATGTATTTACATTTAATGGGATTGAAATAGGAGGTATTTACATAATTGTTTCTTGTTGTCTATTTTTAGCATGTTTTAACTTATCCATGACAAATTCAAGTTATGAATTGTCTAAATGCCCGTAGCTACTTAATGTAGTGGGAGCTACATTAGAGAGATAATGCTATTATGATTATTTGATGATTTATTCGGGGTTGAATAAAAGTACAAGGTTGTGACCAAACATTCGTAGATATTTATCAGGAGGGATAAATATGGGAGTGATCCGCATCGAGTTTACTTCATGGAGCACCATCATAAGTAAACTTTATAGGTTGTCCTTAGACCTGAGATATTTGGTTTGGGTCATAGTAACGACTGTACTTTAGTGCGTTCTAACGTCACGCCGTAACATTATAAGGAGCACGTCTAGGTGCAGCGGAAGCTGTGTGCTCAAATTGTAAATAGTCAAGATGGGATTTGCACCCCATTTTTAGGAGAGATGTTTCAGGGCCCCTCGACGATAGAGACTACTGAAAATGCGTGGCCGCGCTCGGTTAGAATGATAGGTTTCATTCGGTAAACCGTAACTGTAGAGTGTCAAGATCAGAGCCGAGAAAATCTGAGTTTTTAGAATAAGATCCCTTCTCCATGTCTAATACTTACATTACGGATGTCTAATACTCACATTACGGAATATCGCGGTGCAAAAGGAAAAACCTGAATAATCCAAGGGGTGGATTATATCTCTAGATATAAGAGATCTTATAGCCTTGTTAACCTAAGAGTCTGGCTAGGGACCTCCTTAGGCTAACGGTGTAAAAGGAGTATTACTTATCTTGCACAAGTAGGAGTCTATTAGATTATGTGCAGAGATAGATAACACGAGTCATCGTGTCTAATGCTATGAGACACTAAAGGATCACGCTGCTACACACCCAACTAGAACCATTTGGATTTTACCTAGTTATGTGTGTTGAATAATTAATTAGTTAATTAATTATTGAGAAAGAAAAATAATAATAGTTATTTATTATTTTAAAGGAGAAATTAATATTTAGTTTAAATATTAATTGGACCAATTAGTTAATAGTTATTAATTAATTAGAAAGGTCAAAGGGTATTTTCTGCAATTAAGTAATAGTTTTATTAAAGATGGGCTTTAACTAAACGGGCTTGGGCCTTAATAAGGTTTATTATATAAATAACCTTATAAGCTTTGGAATCAGATAAGGATAATTATAATTGCAAAAGAAACCCTAGCATCCTCTTCCTCTCCTCTTGCCTACGTCGAACTCAAACCCCAAAGGGGGTTCTCGGCCTTGGTCGAACACACACACACACACACACGCATAGGTTTTGCGTGATCGAGGTTTTGGTGATATCCTTAGGCGGTCTAGCAGCCAGTTCGAGGTGGTGCAATAGCGGTGTTCTACCTTTAGCTATCTGGATTAAAGTTTCAAGATTGTTGCTAAAAGGTATAACCTTTAATATTTTTTTCCTTGTTTAGTTTCGTGTACGAGTTAGATGAGATCACTGGAGGGGGTTTTGTTTTTATTCCGCTGTGCATGTTTCTGATGTGTTTTTATACCCTACAAAACTCTTCATTTTGATTAGATTTTTAGAACATAATATCTTAGCATTTTGACTGGTAAGCCAATACATGCCAATAACAACATCAAAACTAGCAATCGGCATGAGTAGTAGAGAAATAACAAAACAATGCCCATCAATAAAAATAGAAACTTGAGGCACATGTGACGTAACAAGAACTCGACTACCATCAGCAATCTCTACTTTAATAGGATCTTTCATCACAGTAACATGTAGTTGCCATTTATCACAGAAAACAGTTGACACATATTAATTGGTAGCACCAGAATCAAATAGAACACATGCAGGTATAGAATTAACTAAGAAGATACTAGTAATAACATCACCTGCATTCTTTGTCTCCTCTGTAGTCATCTAAAAGGCTATCCCCTGAGCACGAGGGGTGCCTCCCTTTTTCTGGCTAGCAGCTCCAGACGATCCTCCCGTACCCGTACTTTGCCACTAGGGGCATGCTGATATTTGGTGACCAGGTTTATGACACTTGAAATATTGTCTTTAAACGTGCAGTCATGAGTCTGATGACCTGTAACACCGTATTTTCTTAAACAACTTTGAAATACACCCGGAAGCTTACTTACATAAATTACATATCAATATTAACATAACAGTGAAAATACAACTTTAAACTAGTTTGCTTTACAAAAGACATCTATAGTGTTACTCAAAAACAGGCTCTTTACAATTCAAAAACGATATGAGAGTAAGATCAGTCCATAATCCCAGCTTCACTTCTACTATCTCCATACCAGAAGTGTCTTGTAAAAGATTACAACGGTATGGGATTAGCACAAAGCTAGTGAGAGAATAGATATCAAAGTACATACAAGGCATAAAACCCAACACACAATGCTCAATCGTCAAAGAGAATTGGCGGCGTTGCAACACCTTCAATCTATGCCGGCCAAAGCATAGACTTACCAATAGCCCTGCTAACATGGATAACAGTACTAGCACCCTTGAGTGCAACAAATGCCCCTCAAGATCAAATACTGTATATCCCCAAGCAACAAGCCCAACCATACAAGCTGATCTTTGAATACATAATGTATATATATATATAGATAAATAAGATACAAATCTTAAAGAGCAAAACAACCAGGATTATATCCCATATATCCAGAGATATATATCCACTCACCGATATCTTCAAAAGCTCAAGTTACTCAGCAATCTTATCTACTGAGTCTTGTCACCACCTAAGCATACAACTATCAGTTAATATTTGATTAACAGTCTACATAAAGCAAAATATAGCATACAATCATATGTACAATAAACCAACTAGTACAATATGTACAATAAATGTATCAAGTATATTTAATAAATATACCCTTGTTCACAATTACCCTTTTACATCCTGTAATTCTGTGAACTCTTCTAACTCCATAGCTTAGGCAATACATGTACTCCATTCATATGTCAAGGCCACAATGGATACACAAACTTATGTTTATCTTCAAATTCCGAGCATGGGAAAAATACAATTCCGAACAGCATATAATTCCGATTGTATTCCCAATTCCGATCAATGGTCATTTCCGAACAAGGAGTACATTTCGATCAATCATAATTCCGGTCAATTATAATTCCGAGCTTAGGTACATTCCGATCAAAACCAATTCCGAGCAAAGGACCCAATTCCGAACATAAGTCCAATTCCGAATAACATGTAAATTCCGATCGTATCATAATTCAATTCCGAGTAAATGCTAAATTCCGAATAATCATAAATTCCGAGTAAAGGCATGTATGTAATTCCGGATATACATAATTCCGAGTAATGGAAATGTTAATCCGATTGAGTCTCAATTCCGATCCATAGACTTCAATTCCGATCATATCAATTCCGATCATATTGATCGGAATCCTCTAATTCCGATTGCTTCAAACATTAATTCCGCATAATGCTTATCACAAATTCCAAATACTTCATATTTTCGAACAATTTGCTTCTAACTTCAATTTCTATTTGTTTCTAAGCATGCAAGGTAATCTTTGTATCCAGAATGCATTAACAACACATAATGATCATGAATTAACATCAATTTCTAACATGCATACAACCTAAATCATCAAATCATCATATTAAGCATCATTCGGAATTTCACACACACACACACACACACACACACATATATATATATATATATATATATATATATATATATATATATATATATATATATATATATATATATATATATATATATATATATATCACTAAAACCGAATATAATTAACAATTAATATTATAATCATGCTAACCTCTTGATCTCAGATTCTTCAAGTAATCAACTATGAAATGAATTTCAAATAAAATGAAGATCGATGATTCTTTTTTCTCATTTGGTTCGGCCGAGAGCACACAAGCATACACACACTTAACTGATTTTCTCTAATTGCATGTAGATGTGTGTGTTAGTGGCACATAATGGTTTATGTGTCCATCTATGGACACCTCATAATTCCACTACCAAACAATTAATATTAATTCGACATAATACACATATTAATTAAAAGAAAAATCACACATAAAACAATTAATCAATCAAAATAATAATAATATTTAACCAACTAATTACCTTAATTATACTAGGCCAGTAAGGAGGGTGTTACAAATTTCCTCCCCTTAAGAAGATTCCGTACTCGGAATCTCATCGCGCTTGAATAAGGAAGGATAGCGGCTTCGCGTGTCTTCCTCGGTTTCCCATATTAAATCAGAACCAGGACTATGCTTCCACTTCACCAAAACCATCGGAATTTGCTTCTTTCTTAACTTTGTCACCTTGCGATCAAGTAACTCAACACGTTCCTCAATAAGCATCTTGTTGGAATCTACACGGAGATCTTGTATTTGCAGCACCTGCGTTTGATCCTCTACATTGCACTTCCTCAGATAACACATGTTGAAAGTATCATGTATACCGGCTAATTCTGTAGGAAGATCCAAAGCCACTGTCTGATCGTTCACCACTCGACTAATTCTGAAAGGACCGATGTAGGGAGGAGCTAACTTCCCGCGTTTCCTAAAGTGTATCACGCCCTTCCATGGAGAGACTTTTAGGTAGACTCGTTCAACCTCGACAAAAGACACTGGTCGACGACGCGGATCTGCATACATCTTTTGTCGATCTCTTGCAGCTTTCAGCTTTTCCCGGGCAACGACTACTTTATCGGCTGTGATCTGCATAATATCTGGCCCAGCAAACTGTTTCTCTCCTGCTTCTAACCAACAAGTAGGAGTTCTGCACGGCCGTCCATATAGCATTTCATACGGCGGCATTCCGATACTGGAGTGATAGGAGTTGTTGTAATCAAACTCAACCAAAGGTAGATGCGAATTCCAAGAACCCCCAAACTCTAACACACATGCCCAAAGCATATCCTCTAGAGTCTGTATGGTTCTCTCTGATTAGCCATCTGTCTACGAATGATATGCTGTACTCAGATTAACCCTAGACCCCATTTCCTATTGTAATCTATTCCAGAAATGTGACACGAACCTCGAATCCCGATCTGAGACAATGGATAAAGGAACTCCATGTCTAGATATTATCTCATCAATATATAACTTTGCTAACTTACTCAAAGTTACAGTTTCAAAAGTAGCAAGAAAGTGAGCACTCTTAGTCAATCTATCAACAATGACCCATATCATATCGTTCTCTTTCTGAGTTCGTGGAAGTTTTGTTACAAAATCTATCGTGATGTGATCCCACTTCCACTTGGGTATTGCTAACTATTTCAAAGATCCATACGGTTTCTGGTGTTCGGCTTTAACTTGTGCACAAATATGACATGTCTCTACAAATCGAGCAACATCCAACTTCATAGTAGGCCACCAATAGAAGGTCTTCAAACTCTGATACATCTTAGTGCTACCCGGATGCATAGATATTCTGGACTTATGAGCTTCTTTCAATATTAATTACCGTAAATTACCAAACTTCGGCACCCAAACGCGATTCTGGTACATCTTCAAACCACGAGAATCAATTGTCAACGCATGCTGTCTTTTCACCATCAACTCACCTTTTAAGTTCTCTTCTTTCAATGCTTCTAATTGAGCAGCCAATAACTGATCCATTAATTCAGATTTGATTTCCAGACGCATATACCTCACAGTGTCTACAAACCCCTTCCGATTAAGGGCATCAACAACACATTAGCCTTCCCCGGATAATACTAAATATCGCAGTAATAATCTTTGATCAACTCAAACCAACGGCGTTGTCACATATTCAACTCCTTCTGAGTGAACACATACTGTAGACTCTTATGATCAGTGCAAATCGTGCACTTTGTACCATACAAATAATGTCTCCACAATTTCAATGCAAATACTACCGCAGCTAACTCTAAATCATGAGTCGGATAATTCCTTTCATTGGGTTTTAGCTGTGTAGAAGCATAACCTATAACTTTACCTCTCTGCATTAGTACACAACCCAATCCTGCATGTGAAGCATCACAATACACTACGAAATCCTCAGATCCATCTGGAAATACAAGAACAGGAGCTTGACACAAAAGTTGCTTTAAAGTCTGAAAAGCACTCTCCTGTGCCGTACCCTATTGAAACTGAACATCCTTTCTAATTAACTTGGTTAACGGACCAGCAAGCTTCAAAAAGTCTTTAATAAAACATCTGTAATAACCTGCCAATCCAAGAAAAATCTTGATATCTGTCGGCGTTCTCGGAGTGTTCCAATTCATCACAGCCTCTATCTTTGACGGATCCACTTTGACGCCATCTTTACAAATTATGTGCCCCAGAAATTGAACTTCGCGCAACCAAAATTCACATTTCGATAACTTGGCATACAGTTTATGTTGCTTTAAAATCTCCAAAACTTGTCACAGATGTTGATCATGCTCATTCTCCGTTTTAGAATACACTAAAATGTCATCAATGAACACAATGATGAATTTATCCAAAAAGGGTCGACACACCCGATTCATCAATTACTTGAATACTGCAGGAGCGTTCGTCAAACCAAATGGCATTACAAGAAATTCATAATGACCATACCGCGTACGAAAAGCTGTCTTCGGTATATCTTCTTCTGCTACCCTTACCTGATGGTATCCCGATCTCAAATAAATCTTTGAGAAGTACGAAGCCCCCTGAAGTTGATCAAACAAATCATCTATCCTTGTCAACGGATACTTGTTCTTGATGGTCCTCTTATTTAATTCTCTGTAATCAATACACATGCGTAGAGTTCCATCTTTCTTCTTCACGAATAGTACTGGTGCACCCCAACGCGAAGAGCTTGGACGAATAAACCCCTTGTCTAACAATTCTTGTATCTGAGTCATCATTTCCCGGATCTCTGAAGGAGCTAAACGATATGGAGATTTCGCAATAGGCGTAGTACCAGGTATCAGATCAATCTTATACTCATCATCGCGAACCGGCTGCAACCCTGGTAAATCGTCAGGAAATACTTCCGGATACTCCGAGACAACACGAACATCGATGACATGCCTCTTCTCCTTCTTCACATCGATAGCATAAGCCAGAAAAGATGCACACCCTTTGGCTAAAGATTTTCTAGCCTTCATGAACGAGATAATTAGAAAAGAAGATTGAGATATATCCCCACGAGCCACGACATGCGACCCGTCAGCCAGAGAAATTGTGATCAGTTTCTTATGACACTAGATACTAGCTCTATGGTGACTTAACCAATCCATGCCAAACACTAAGTCAAACCCCGGTATAGGCATCATCAAGCAGTCTACAGGAAAACTAGTACCATCAATATCTATCTGTACTCCAGTCATAGATGTAGTCACCGGCACTACATTTCCAGCAGCTATTTCTACTTCTAAAGGTGTAGTATTCACAGAAGCAGACAATTTCAATTTATCACATAGAGTCATAGAAATAAATGATCTATTTTCACCAGAGTCAAACAAAACACGTGCAGGCATAGAGTTAATTTTGAACATACCAGTAATCACATCATCACTGCCTGTTGCTTCTTTGGCGGTCATCTTGAAGGCCCTCCCTTCAGTAGAAGGTGTAGCCTTCCTCTTCTGACCTGCAGAAGACGATCCCCCGGTATTTCCTACCCCCGCCCCGTTCCCTGCTGATCTTAACTTGGGACAAGCTCCAGTTCTGTGACCCTCTTCCTTGCAATTCCAACAGACATAGGTAGTGAACCTACAAGCAGCCAAATCATGGCCAGTCTCACCACACCTCAAAGATTTACGAGTTTGCGGCGTGCATGGTCTGGTGTGACGAGACTTACAGCTACCACACCAAGATTTTCCCTACGAAGATCCCGAATTCTTCGACTTCTAATCAGTCTTACCTTGGTCATTCTGTCCCTTACCCTTTCCTTGATTCCCACTAGAACCTCCACTAAACCTGTTAAAAGATCCTTTATTCATCTTTTCCCGGGCTTTGACATTGGACTCCGCAGCTCTTGCCAACGTGAATGCCTGTATCAGCGATGTAGCCATACAGGTGTTACTCCGATATTCTGGCAGTAACGCTTTCACCAAATGTTGGATCTGGGAATGCTCATCCGGCACCCACTGTCTAGAAAACCTTAGTGTCTCTTGAAACTTACTGATCAGCTCATCCACGGACATCTTATATGTTTGTGACAAATCCAAGAACTCTCGTTAGATCCTAGCCATATCGGAAGCATTACAAAACTTCTCACATAATTTATCCTGAAATTGCTCCCAAGTTATTGCATTAACAGTTTCTCGTGGCAGATGTGTGGTCAACGAATCCCACCACGTCAGGGCTTGACCCTTCAGATGCCTTGTAGCAAACTTCACCCATTCGGATATTTCACAGTTGCATGCCTCCAAAGCTTTCACTGTCTCCTTCAACCAATTCAATGTCACATTTGGGTTCGAACTTCCCGAATATTCTGGTGGTCCACAATTCATGAAATCTTTATATTGACACTTATGTCTAATCTCCTGTTGTGGAATCCATGGAATAAAGAAATTTTGCTGTTGGGGTTGGTGTTGAGAAGATACTCCTTGAGGTATGGTAAAAAATGATAAAGATCCATAAGGTGTTGATACTGTGCTCACAGGAGCTGTGGTATAGACAGGTGGTGGAAACGATTGGGTATACACAGCTGTTATCCTGGGCATCTGAATTATGGAAGTTTGTTGTGAAGATTGGGTTTGGTGTTGCTGTTGTTCCAAGTGCTGTATCCTATCCCTCAATGTCTGTAAAGTATCTTCCAATTGCAGTATATAATCTTGATTGTCAGTAGAGGACAAACTGTTGTTCCTTCTTGGGGATGGAGGGGTAGGTACCCGGTTCTCGTTGTTATCAGCCATAATCTGTTCTACACAACATCTTGTTGGGATTTCGTGGGCTAGCAGCGGAAGCAAGGTACAACAAATAAAGCCCAAGGTACAAGCTATCAAAGCATAAAATCAAGAAATCCCAAAAAATGGACCAAACTCTATGTAAAGAAATGCAACTTGAAAAGGAAAGAGGTGGTTATACCTTTCTCCTAAGCTCCAGAAATCTACAAATCTCGTAATGATATTATCATCCCGAGTTACTTGTGACCATGATCCATGAAGTGACCTCAGGTAAGGTTCTTCCAGTCACTTGAAAGTCCTTTCAAGCACAGGTTACTGTTGCGTTTCATGCATTCAATCCTTGATCAATGCATAACCAACACCTAACCTCAGCCTTAATTCAAGCTTCCTTCCCTTGAAGAATGACTGGCTGTAGAAATTTAGAATGTATAAACATTCTGGGAAGTGGTTAAACATGCTAAGATGGAACACAGTAAAGACCAATGAAGGTAACCGCATCATGCGTATATATAGTCTCCACTATATATCGATACGATCATCGGTGAGCAGTACTGCTTACCGTTCCCAAAGCTTATAAGTAAATCAAACATTTACTAAAATGATATTTAAGCCCAGTCACAAGCATAAACAATGCTATAATACCTAGTATGAAATCCATCACTAGTATTTGACAACGGCTTAACAATGGGATCATCTACACGATATCCCTTTGTACTATTTTGTATTCTCTTATTAAACCACTTGCAAAGTGTTTATCAAAGAGATCATACATAATATTATCATATTCGTCATATCCTCAATGTTACCGAAGTCTACAATAGGATTAATGACACTTATGATTATTAGAGTCGACATACCCTCAATGTAACCGAAGTTCACAATAGAGTCACTGACACTCACTTTTATTAGAGTCGACATACCCTCAATGTTACCGAAGTACATAATAGGGTCAATGACACTCATTTGAATTTAAATGTCGTATTTACACCACATATTTGTATATTCAAAACTTCGATTAAAATCGACAGTCTTACAAGTATAGATTTGCTTGCTGTAATAACTTACTTAAGACAACTTTATTGTCGTCGAACATCAAGAACATACATCAGTATTTCTTGAATTTAGAATCCACTTTACTTCACGTTCATATTTGTACTCGTAGAACAATAATTCCATCAATAGGTTGAAAACAACCCTAAATTAGGACATTAGTTTCATTGGAGTATATTTTACTAAGAACAAATAAAGCTCCCACTAGCCCTGACAAGAGTATCTGGCTTAATCTATGCTTTCTAGAAAACTCATTCCTTTGACTTTCTCGTAAAGCAAGACTACAGCCATAGGATGCAAGTTTTATCGACTTCATTCATGGACACAACTTAGACATAATGGATATATATAAGACCTCGGAACATGCTTCAAACATATCCTCAACTTAACCCTGTGAAGGATCTTGGCCTTTTATTTCCATGTGAACTTACTTGTTTCCCCAAAGTGACAACAATGCTTCACGTAATCCAGACCTAATCTGGATATTATGGATGTGTAAGAGCCTCGGAAAGTGCCTTAAGCATTTACTCAACTTAATCCTGTGAAGGATCAAGGTCTCTTACATCCAAGTGAACTAACTTGTTTCCTCAAGGTGACACCAAAATTTCACTTTATCCAAGTCATCTTCAACATAACTACTAGAACATGTTTCCATATAATTGATATGAAACACTTTGTCTCTAGCCGGTATTTGAAGTTGTCTATTATTGCATATATGTTAGTCCCTTTACCCTTCTTGGATTACACCTCAGGTGTGGGATTAACCCAAGTCAAGTACTTGGATGCAACAAAAGATTACATCTATGTATACCATTCCCTTCTTATATTCACTAGTGAACTCAGGGTCCCACTATGTTTCTGATGAATGGTAACATCACAATGATTTACCATCAAGCTGCTGTTGCTAAAATATGACAACCTCATATCTAAATAGCCTTCTTGACTTCCATCAGATTTAAAGAAGCAATGAATATTGTCAGGTATTACCAGCATCTCTATGCTGATTAAATGCTAGTGTCAACATTATGTCTCTTATTTAAGTTTTACGTTCTTCCACTGGAATGCTTTTGTAAATTGTCTTCTTCCTTTTGAGCAACCAAATATGGTTCCCATAAGTCTAAGAAACAATTATCCAAAAATTAGATGAACTACTTAAATATATAGGCATCAACTTATAATTCATCCATCTCCCACTGAATGTAGACTGGATAATTTAAGTTATGAGATTGACAAGCAAATAACTCTTTCTAGTCAAAATCTTATTAAATGCTTAGATGATCATCATGTTGGGATTAAGATTGAGGACTTGGTTCATAAAATTAATGTATACCAATCACATTGAATACATGTTTTAGGCCTACCTTTCACCAGATCATCAACAAAGATATCCGGTTTTCTTTAATGTGACACCATGTACAAATGTGTCTCTTAGAGAAAACGAATTATGGGTTAAACCCATGATCCATTTCATATTTAAACCAATATAGACAGGATAACTTAGCATCTCTACTGGATCTAAGAGTTTGATATCTATATGCCCTTACTGATTCTTAGTTTACTTTAGGTTAGTTCCGAACACCACTAGGTTTCAGACACAAGCCTTTTCTCTAGTAAACATTCTCTCAACTACTATCATAAAGATGGTGATGGAGAATTTCACTAGTGTCACTCTTTGTGGCATACTTGAACGGATTATCCACACAAGTGTGATCAAAATCCAACAAGTCATAATCCTTCCTATCAACACTGATGAAGGATTTTATAATCAATCAAGTCCAATAAACAATATTTATATCTTTCATTTAGTCCGAGGCTAAACTTTTACAAAGATCCTAACCACATGGATCTAAGCGATGTAAATGTAGTTTACTTGGTCAAGTTTGATTATGCCATAGAGCTAATGTATCCAAACCACTTTTGGATCTAAGAATCAATTATTCATGATTGTCTTATTACTTATAACAAGCCTTTATGTATGCAATGATATGGATAAGTTTTGAAAAAAACATCTCAAAAAACAATTTTTAAAATGTTTCAGTTTCAAGCCATCTCCATCGTCATCAAATGTGTATTTGAGCACCATAAATGGTCAAAAATAACACATAAGCATTGACATGGATCAATTTTAAATGAAACTATCAATATGAAAAATCTTTTCATAAAAATACAAGATACAAAATATCCATCATCTTCAAAAAAACATACAATAAAGCAAGTCTTGCCACGCAAGGCAAACATACAGAAGTAATAAATTAATCCGGAAATAATGGCGAGACCAACACTCCCAATTCTCTTGTAGAAGACAATCAACAAAATTTCTTCTTCAGAGATCCGGTTCTTCAAGTTTTTCCTTCTTGCAACGAACAGACCTACACTTTGTAACAAAAATAAATTTGTGACAAACGTGAGTCTTATAGCTCAGGTAAACAACCCAGCTTATTAAGAAATCGCAATGAAGTATAATCATGAATGTACCTCAAGTAGGAAAATTAACTCTCTCTTTTCTGAGAAGTTTATATCCTCTCAGCACGAAGGGCAGGCATGACGGCCCCAATCCCCAAATCTTCCACAAAAGTAGCAAACCACCACTTGTTGAGTCTCTTTAGGCACGTCATCAATGTCCATAGACTCAAAACATGAAGTAAGCTTGGATACTCCAACTTCTTCTTTTAATGGGATCGATTTCTTCTTCTTGGCTAAAAGTTGTTTGTTAGAACCAAGAACGGGAGTGGATGAGGATGATGCATGCTTGGACATGTTAGATTCTACAACCTTCAACATTCCATGCAATTCATCTATAGATATTTCCTTTCCATTCATATGATAGTCCATTACAAACTTCTCATATGATGCGGGCAGAGACTGAAGTATGAAGTTCACACCGAGCTCCCTCCCTATAGGAAAACCTAACCTCTCCATCTGGCCCATGTATGATTTCATCTTCAAAACATGGGCACTAACACTCCCACCTTCCCGCATCTTACAACCGGTTAGACTTTTAACACACTCATAATGTTCTTGCCTAACTTGCTGTCGGAATATATCCTTCAGCTTGTTAATCATGTCATACACAGTCATGTGCTCAAATTGCTTTCGCAATTCTAAGCTCATACTTGATAACATGAGACAAGCAACATCGTGCGTATCCCGAACACGCTTTTCATACGCATATCGGATAGTTCATTCCGTATTGATAGTAGGTGGTTCAGGAAGGGGTTCCTCAATGATGTGCAACTTAGACTCGGCACATAGGACAATTCTCAATTGCCTAAGACAGTCAACAAAGCTCACTCCCGTGATTTTTTCCCTTTCAAGGAACATGCGTAGTGAAAAGTTCAACGTGGTGTGGTTTTGATTCGACATCCTATATTTAAAGAGAGTACGCGAATTAGTTAGTTTGATTTAATCCTCGTTAAAATAATTACCCATATCGTCTCAAAAAATATTTTAACAAGGGCTAAGAACCATATTTCACTCCAATTCATGACGGGGTTGCCGCGGATCACTTCATGGAGCTATTTAGGCCGATAACCATCTTATCGATTGCAATCTCTATTGCAACTCTTAGACACTTGCAGGATCCTACGACTTCATGGCATGTTTGATCCCTTCTTGCACCAATTCCAAATTAAAATTCTTGGTTGACTCGTGCTAAGCTCGACAATCACTCAATGTTTTTAATTTGCAATTGTAAATCGTCCAACAAGATACACGGTGACACCTCGACAACTACCGGCTCGTGCTAAGCTCGACAACCGATAATTTCAAGATCCCACACTCACCTTCCACACAGATCCACATGGAATAACTCGTGCTAAGCTTGATAATCACTCTATGCTTTACTAGATTCGGGTGGTGTCATCTTTTGGATGGCGCAAGATTTACGTTTTATGAAAACGGGCTTTTGTTTTAGGCTTGGTTACAGATTAACTTATTTAGTGACAAAACCTATTTTTCACTAGGTGAGTTAATCTTGTATGTATGCGCGCGCGAGAGTTGTAAACCATTTTTACCAAATCTCTTGTGATTTTATTAATTTTTGGAAAAATTATCTAGCATGCGAATCCTAAGCAAACCATGCAAGAAATAATATAAAATCAGATCACACGCATATATACGAAATAAATTGGTAACCCTTGCCATAATTCCTATGCGTTCTTCCCGTGAGCCAAAACGGGTAGAACGTGGTCAATCTAAGGGATGGAAGGTCTTCAATGCGAGCTCCCACTAGAACCGCCATCTTCAATGGACTTCACCGGCTTCTATGGACACGCTCCATCTCCTTCCGACTCCAAAGTGTGTGTCTTCATCCAAATTGTACAATACATACAATAGAAATTGAAATGGCATACAAGCCACAATAATTTCTTATTTATCTAGTACAAATACCCGGATGAATGAAATGGCATGCAAGCCACAATATTATTACATACAAAACTGAATTAATAAATATTACAGCCCATATTGTGATTTAAAATCACCAAATTGCATCCAAATACACAATATCAACCACAAGGTTAAAGGCAAGGTTACCAATTTCAAATCTATCACATACAACCAAACATAATAAAATGGTAACAAAATTACCATATCAAAATCTGGAACAAATTTCCAGAATCACAAAATGCCTAAAATTCCCGAGACCAAAACTGTTTTTAACTTGAAAACCAAAACTGTTACAGCGCACGTAGCGCCGCTAACTTTTAATAGTTAGCGCCGCTAACTCAAGGTTAGCGCCGCTAACCCGGTTCGAACATAAAACAAACATTTCGATTTCGGGATTTTCCAGGCCACCAAGTGCAAATCTAACATAGAGGTGGCTCTGATACCACTGTTGGGATTTCGTGGGCTAGCAGCAGAAGCAAGGTACAACAAATAAAGCCCAAGGTACAAGCTATCAAAGCATAAAATCAAGAAATCCCAAAAAATGGACCAAACTCTATGTAAAGAAATGCAACTTGAAAAGGAAAGAGGTGGTTATACCTTTCTCCTAAGCTCCAGAAATCTACAAATCTCGTGGTTTTGATGCTCCAAAAACCGTAACACGGATCGGCTATTGGGATGTACCTCGGGAACACGTCAAACCACGAGTGCTAGCAAGCCATTGTGGAACTTCACCAAGAAAACCACTCCGGGACAGCAGCAATATGAGACCAAAACTTCTGTAACTATCCTTCTTGAACTCTCTTGAACTCAAAAACTCTCTCAAAGTCACAATGACACTTTAGAGAGTGTGTTAAGTGTGTGTATTTTCACCTTGAGAGAAAGTGAAGTACCTCCCATCAAATGAGAGTTCCAGATGTGGTTTTAAATCTTCCAAAGCCGGCCATAGTGGAAAACACATGTCACACATGCATTGGTTAGCTTTGGAGGTGATTTGACAAAAAAATTACATGCAGCCGTAGCGGCGCTAACCCTCAGGGTTTAGCGGCGCTAACCCCTTAAGGTTAGCGGCGCTAACGTGGCCTGTCAGTGATTTGACACAAAGTACATGCAGTCGTAGCGGCGCTAACCTTTAGGGTTTAGCGGAGCTAAACCTTAAAGTTAGCGGCGTTAACGCGGCATGCGATGTCAACTTTTGTCTTTTGTCATATTTGGTCACTTAACTTAAGTTGCTGTCAGGTTTGACCCCGGTGTATGACCCAATAGGCCCATACATCATCACCAGTTGTCACATTATAATCCGTTAGTACAAACGTCATATTCTCTATAGCTACATTGCTAATTACCCACCCTGGAAATATTGGACTGATCAGAGCCTTGGTTCGAGTATTGCACGAAGTTACCAATGCAAATCCTCAAACCAGTGCTCTGATACCAAAAATTGTAACACCGTATTTTCTTAAACAACTTTGAAATACGTGCGGAAGCTTACTTACATTAATTACATATTAATATTAACATAACAGTGAAAATACAATTTTAAACTAGTTTGCTTTACAAAAGACATCTATAGTGTTACTAAAAAACAGGCTCTTTACAATTCAAAAATGATATCAGAGTAAGATCAGTCCATAATCTCAGCTTCACTTCTACTATCTCCATACCAGAAGTGTCCTGTAAAAGATTACAACGGTAGGGGATTAGCACAAAGGTAGTGAAAGAATAGATATCAAAGTATATACAAGGCATAAAGCCCAACACACAATGCTCAATCGTCAAAGAGAATTGGAGGCGTTGCAACACCTTCAATCTATGCCGGCCAAAGCATAGACTTACCAATAGCCCTGCTAACATGGATAACAGTACTAGCACCATTGAGTGCAACAAATGCCCCTCAAGATCAAATACTGTATATCCCCAAGCAACAAGCCCAGCCATACACGCTGATATCTGAATATGTCATGTATATATACAGATAAATAAGATACAAATCTTAAAGAGCAAAACAACCAGGATTATATCCCATATATCCACTCACCGATATCTTCAAAAGCTCAAGTTACTCAGCAATCTTATCTACTGAGTCTTGTCACCACCTGAGCATACAACTATCAGTCAGTATTTGCTTAACAGTCTACATAAAGCACAATATAGCATACAATCATATGTACAATAAACCAACTAGTACAATATGTACAATAAATGTATCAAGTATATTTAATAAATATACCTTTGTTCACAATTACCCTTTTACATCCTGTAATTCTGTGAACTCTTCTAACTCCATAGCTTAGGCAATACATGTACTCCATTCATATGTCAAGGCCACAATGGATACACAAACTTATGTTTATCTTCAAATTCCGAGCATGGGAAAAATACAATTCCGAACAGCATATAATTCCGATTGTATTCCCAATTCCGATCAATGGTCATTTCCGAACAAGGAGTACATTCCGATCAATCATAATTCCGGTCAATTATAATTCCGAGCTTAGGTACATTCCGATCAAAACCAATTCCGAGCAAAGGACCCAATTCCGAACATAAGTCCAATTCTGAATAACATGTAAATTCCGATCGTATCATAATTCAATTCCGAGTAAATGCTAAATTCCGAATAATCATAAATTCTGAGTAAAGGCATGTATGTAATTCCGGATATACATAATTCCGAGTAATGGAAATGTTAATTACGACTGAGTCTCAATTCCGATCCATAGACTTCAATTCCGATCATATCGATCGAAATCCTCTAATTCCGATTGCTTCAAACATTAATTCCGCATAATGCTTATCAAATTCCGAATACTTCATATTTTCGAACAGTTTGCTTCTAACTTCAATTTTGATTTGTTTCTAAGCATGCAAGATAATCTATGTATCCAGAATGCATTAACAACACATAATGATCATGAATTAACATCAATTTCTAACATGCATACAACCTAAATCATCAAATCATCATATTAAGTATCATTCGGAATTTCACACACACATATATATATGTCACTAAAACCGAATATAATTAACAATTAATATTATAATCATGCTAACCTCTTGATCTCAGATTCTTCAAGTAATCAACTATGAAATGAATTTCAAATAAAATGAAGATCGATGATTCTTCTTTCTCCTTTGGTTAGGCCGAGAGCACACAAGTATACACACACTTAATTAATTTTCTCTAATTGCATGTAGATGTGTGTGTTAGTGGCACATAATGGTTTATGTGTCCAACTATGGATACTTCATAATTCCACTACCAAACAATTAATATTAATTTGACATAATACACATATTAATTAAAAGAAAAATCACACATAAAACAATTAATCAATCAAAATAATAATAATATTTAACCAACTAATTACCTTAATTATACTAGGCCAGTAAGGAGGGTGTTACATGACCCTTTGTCCCACACCTTCCACACTTAATCACGTCCGAGCTTCACGAATCACCTCTTGGCCTATTTCCAAATCCACCATCACCTCTTTTATCACCATAAGACTGTTCAAACTTCCACTTTGATCCTCCCCCTTGTTGCGGTGGTTGAGACTTCGGATTTTGTTTATGATCATCGTCGGTCTGCCGAGCTATATCAAAAGCTGCATCCAGTGTTGTTGCAGACCTCACCGCAGATCGATATTCAACAGGTAAGGAGTTGGAAAACTTGCTAATATTTGCTCTTTCATCTGGTAACAGATGTGGAACAAACCTCATCTTATCCGAGAATTTAGCAATCAGATCCTCCAAAGGTTTATCACCTTTCCGAAGTGCTCGAAATTCATCCTCAATCGTTTGCATATCATAATCTGAGAAATATTTCTTCCTAAGCTTCTTCAAGAAATCCTCCCAGCTTAAGGCATCCAGAATTTCTGGTGATGTAACACTCACAACCAAATCCCACCACGTAAACGCACGATCTCGTAACATGTGTCTAGCATAAGTAACTTTCTTCCTATCCTCGCATTCGCTGGATTCAAAAGCATTCTGCTTGTTTTGAATCCAAGTCTCCAACACCGATAGATCATTTACGCCATAAAAAGTAGGAGGTGTTGGGTTTTATAACACCTCCTATGTGTCATGCTGATTCAAACTCAAATTGGTTTGAACCGACAACAAAAAACAGTTATTATTCATAAAACGGAACTTGAGTAATAAACAACCCAAAAACCCTAAAGGGTTAGAATCTTTGTTTATCACAATAATATATATATATATATATATATATATTATGATGTTGTTCATATTATCTTTTGTTTCATACATATATATATATATATATATATATATATATATATATATATATATATATATATATATATATATATATCATCAAGAACATGAAGATGATGAGAGATTGTACCTTTACTTACCTAGGGTTTCTCAAGTAATAATTCACCCATGATGAGGAAAAACGAGATCCCGCTAGAAGGGTGAGGAAACCACGATCCACGACATACCCACTTGATGTCGAAATCACCAAAAACTGAAACCCGGTTCTTCCTTGGTGTACTCGGCCGACGCCAATGAGAGAGAGAGGTGAGGAGAGATTTTTATTTTCTTATTCTAAAACTTAGAATTATATTAACCTCTAATTCTCCATATGATCTCCTATTTATAATAATAGGAATTAGGATTACATTAGGAAGCCTTTTGAATGTTTCCTTATCTTGAATTAGGGTAACTTAATCACCAAGTTAATATATATATTAATAATTAATAAATAATATATATATATATATATATATATATATATATATATATATATATATATATATATATATATATATATATAACCATATGAGGCGTACGCCTCATATGATATATATATTTTATTTTATTTTTCTTTAATTAATTAATATATATGTATTAATCCTTATCCAATAATTTAAACTTAAATTATTAATCTTATTAATTAACAATATATATTAATTTAACTAATAAATATATATTTTCTTGTCAATTTAACTTGGTAATCAATCCTCTCCGTAAGTTAAAACCATAACTTACTAACACTGGTTTATAACTAACTGTTATTATACCGTTCTCCCACTTGTGGTTGCATTACTTCTCGGATTACATGCCCTCACAGGTGTGACCCTTGAGTGCCTTATGGCATTAGACGTGGCATCAGGGTTCGACAGTTATGCACACAAATCCTATCAGGAGGCTGACAACTCATAAAGTTCTTGAAACCAGCAGACTGTCGATCGTTTGCTTGCTTCAATTGAGTCTCCAGCTGGAGTATGTATGCATCCCTATCTGTATTACCGGAATAACTGGCCATTTGATTTAACTTCTATACCAAATAAAGAACACTTACTATACCTCACATAATTTAACAATATCAAATACCAGTACTATAACATATAACAATTCATGTATATCGCTCATCACACCCCAATACCACCCAGGGAACACATAATAATGGTCGGGCATGGGTTTGAGACCGAATACCCTTTAAGGTATCCAATTCCCTCAAACCTAGGCTATGATACCAACTTATAACTCACTGAATTTCACAAGCTTAGTTAGTAGAATAATAACGTTTACATCAATTATCTTACCAAAAGATTTGTTTAGCAAACACAACGGAAGTAACTAGTTAAATATTTACATCAAATGTATCACAAGTATTAACAAAAGACGCAACGATGTTACCAAATATCTGCCGACCATTAGAACAAGTATTAGAGTTACCAAAAGCAATAACAAAAGTGTTCCCCAAAAATTCCGGCAGTATTAACCATAACATAGCACCCCGTCATGACCAACAACTATTTACCTGCATATAGGAAGGATACATGGAGAGGGTTAGATATAAATAGCAAGTGAGTCATGATTAAACATAAGTATCATAATAAGAATATTATAACATGCAAAGCATATCACAGGTCACAAACACGTCTACCCTAACAGCTAGCGATGTTCCGGTATAGCCAGCAGGAGTCATATCTCGCAAGGTTATAAACCCGGATCAATGTTCCTTACCGGGGAAACCGAATACATCATATCGCGCCGGTGGGGGAAGTGGGTAGCGGTCAACCATTGCAGTAATGAGGCGGGGAACGTACCCCCTATCGGGATCAGTGGGAACTGAGAGCCCAAATATCAAGTTGAGGCACGGAGGTTTTGCAAGAACCCCGATTCACGATCGACGAATCACCGTACCCCAAACAACTATCAAAGTGCCGGCACAAACACGTATTGGCCGACTCTGGCTGCATCATAACAAAGTTGGCCTACTCAAGCCCATAACATCAACATATATCAAATCATATCATAATTGGCCTACTCAAGCCTAACATGGTTACATATCAAATCCTATCATATCAATTTAATAACACATAAACAATTACTTACCTTAGACTTGGTATAACATTCTTATTGTGATGCATAAGGTTAACAGGTACTCACCTCAAAGGTTACAATAGAAAAATGTAGTGTTCGTTGTCCTCTGGTTCTTTAGAAGCGCCTAACACATCATTTACAGGCTTGTCAACACATCATACTTAACACATTAGGCTCTAAACACAAGTTACAAAAACTACCACAGGACCCTGCTTGCGATCGCATGTAATCTCCTTGCGGTCGCAAGGACCCTATAAAAACACCCCTTACGATCGCAAGGGAATCTCTTGCGACCGCAAGGGTCCTTTTCCAATAATTCAATGCTTACAATCACAAGGGAATCCCTTTTGCTCGCAAGCATGGTTCCTTGGTTGGTTACAATCACAAGTTATGTACCTGCGGTCGTAAACCTTATTTCCTTCGCCCGTAGACGGTAAACCAACAAAACAATCCCTTATGGTCGCACGTACCCATACCTGCGGCCGTAAGGCCCATTTTACTTCTTACGGTCGCAAGGATTATCTGTTGTGGCCGCAAGGACCATTTGAACCCCTTACGACCGCAAGGACTATTCCTTGCGACCGCAGAGACCTTTGGTACAACAGACTTCATCCCTGTTTCGCACAACACCTGTAAATCCGTGATTTTACAATCTAAATCGACAAAACTCAGTTTCAATTGTTTGTATACTTTGTTTAACATTAATGGAAGCTTATAAACACTTTGGACAACAAAACTAACCACAAGAACACAAATTTACACCATAAAATGGTGTATCACCTTCAAACTCAAAACTATGTTCTTAGAGAAGAACACTTACCAAAATCAAATGATTTAACACAATAAGAACATACTGAAGCTACTGGAATCACTTGTACCTTAATTCCTTCTTGATTCTCTTCTCAAAACTTCAAGGGTTTGGTGTATGTGTGTGTCTCGTATGTTTTGTGTGTGTTAGTGTGTGTTTTTAGTTTCAACAGTAGATAAGAGAGAAAGGAAACCGACTTAGGTTGGTTATTAATTTAAAACGCGGTATTTTGTTCCCCTTTTTAACTTATAACTTAATACACGCTAACCCGTTTCAAATAACGGGGATATATTTAGAACCATTATCTAAAACCGGTTACTAACTTATTATTTTTATCTATTATCATAATTATTTTACCTAACACCTTTTTATCACATACAACACACATTAGCAACAAAACAAATTGATTAAAATCAAATTACAAACATATAAGCACAAGGTACAACAACTAACAACTAGGCCCTATTTTAGGATGTTACACCAAGACCCTCACTGTTTGTCAAGGAACGCTGGCCTGTAGTGCCTTTAACCCGGAAATTGCCGTCGAGTACCATTAATCCCGAATAACCAGTCAACAGGCCCTCAAGGGATCCAGCCAGAGCTGACCTCAACTCACGCCATTTGTCCGGACAAGAATCACAAACACAAATTGACCCGTAATGGGTCCACAGTATGCATGTGTATCATAATCACAAGTTATATCACATGGCATAGCATATATCACTGTATCACTGTATCACATAATACCTCGAGCGTACACACATATAAACATGGTAGCATATCACACAAGCAATGAATAACCTACTTACTGAGTCTCATGGGAAACCGATACTCACTTGGAGTTCACAAGAGACAGATATAGTGCTCGGTGTTCTCTGGTTCCTCAGGATCACCTAGTCCCTATTTTAGGATGTTATAAATCTACCCCTTAAGAGGATTCCGTCCTCGGAATCTGTTCAGCCGTAAACAAATGAGGGTATCTAAGCCATCCAATTCCCCCTCCTTCTATGTCATTGCCCACCCATGAATTCCTCACATGCACCCTGCCACACCCTATCTCTCCACGCTCTCCATCCATGATACTTCCCATATGCAAGGAACGGCTGAGATTGGTTCTCACGGTTCTCGCACTAACAACGGTTCTCGCATGAACCCTCCCCTATATATATATATATATATATATAAACGGATAACCAAACGTTCACGAACATAAATGAATTAATGAGTGCTTTGTTCGTGTTCGTTCGTTTAATTAAACGAACGAAAAATCTTGTTCATGTTCGTTCCTTTATTAGACAAACGAACATAAACAAACTTTTCACCAAATAATTTCATAAACATTCGATTTGTTTATAGTCATAATAGAGACGATTTGAATTAATATTTTATTTATATTTAAAGATTAAACACAATACATGAAAAACCCTGTGTTTACTAAATAATAGAAAATTAAAAAGCGCAGCAGAGCGCGGTTAAGAACTCTTTCGTTGAACTTTGTTATTTGTCTGCCTTCAACTAGTTTCCGTCACGCTCTTTTATTACTCTCTTGGAAATTTCTATTACACATAGTCAACTCTTCAAGTCTATGCTCAATTATGCTTTGCAAGAGCAACCCAACCCAACCCAACCCAACCCCCTCTTAATTTTGCTGTGATTTCTTCCATTGAATACTTCTTCCTCAGACATACAATCTCATAGCTACTTGTGACTTCCCCATTGTTGGTTTTATGAAGCTTGATTAGACTCCATAAAAGGTTATGCCTCTTCTTCCTTTCTTTAATTTGATCATCTCGCTTCAGTTTGACCTAACAAATGTAAATTTATAGCCTTTCATTACTTATCTTCCTCTGTTTTTGTTTATTCCCAAGCAAGTAACAGACATGAATACCATATTAGTTATTAAAAAAGATATGTGTAGCTAAAACCGCAGTAAACAATGAAATGACTAATTTCAGATATTTATGAGTATGAAATCACTTAAGATTGGTGGTTTGAGATTGTGTTTCAGTTCTTTGTCCCCTGAGATACTGAGTGGTAGGTTTATTTCTCTTGTTTACAGCTGCTGAGGTTATTATTTTTTAGAGTGTTTTATGCATGTGTTTGGATCGGGTAAATTGCATGAATATACAACGAACTTTGTCTTAGTTATCATGTTTACAACAAGACCTATTTAAAAAAATAATATAAACAACTTTCATAATCAGACACAAAAAATGTTTATCGTATACAATGATAACTGATACTCAGACAAAGAAAAAGTTGTTTGTTCTGAAACAGACATTCAAACACCCCCTTAATTATATATTGATATTTGTTTATTATTATTTTTCAAATCAAGTGGGTATTTAATTTGACAATAGTTGCAACAGCACTGGTCATTAGAAAAAGGGTAACTGAAATTACTATGTACCTTATTTTACCCTTTAATCTATTACTTTTAGAGTTGGCAAAATGGTCGCGTTGAGTAATGGGTCAAACTGGGTCGGGTTGACCCACAAAAGCAATTTAAAAGCTTGTGTGCATCAACAATAGATTTTGGTGACTTCCAACTTTCTTTAAAAATAAATCACAACCAAAATTCACTAATCATAAATAAATTTATTTACAGTCATAATAGCCAACATTTAAGATAAATTTAAATCTATATACTGACTTTGATTTCATGTCACACTTCAGGGACTGATAGATGGAAGATCATGAAAAAGATGATGTACCAATG
Organism: Pulicaria dysenterica; assembly: GCA_947179395.2. NCBI lineage: Eukaryota > Viridiplantae > Streptophyta > Magnoliopsida > Asterales > Asteraceae > Pulicaria > Pulicaria dysenterica. The sequence continues at coordinate 60,666,323 of OX359291.1, read as the reverse complement.
TTAAATTCTAAAAATTCTTTGTCGGATAGACGTGAATATTATCTAAATCGAAGATTTTCACAACCGAACCGAAGCATCTCAATATCCATCCCAGTAACCTCAGTTGAAATGAGTTCTGGTGCAACAAGTCTTGTTGGCTCTACAGGTCCATTGCACAGTGATACAAAAACTCCCAAAGAGCCTGTTGAACAACAACACATTAAAAGTCAAAGTGGAGATTATGATAATAATAATAATAATAATAATAATAATAATAATAATAATAATGAAGCAAAAAACGAGCACCTGTTGAGATCAGGACAATTGGGAATGTGCAATGATCCTTATTGTACAACATGCCCGTCTTCTTACTACAACAAAGGAAAGGTCATTTCAAGGGTTTCAGATGGGATTAATCATAATGTATTAATCTTTTCTATTCGGCTTAATCTTTTCTATAACTTGAATCATGCATAGATGGGGTGTTCATATTGTGTGTTCATGATGTTTTTTGTTTGATCTGTTTATTTCTTGCAGCATCATGTAGATAAAGGTGGAATAGGGTGGGTACAAGAAAAGTTATCCTTAATAAAACATTTTGCATTCGGGGTTAAGAATCCGCATGCCAAAATTGTTCAGCAATGGAATCAATTCATCGTCATTTCTAGCTTATTCGCCATTTTCATAGACCCGTTATTCTTTTACTTGCTGACAGTTGAGAAGGTAATACTGCATTCTGATATGGGTGATGATTTGTACACATCAAAAGTTGTCCATGCTAGACAATTTATGTACTATGGTAAAAGTCAATTTTTGTCTTTGACTTCTCTAAGTCAAACCTTAAGCTATTTCTTCAACATCAAAACACAACTCAAAGCCATTTCTCCTATGCTCACCTGTGACAATTTTTGACCTTGTATTACTATTATTATTTATTATGGAAGTTGTACATATTTCTTCCATTTTGAGTTATTTCTTCCATTTTAAGTTTAAAATATATAGGAATCAAACCCCTTAATTATTAATTAGTACAAATCATTGTTTAATAATGCTAATTAGTGTTTAATAATATTTTTAAGCATATAATATTATAGGGGAGGGTTCATTCGGGAACCGTTGTTAGCGCGAGAACCGCGAGAACCAATCTCAGCCATTCCTTGGATATGGGAAGATCATGGATGGAGAGCGTGGAGGGATAGAGTGTGGCAGGGTGCATGTGAGGAATTCATGGGTGGGCAATGACATTGAAGTAGGGGAAATTGGAGGGCTCAGATTGGTTCTCGCGGTTCTCGCACTAAGAATGGTTCTCAAATGAATTTGTTCCTAATATGGGGAGGGTTCATTCGAGAACTGTTGTTAGCGCGAGAACCAATCTAATCTTAATCATTCCACTAATTTGTAAGAGGAGCAACCTGTTACATTTTTGAAAGCAAAATGACCATGTTACCCTCAAGTGCTAGGCACAAGGGTTGCTAACAAAAATCATAATTAGCTTCCTCTGTATTGTTTATGTGTCTAATCTTTGATTATTGTGTTTTTTCGAAACAGGGACCTAAATGCATTGTAATCAATTGGCCAATGACACAAACAATTGTTGTTTTAAGAAGCATTACTGATCTCATTTACTTCATGAACATGTTACTTCAGGTAAACAATTTAATCAACTTTTTATAAATATTTATAAATATCAAATTTGTAAAAATGATAGTAAAAACTATCTTACTATGACAATAATCTTTTTCTTTGAAAAAAATCTTCGATACATATTGACTATTCTTTTTTATATACCCATTTGACCCGTTAGAAATGAAAGATATCCCAAATCGACTAATTAATATATAAACGGGTCAAAAGAGCTACCTTTACAGTATAATATTCTTTATTTAATATCAAGTAGTAGAAAGAAATAATTCCATTCAATATATATATGTTTTGCAGTTCAGGTTAGCATTCATTTCTCCTGAATCAAGAGTTGTAGGTGCTGGAGACTTGGTTGACCATCCTGGAAAAATTGCACTACATTATCTTTCAGGATTTTTTATCCTCGACTTATTTATTGTATTACCACTTCCTCAGGTAAGATTAAGATCTTAATTATTATATCATTTCTTATTATCAGTGTAGACAAAATAGGTGGTAGATGAGTTAGGTTATGGGTCAAAAGTCAAAAGGGTCCCTTTCGGTAAGGGTTGAATGAGTTACATATCAGACATGTCACATCAATCGATTACAGTTTGCAATGCTGGTCATACGCTCACATACATCACATCACATAGGGTCAACTTAGATTTTCAAAGGGTCCAAATAGAATCACGCGGCTTGAACTGTGACGGCCGAATGGGTTTCCCCACAAACCATTTTTTGTCCTTTTTGTTTTTTTGTATGTATACTTACTATCTTATACATGATAACAAAAACTAAATTATTAGATAGTTTAAACAAAACAATATATGAGGTTGAATGTATTAAAAGTACACTTTGACCAACATTCGATCTGATTGACATGTTCATTTTTAGCTTATACTTTTTAAACGATCAGGTTTGAGTGTTTGACATACATATAACAAAAGTTTATCCATTATTTCTGCATTCCTCATAAAATTAGTACTTATTCATGCAGATCATCGTATTATTAATCCTACCACATTCTATCTCATCATCTAGAGCTAATTATGCAAAAAATCTCCTCCGAGCAGCTGTTCTTGTTCAGTACATTCCCAGATTATACCGATTTCTGCCTCTTCTTGCTGGCCAATCTCCAAGTGGTTTCATATTTGAGTCGGCATGGGCCAACTTTGTGATCAATCTTTTGACTTTCGTTTTGGCTGGTCATGTTGTTGGGTCATGCTGGTATCTCTTGGGATTACAGGTGTGTGATGATCATTAATATTTATTTTTTTACATTAAAATGTTAGAGATTAATTGTTGGGTCATGCTTTGTCTAGTTGGCTTTGTCTAACTTTCTTCTAAATCACAAGTGTCAAGCATGATTATTCTTAGAATATATTTTAGAAATATATATTCTCTCATATAATGATAGGCTGTAAATTAGAAGTTACTTAATTATCTTCCTAGTTTAGATTTGGTCTTTCTTGTATAATACCAGGCTCTCATGAACTTTTGGATGCATCAATAAAATTGCAAACAATGCCCTAAAAATCCCACCACCACTAGAGTTGCAATGTGCCGCCCTGGGAGTCGCCAGAAAATCTGTGCTTCTAGTGTAACAGTTATCAATCACAAAGACACTAGAATACAAACAAGATGATAGATCTAAAGGATATCAGACGCAGAGCATACGGACATCAACTCGGAGATCTTGTTCTATTGAAGTCGTATGGACAAGGTCTTATACTTTGGCATCTCACCCGTTTAGTCTCCTAACATTCTAATGATGCCAAGTAAACCCTAAACTATTTTATACAAAATTACATTAAGACTAATTACAAACTATGATCTAACAATCTCTCCCTTTTGTATTAATTAATCTTGAATTCATCCTTTGTTCCTTATACCAAAGATAGTCTCTCAGCTTCTGATAATTTTTCTCTGATTTCTTTTGCTTTCAAGAACTTCATTGATTCTTCCTACGTTTACCCTTTCTCTAAACTGTTCATCTTGATCTCTATTCTGACTTTATATCATGTTAACATTGTAGTTTCTTTGATTCTATCACCCATCTTTGTACTCCTCAAATGCTTTTGTATCTCATCCCAAACAGACTTGGCTTTTGTATCTCATTTGACAACCCTTGTCGTAGATTGAATTTGGCAAGTTTGTCAGCCTTCACTCTACATTTCTCTTCTGGTGTATACTCAGAAGGCTTTTTCTCTCCTATTTCAGTTGCTAGAGGTGGATCATTCTTATGAACCTTGCCGGACCCTCTTTCAAAGATGTAACCATTTCCTTCCCAGATCTACGAAATGCAGAAATCTGTATCCACCGACTGTAATCATCCCGGAATATAACCAAGTGCTGCTTTTGACATGTTTGATTACTTTGATGATCATTTATCTCATTTGCTGTGATCGAGTGTAGTCGGTTAGTTCTTGAATTCTGCATGTGACTCTCGTTGGGAAGCTGCACTATGGATCCTAAAGTATATCAAATGAGCTCTTAGAAAAGGATTATTGGACAAGAATAAAGGTCATATGAAGATTCAGTGTTACTCTATGATGGATGTTCTTTTGGCCTGAACCTCGGTATTTTGTGCTTATGTAGAGGCAACTTAGTATCTTGGAAAATCAAGCAACTTCTCGAAGAATTAAAGTTTAGCAAGATGCCCTCAATGATGAAGTTCATATGTGACAATCAAGCTTCACTACACATTACCTCTAACTCAGCTTTTCAAGAGGACAAAACACACTTAAATCGATTGCCAATTTAAAGAAAAACTTCTAGATGGCTGGTATTATTGTAACTGAGTTTGCCAATTCCAATGACCTGTTAGCACATGTGTTTACAAAGTTTCTTAGAGTTCCTCGAATTGAATATATACGTAACGAGCATATGACATATTTGCTTAGTTCGACACATCCGTAAATTGTCGTTGATAACGTACAAATAAATGGGTGTGGCAAACTCTACTAAATTATAAAAGAGGGATCAAAATTTGAAGATTGTTGATATATATTTGTGTTTTCCTTTCATCTATGTTGCTATTTATTTAACTTTTTTGTTTTTAAAGTTCCTAGGAGAACAAAGATCAACCAACACTGAACCAGCCTAGCCTTTAGATTTGGATGATCAATCGTTAGAAATCATGACTGCATATTCGATTTACGTAAAATGCGTATAAGGTCGTAATCTCAATCATTAATCATCCAAATCTAAAGGCTTAGATTGGTTCTATAGATTCCGTATATAGTATGGTTCTGTAGAAGATATCTAATTAATTTTTTTTTCATTTTATTCTATGAAGAGGGTGAATCAATGCTTACGAGACGCTTGTCGTAATTCGGGAATCAATGATTGCATACCGTTCACAGACTGCGGGCATGGGAATGATTTTGGTCGATTCGAAGCATACAGTACATGGAATCACTGGAAAAACAATGAAAATTCATCTGCTTGTTTTAGTGAAGATGGTTTCCAGTATGGAATTTACGTGAAAGCTGTAAATCTCACTACTGAACAAAGTGTAATCACAAGATATATCTACTCCTTCTTTTGGGGGTTTCAGGTACGAATATATATTATATCAACAATAAAGTGTCTTAGTTTCCATTGTATATAACCAACTTTTTTTTTTCAAAAATAATACAATTAATTTTTATAATACTTCTTTTTATCCGATGAGAGAAAAACAAACTGAACTTGTATTTCTTATCCATTAAAGGAAAGACACCTAAACTATACACACACACACATAAGAACCCTAATACTCCCACAAGGCCCATAGCCACTATCCGAATTTACAAAGATAATTAACCAACAAATACTAACACTAACACTCCCTATCAAGCTCGAGCATAGATATTTATCATGCCCAACTTGTTACAAATATAATTAACTTTGTTCTCTGGTAAGGGTTTTGTGAACCCGTCAGCAAGTTGACTTCTCATATGCTTAGTTCTCTCATGAAATACCGGGTTATTGGCAATATGAATAGCATCCTCGTTATCACACCATAGATTCATTGGTTTCGACTAAGGAAAACCAATCTCAAAAAGAAGATTAGCAACCATACAAGTTCACAAGTGATCTGAGCCATAGCATGATATTCGGATTCAACACTTGATCTTGGTACAACATTTTGCTTCTTACTTCAAGACACCAAATTCCTCCGACGAAAACACAATAGCCTGTGGTAGATCGTTTGTTAACAGGGTCTACACCATAGTCGGCATCAATAAACCCTTCTATGATGTGATGACCATGATTTTTATATTTGATGTCATAACCAGGAGCGCTTTTAGATATTTCAAAATATGACAAACGGCATCCCAATGTGACGTTCTCGGGGACGACATGAATTGACTCACTACACTTACGGGAAAAAAAAACGTCAGAGCGTGCGATAGTCAGATAGTCGATCTTTCCCACAACTCTTCTATAATTCTCCGGATTTTCAAGAGGGTCACCATCACATTTGGGATCATAGGAGCCTCGCAGGGTTTCACCTCGATCATACCGTAATCACTCGTGATGTCTAAACAATACTTGCGTTGTGACAAACCAATCCCTTTGCGATTCGGAGAGACTTCGGTTCCTATAAAATACTTCACAAGACCAAGATCCTTAGTCTGGAACTGAAATGCAAGGAAGGCTTTCAATTTCTTGATTCCAATTTTATCACTCCCGGATACAACTATATCATTAACATATACAACTATATCATTAGCATATACAACTAAATGGACATATCCTGAGTTGGATGAAGCAAGGAACACTGTGTGGTCATATGCGCTTCTTTGTTAACCAAACTTGGTAACGTTGTACTGAATCGTCCAAACCAGGCACGAGGAGATTGTTTAGACCATACAAAGACTTCCGTAATTTGCATACTTTACCACACTCCCCGTGAGCAACAAACCCGGGTGGTTGATCCATATAGACTTCCTCAAGTAAATCACCATGAAAAGAAGGCATTTTTCACATCTAATTGATAACGGGGCCAATTATAAGTTGCAGCAGAGATACGAGCAAACGAATAGATGATAATTTAGCAACAGGAGAGAATGTCTTTTAATAATCGACCCCATAAGTTTGAGCGTATCTTTTGCAACCAACCAATCTTTCTGATAATGGCACTAAAGTCCACGTGTTATTGTGCTCAGGAGCATTCATTTCTTCAATCATAGCATTTTTCCAACCTGGATGAGCTAAAGCCTCTTGAACAATTTTAGAAGTGCATATGGAGTCTAACGAAGCAACCAATGACCGAGACGCTGTAGACAACTTAACATAAGATACATAAGAATCAACGGGATAAGTGCACAAACGTTTACCATTCCGAAGATCAATAGGAACATCATGATCACGTTCTTGAGATGGTGAATAAGGAGTAAAGTTTCCTTGTGTATGTGAGTCACTGCTGGATGACGAGTCAAATGCCGGAACATCAAGATGTGGAATGTTTGTAGACAAAGTGGGGGCATGACTAGCAATTGGAGTCACGGGGGGAACCATAGACGGTTAACAAGTATGTCGGCGTTGCCTACTATATACATTAATCACCGGCGGTCGTGCTGGTTCCGAAGACTTTTCTGAATATGCATTCGAAGACTCTTATGAGGTAGATGGAACAGGAGTTATTGGTCGATTAGGAATCGGTATGTTATAGATTAGCTAATCATCATTGCTTTCATGATCAAGACAGGTGGCGGGAAGAAAGAGACTTCCTCCATAAAGGTGACATCTTGTGAAACAATGTAACGATTGAGGTCAGGAAAAAAACATTTATAACCTTTCTCAAGACGAGAATATCCAAGGAAAACACAATTGAGAAACTTTGGATCTAAGTGTTGTTTCGGAATAAGTGTTGTTTGGGAAAAAGAACCAACATTGGAATCTCACCATATAAAACTGCTAATGGCCTATGGTTGATTAAAAAGCAGGCAGTAGCAATTTCATGTGCCCAAGATGGTTTTGGAACTGTCATATGAAACAATAGTGCACAAGCCATTTGAAGAAGGTGGGGATTCTTGTGTTCAGCAATGACGTTGGAGTTAAAGCGCGGTGAAGAGACGTAGCACAAAGGCTACGACGGCGGCAGAGTTAACGTGCCGGTGAAGAGACAAGCGGCGCATGGACCGGCGGCAGGATCACAAGTTTCTGGCAAACGGTTGCCTTTCTGTTTTGAAGATGATGGTACCGGAGGTGAGCTAGAGGAGCACTCGTTGGGGTACTGACCAAATGAAGATCGGATGAGCTGTGAAGTGATGCTTAGCGCCTTAGCGTACAAGTTTCTGATGTAGGCGTACAACCTTCTCATGCACGGAGTACATACCGTGTTATCACATGTGAGAAAAACTAACTGAACCTTTATTTCTTAATTATTAAAGGAAAGACACCTAAACTATATATATATATATATATATATATATATATATATATATATATATATATATATATATATATATATATATATATATATATATATATATATATAGAAACCCTAAGACTGCCAAGGCCCACAACACCCATAACCACTATCTTAATTTAGAAAGATAATTAACAAATACAAACACTAACACTTCTATTGTATGCAATCAATTTTTCCATTTTTTTGCTACCATTGTATAATGAAAGATTATCATAGTTCGCATTGTTGCATATAACGGAAGACTTATAATACCAAATTGTATTGTATGTAAGAAAAAAATAGTTGATTGTATACAATAGTAGAGTTGTGTTCAATAAAGTCCATAATAGAACATAGTCCTGAAATTTTAATATTTAATCACATGTGATTCAGTATACAATCACATGTGATTGTAAAATCATCACATGTGAATTACGAAAATGCCACTCTGCCCAAAATTTTAAAATTCAATCTGGACTATTGATGGCTGATCTAAAGGCTAAAATTAGTCACTCAAGACTATGTATTAAGTATGGACTATATTGAACATTTCTCTACAATAGTAACTAAGGCCAAGTTCATTGCATGTTCATGCAACTTACCCTATTTTACATCAAATATTTATCGTCTCTCTATAATACACAAAACGCTTAGCTAGTATTTATATGTTTACCGTAACTTATCATCATTGGGTGGTAAAAATTATGTTGTCTTACAAGTTTTAAACCTAAAATTCGAAAAACCTAATAGACTTGTTTCCTAATCTTGTTTCATATTGTTATTATTATGATGTATGATCGACCAGCAAATCAGCACACTAGCTGGCAACCAAACTCCAAGTTATTTTGTGTGGGAAGTTCTCTTTACCATGGGTATTATTGGGCTAGGACTCCTACTTTTTGCCCTTTTAATCGGAAACATGCAAAACTTTCTTCTAGGTCTCGGACGCAGGTATATATCCCTTTAATATGATAAATTTGGTACTAATTATCCTTCTCCCCTCTCTCTCTCTCTCTTTCTCTCTCTCTCTCTCTCTATATATATATATATATATATATATATAGACACACATACATACTAGATTAAAGACTCTTTTATTACATAAGCTAGTTTAAATAATAACAAACATTAAATATTTTATAAGAGACGCTGAATCTTTGATAAAAACGGGTTAAAGATCCTCTTCTGATCAAACACAACCTATCATGTTCTCTCACAAGAGTTAGACCTACAAACGAACTCGATCATTCCTGACTTAAAAAAAGGGGTCATATCTTATGTTTGTGAGAGAACATGATAGATCATTTTTGACTAAGAGTATCTAAACCCGATTTTAAGTCACTTTACTTGTAATATTAAATATGATACCTACCCTCTCGATAATAAAATGGTATATCAATGAAATAAATAGATTAAATAGGATTCCATGATTTCAATATTTATCAAAAAAGTGTTCACAAAAGCAAGTACATCCGTATGATCATATTACACTCGAAATGTGCACAAATTATCAAATTACAACTACATGTCAAACTAAAATAATTATATTGAGGCGTAATGTTCAACAATGAAGTTAATCTACAATATCAATTTGATAGTATAACAAATCATAAGAAAACCTCAATCTTTTCTGTCACCCAGATAGATATATGTGGTATCTATAAGTTTCAGTAAGTAATAGACTTGAGAAGATAGAATACTATGACTCCCTCACCATTATATACTATTATTGTTGTCAAAAAGTCTAATATAGGCTAAATCCTATTTAAGCTTCAACTTAACATGTGTCTAGAACAGGAAAAATTAAAAAGAAAGCTTGAATGAGAGGACTTTTCTACATCTAAGAGCACAAAAAATGAAGAGTAAAATTGTTGGCAGAATTGTGATTGTCATGGCTAATTGATTTTTCTGCAATACAATGGTAGGTCTCAGTTAAGTTCTCTCTCCAAATGTGATTATAAATAGGGTTTGGCGTATATTAGACATATCCATAATAAGATTTTTCTACTAGATTATAGAAAGGGGGTCCTTTCTGCCAGTATAAAAAAGCATTAGAAATGGGGGAAAGACTGAGGAAACAATGATGAACTAAAGGATGCCATAAACTAAAGGATAGCCCCAAAACAAAGAACCCACAAAAGAAATGTCACATGTGCTATTGATTACACCCATGCAACTTTCGCCTCTAGCATAACTGATTATAGAGCCAAAAAATGCTTCAGAAGTAACTAGACTATGATAAGAACATAAATATGATGATTGATGACCTTGTGAAAATTATGAGCCTTTCACCGAGCCCTATGACAGAGTCAGAAAGTTGGCCTGAAAAAGAATCTAGTTCCTCCCCTTACATAATCTGAATTGTAGAACATATCAGGCCGAGAATCGAGTTTCATGAACTTCATGGCTAGACCTTTTTCATGTTGACCTCAAATTATCTACTTTTTTTTTAATATAAGGTTATTTAATGATTAAGTGCAATGAATTGAGATAAACTCTTTTGCCCACGTCAAAAAGATAATCCATATCAGGGCATAAATAGATCTGTTAAGAAGATAATAAAATTACTCTGGGCATCTAAATGGTACTAAACTTTCGTTGGTAATGACGGCATCAACACGCTTCCTAATGGAGAAAAATGTCATTTAGGCATGAACTATGTAAGGATATGTCTATGTTAAAATATAACCCTTGCTTGAGAAATTAAAACTATCTTAAGTGGGATTAAAATTTCGGAAAATCGAAAATAAACAAAGATCTAAACTTGTAATCATACAAGAATCCAAAATTCATCAATCGTTAAATACGAAATTCGATATCCTTGCTTCCCTTGAAATCATTTCTTGAACCCTTGAATCAAAAGTGCTTTTATCTTACAAACTATGAGAGGAATGTTTTCTATCTCACAAATTAAATATGTATGTATGTATGTATGCAATTATATATGCATGTATGTATGTATGTATGCAATTATGTATGTATGTATGTATGTATGTGTAGTTATCAATTATATACTATGCATAGAAATTCACATGTAAGACAATAATTAATTCGAAGTTTAGGCGGCTGGAAATGTCACTTAGACGACGCGACGTTGAGCAGTGGATGAGCCACCGTCACTTGCCACAAGAACTTCGAAGGTATGTATAAATAATCTTTTGTTAAATCTTCTCATCATCATATATAATTTAGTGAGACTAGCTAGAGTTGAGTTGAACGCATATATAAGTGTTTTATTATGATTTTTATTTATGTTATTAGGAGATATATTATGATTAAACTTGACTTGTGTCGTCGTGTTCTCTTACAAACATGAGAGTGAGACCCTTTATTTAAATCAATATTAGGCCATTTGTAGGTCTCGATCTCATGTTTATTTACTAATTCTTGCTTCAAAGTTCAAACCTGTGAGATCACATGAGGTTAATATCTGTCCTTTGTTACGTTTTCTATTCTTTATGTTGGATGGTAATTTTCCAATGATTCCCAAATCACGTGTGTATATAAGAAGCCTAAATACAAATAATATAAACAACATAGTACCACCCTGAAGTTTAATCAGGAGGGGCTTTGCATATGTTCAAACTAGTATAAAACTTAGAAAGACGAGAGGCCTTCGGTGAAAGTATCCACATATTGAGATGTGTAGGGAAGGTGGAGAACACGAACCTCGACACTCGCCACTTAACAAAGAGTAGGTTAATTTCAATATGTTTCGTACACTAGCCACTTAACAAAGTGTGGATTGGAACACATATAAACAACGCTTACGTTATCACAATAGACAAGAGTGGCCTTAGAGGGGGACGTCCAAGAAGTACGGAAGAACTTCATATAAAGGGAGTTTTTGCATTAGGGCTTGCTTTGATGTTGGGTATTCCTCATATGTTCGGACCTTTTGTTTGATTCTGGCACTTGCATTCTCATGCCCGGAATCCTCGCCACTGATTGGGAGAAAGAGCAAAAGCGAGAAAGATGGATTGTTATCCATTGGAAATTAATATCGCCCGAGTCCTAGTCTTGGGGCCTCTCTTGGTCTCCCTCCTACAGTGCTGTAGTTACATACAACTCTCAAAAGATAAAAAGAGAAAGAGCTGTGAGTTCCAACCTTGTGCTCTTTGTTTTGGAATAAAAGTTCAATCCGATTAGAGCTAGACGTGGTAGAATAGGGCTTTTGGTTTGGGGCTACGTAGTTGCCATTTTTCATAAAAAAAGCCCAAGCACTCCACTGGTGAATCCTATAACTCCTTCGATCTAGGCGTATAGCCGAGGTTAATGGCGACGAAGAGGTTAACCCGCCAAACCCCGCCCCCGCAAATCCGACGGAGGCCCGCCTTGAAGAGCCTGATAGCTCAATAGTGATGACCCTTTCACTCTTCCATGGACTTGTACATATACTAAATGCTCATACGGGAAACTTGACTCCTGGGTTTGGAACCTGGGGGACTGGTATAAGAAATCCTTTCTTTCTTCTTTACTCACGGGGGTTCGGACACACCTGCGCGGATTACACTTGAATGATTTTAAATACGCAATTGTAAACCTATAGAGACTCCTGTGGAAAAGAATGTAGGCCTAAGCCTTGATATGGGCGCTCGCTGTTTTATAGGCTCTCTCATCTTAAGTTGGAAGAGTTTAGGTAAGACTTTCAAATTGACTCTTGACGGGAGAATCTAGGCTATTGTGAAAGAATCACAACAAATCCTCAATCCTAACGAAGTAGTTCCTCTGGAGTACCCTTTCCTCCTAACCATTGTTTAGAAAGTAAAAATAAGAATTCTTAAATTGTTTAGACTAAACTTTGTTCTTCGACTTCACTTAAATTGTTTAGTCAAGTTCAAAGTTTAGTGCAACTTGCTTCCTTAATAAATTACTTGCTGCTTTTAAGGGTCTGAAAGAGTTCGACCGAGGGGTTGAGGTGGGATATAAAAAGGAGTAGCTGGTTTAAAAAACCAAAGCATCCATACGACCCGTCCTTAATAGAACGGATCTTATTCTCTGAACAATCGGAATTTTGTACAGTTTTCGCTTCTTCGTCAAGCTTTCAAGTAGCTCTTTCAACTGCCGCCTAATCCCCCAACATGCTCAAGAACCGAGAGCCGTCCAGTCCCTGGATGATTCATTACTAAATTATGATTCTCGAAATAGGATAGGAGCGAAGCTAGTCGACTATACCGGAGAGGGAGAGGAGAAGGGGGCCTAACGAGCTGGAAAAGGGATAGGCTTTCATAACGTAGTCTCGCTCAAAAGCCACATCACACTAGTAGTAGCGTGAAGGCCGTAAGTCGGGGGCGGCAATACATAAAGCTATTACTAGAATGAAGGAATGAAAAAGTTCTTGGTTGCACTCAATAGGCTCGACCTGGAGTAAAAAGTGAACTTTTATTTGAATTTCGAGATGCGCCAAGCTACTCACTAATCTGGAAAACTCTAAACTTTCGAAACCAAGCTCTCCTTCTCGTTCCTCTCCTGCCTTCTTCATTAGCAACAAGGTGAGATGTAAATAAGGATTAAAATTGCGAACCGTTGTCTAGAATGCCTTTAGCATAGCACAAAATGTGTTTTTTTCTCGGGTCATGCATTACACCAACACACTTGCTGAACAATATATGATATATATGTGAACCGGTGAAATTGAGGTATTGGAGGTTACATGCGAGATTACGATATAAAGTCGGATCAAAGATGTGAGTGCCATGCATATATTTTGTCATCAAGTTTGCAATTCATCACGTTAGTGCGTTCAAGAATAGCGTGCACATATTTGGATGAGATAAGAACATGCCATGTTTTGTGTGAGGGACAACATTACCCAATAAATAGTTACGAGGCACAATCAGTCATCGAGAATTCTTTTCAAAGCATGTGAATGCTCTATCAAAGCAAAATTGTGGATGAAGTAGTAAGAACGATATCATCCACATACACGTGAAAATAAGTAGTAAGTCTACCATGCAAATGACGAAGAATCATCATGTGATGACGAAACCTAATTCATGTGGAATACTTGTGAATCCAATGATACCATGCTCGAGTGGCCATGTAAGCCAATATAACGATTTTTGAAGTAGTCAAAGGTGATCTCTTTTGAGCTATTCACAAAGTTGAATAGTTGGTGCATATAAACAATCTCGGATAGATTGCAATGTAAGAATGTGTTTGTCACATATAACGGATGAGTCAGACAATTACGAGAAACAACAAAACTTAGTACGTTCCGAATGGTGGTGAAGCTACTAGGTATGGTCGGAATGGTGGTTTGTCATATGACTGGACAAAGTATCATCACAATCAATACCCTGTAGTTGACTCTTTCCTTTTTCCACTTAGCATGTTAAATCTATCTAGAGGACCGTATGTTTAAAGAGCCATAGGGATCATAGTATGTTAACTATGGTTGGCTTTCTCATAAGTACCAATCATTAAGAGCTAGGTTGTAATGTGAAGGTTTAGGAGATGAACGCGTTTATGCATGCTAACACAAGACTGTGTAATTATGAGACATAATGGGGAGAGGAAGATGGATCGGATGATGAGGAACCTGAGGAGGGTCCCGGGAGGTGGAGGAGCTTAAGGGGGAACTCGAGCGGCGGGAGGGTGTGGAACAGGACCTTGGGAGTCATCAAGAGATGAGGATAATGAAACTCATCATGGAGGGAATAGAATAATGGAGATCGATAGGGAGTCACCTAAGGTGGCATGTTGAGATCGAGGAAATGATTTATTAGTCGTGAAATAGAGGGAATGAAAACTATATTGATGGGACAGGTAACCAAGGAAGATGCATGGGGCTGTGCAAGGAGAACGTTTGTGTGACATGGGAGGAGAAAATAACAAAGACATTTGAACACGCCAAATGAGAGTATAGCTGGGTGCCAAAAAGTTTGACGAAGGGAATGTCATTGTTTATGGAGGATGATGGCAAGATATTGAGTAGATGTGTTTCAATGTGGAGGGCTTCAACCCAAAAGTGAGGGGCAAGTGAACTTTAAGCAATAAAATGCGAATGACATTGTTAATGGTGCAAATCATCCTTACAGATTTGCCATTTTGTTGAGATGTTCGCGAAAAAGAAAAGCAAAATTGTATACCATTTGTGTTGAAAAGATCATAAAACACTTTGTTATTGAGTTCACCACCATGTCACATTGAAAGGATTTTGATTGGGCTGCCAAATTTTTTTTAACATAGGATCGAAGATACATAAATTCAAAGAAGAGATCATATCCCCAAATAATGCAGAGAATGATAAATGACCATAATACAATAGGTAATGCCACTAGAACTCGGAGCAAGAGATTTACCACTCATCAGAATGCATGATATCAAAGTAGCTTAACAAGTAATGTCAAAACGATAAAATGGTAATCTAACTTGTTTGCCAAGTTGACAAGCTTCACAAAGTGTGATTGAAGACACTTTATTACACTGAATAACATCACAAGAAAATAGATATTGAAGTAGGGTGTTCTTGGTGCTGACGTCATTCACAGTAAAACCAAATTGATCAAAGTTGGTAGAATATTTATTGTCCTTTCTAGACTTGTGAGTAAAAACATGATTTTTTAATCATGATTGGTGTGACAAGAAAGTTTTTAAGATTCATAGGATGGTATGGAGCATAGTCACATAGTTTGCTGATCGCTTCGGTATGGCAACGAGGATCGGGAACGCGGCTAGGCTGGACGTATCGGGTGCGGGAGGGGGTAGGTTCATTTCAGTAAGCATCTGGTATGATGTACCTTACATTTTGGTACGTTGTACCCACTACCAAAAACATATTTTATAAGCGAAACATTAAATAACATTTTAGTATTAACAACATAAACAATAACATGTTGTAATTCATTAAAATAGTGTAGAATTGCACAAAACAGTGCATAATTGCACAACAAAACAGTGCAAAATTGCACAACATATCGCATAATCAGAATTAAAAAAAACAAAAGCATAAAGAGTGCAGAATTGTTGGAAATTTAGAACAGAATCATCCAAGATAGAAACAATTAATCACTCAATCTAAACGCTGTCTTTTCGCTTTTCCATTCTCCACGTCTTCATCATCAAGATTCTCCCAAAATATTCTTCCAATCGTGAACTTGAGCCTTCTATGTATGTGCTCTCGGGATTCACATCCCATTTTTTGTGTGGACCGGATTAATATGAATATGAAAAACGAGATTGGAGTCGAATGTTGGAGTGAATGAAAACCAATTTGTCGGCTATTTTGCAATTTAACCGATTTCTCTTGACATTATGAATGTAAGTATATGTACTCCAATTCCTTTCCGCCGAAGAGCTACTAATCAGTTCCGGTGTTTCAGCTCCATAGTTTGACCACCAATCTATTGCATCCATAGTCACTCTATCCGCTTGTGTTGCCGCCATGGAATAGATCCCTTTATTCGTATGGAAGTTTTCAATTTGCTCTCGCAACAATCTTTCCTCTTTGAAGTCTTCCATAACACCAAGCACAACTTCTTTATATAGATTTGGTGCTTTCTTGCAATACCACCCGGAGAAATTGTTCAAAATATATTATATCATAAAAACTGGGGTTTAATGCAAACCCAAAACAATGTGTGGGGTTGTCATCTTCTCCCACCTAGCTACAACGATTTCCTCAACTTGAGAGAAGTAGCTAAAATATGTATTTTCTTTCATAATGTCCTTATTTCACCTAACATCTTCACCATCCTTTCATAAATTTCTCTCATTTTAGAACCATCACCATCCCAAAACTTTATTAGTAGAAAAATAGGTTTAGTGATTGTCAACATATTTCCAACATCATCCCAAAAGTCATCATCCTTAATTTTTATTGGTAATTTGAGCCCCTAAATTTCTTGTGTTTTCATCCCCTTTGTTAACCCATTATCTCTAAGAATTAAGGGCAACAGGCAAAATCCTCCCTACAATCCATAATTCTTTTTAACAATATATAGTGGTACGCAAACCTAGTTTTTGCAAGCTTTAACAGCATTGAATTTTCTCGAAAGATGGAGTAGGCATGGGTGTGGTTAAAAAATACTTAACAATTGTCTTCCCTCTTCTATACGTACTTTGTATCCAATAAAATTCGTTAACCATGTCTTTGAAAATCAAATTTAAAGAGTGAACGGAACAAAGAGACCAAAATATATGTTTGTATACCTTCTCGATCTCACGTACGACCGCGTTAATATTAGCCGCATTGTCCGTTACCTCTTGCAACACACTACTCGGTCCAACGGTGTCGATAGCTCCAAGTAGAAATGTAGAAATATCTACTTCCGTTTTTTCAAGCCCCGAAAAACCTTCCGCATACATGAACATTGCACCACGAGAATTCACAGCCAAAAAACATTGATAAGTGAACTGTTCTTCACATTAGACCATCCATCTGAGACAATCGAAACCCCGTATGTGTACAAATGTCTTTCACTTGTGTTGGATCCTTCTCCACGTCCCGAACGTATTCGTCTAATAACACCGTCCTCGCGTTTTCACTAGATGCAGATTTATATCCATCGGGTGCCTTTTTGATAGCATGCACCATTTCAATAAATTATAGGTTGCGTAGCACATTGAAAGGTATACCTTTAATGATCTTGAAGTCAACCATGTTTTTCTCCAACATCCCAAAAGATTCTTCAATCCGCTTCTTTGATGATACATTTTTCAAAAGCACCAACTCCATTTTCTGCTTCTTTTACTTTTTTTCCTAAAGATTTCATATTTTCGCCTATCTTTAAGCAATGCCTGACACTTTCTAATTCCTGCCTTTTCTCCTACTAGTGCCAAAAAAATGAATATGAATTATTGTATAAGAACTAGTATACCTGACTTTATAGTGCTTGCAAATCCACTGCTTTGCTCTCTAGAATTCTTACTGTTCCCAGCACCAACAGATGTAACTTATTCCCGGAGCGGTTTGGTTGCATCTTTCTCTTCGGTAGCGGGTGGATTTTGTTGAGTTTGTGGTTCAACAAATCCTTCCGTATAACTATCTTCCGGATTTAAGGTATGAGGTATAAAGGTGACCGAGACTATAAATGGTGACCGAGACCCGGACCCAAACACCATTTTTAGTGAAGAAAAAAAACAGCACCTATAAATTGAAACTAGACAGTAGAGAGTAGAAGAAGTGGAGAGCAAAAGAAATGAAGAATTGATATGCAATTAAACATACTAATCTATACTATCTTATAAATCATTTAACATTCTATCTCTTAAAATTTTTAAGACTACTTAATTTAAGTAGTACATGTTTTTATGCAAATAGTACAAACTCTTAAAGCAATAGCCCAATCAATTATATCCTTAATTATCACAACTAATTTATGGTAATTATTATTAACAACTCATCAAACATGACACCAACAAAATTTTCAAAAATAGAATATTTTTCTGCGTAATTATTTTTATATTCTTTTTCTTATTTTATTGTTCTTAAGTAATTATTTTGAAAATTAATAAAATATGGGAAAAGAAGAAATAAAGATAATAAAAAATGTTAAAAGAAATCGGATATGTTGTTGATTAGAAAATATTTGCTCACAGTGCATTTTGTGAGTATCTTACCTTTACATTCTTGAAATCGACATGTTATTGAACACAAACTGCTCGTCTCCACTGCATTGCGAGGGTACAATGATAGTTCTTGAAAATAGGAGTTAAAAAGTAAAAACTTTTAAGATAAATCATTCTAACATTCTATGTCATAAAAATTTTAAGACTACTTAATTTTAAGTAGTACATGTTTTTATGCAAATAGTACAAACTCTTGAAGCAATAGCCCAATCAATTATATCATTAATTACCACAACTAATTTATAGTAATTACTATTAACAACTTATCAAACATGACACCAACAAAATTTTCAAAAATAGAATATTTTTCCGCGTAATTATTTTTATATTCTTTTTCTTATTTTATTGTTCTTAAGAAATTATTTTGAAAATTAATAACATATGGGAAAAGAAGAAATAAAGATAATAAAAAAAGTTAAAAGAAATCGGATATGTTGTTGATTAGAAAATATTTGCTCACAGTGCATTTTGTGAGTATCTTACCTTTACATTCTTGAAATCGACATGTTATCGAACACAAACTGCTCGTCGCCACCGCATTGCGCGGGTACAATGATAGTTCTTGAAAATAGGAGTTAAAAAGTCAAAATGAATCATTAGAATTGTTTAGGAGTGTGCAATTAGTTGACTGATAAAGATAAATCAGGTAACGAGGCTTGGTACGCTCGGTATTGCCAATAGGATTTCATTTTTCCCGCCGCTGAAGAAATACGACCCAATCGATGGTCAAATCGACCCCAATCGATGAAATTCACTTTTTAATCTTGACAAGATCGTCCCAATTTGTGTTCCATTCGTGAATTGAAGAGGCAATCGACCCCAATTGATGAAATTCGCGTGGCGAATTGAAGAGGCATTCGATCCCAATCGATGAAATTCGCGTTTTGATCTTGACTAGATCATTCCAATTTGTGTTCCGGTCAGCGAATTGAATAGGCAATTGATTGATTTGTCCATCGATTGGGGTCGATTTGACCATCGTGCTAGTTCGCGATCCTACTAACGATGGGATCGAAAGCGTATCTCGATTGGGACGGAGTGACAGCAACGGGCATCGTGGCTTCTGGAGCGATCTATGTGACTATGATATGGAGTATCATAAAGACAATTATCTATTACAACAATAACGGAAGACAAAGTGCTTGAGTAAAAAACATGATGAAGTATACCAGCATCCGTGGCTATGTGAGATGTCGCCGCGGTATCCATATACCAACCACCATCATCAAAATCAATCCGGAAGGACTGATAATCAGGTGATGGAAAACCTAGCCCATGGAGGGGAAGTAAACCCATGAGAGTCCGAAGCGGCAAGAGCATCAGGCTGATTAATGTCATTAGCACGTCCAGAACCCAAACCATTGTTGTGATCAAAACTATTGTTCCATGCGTCCTTTTGGAACTACACTCCGGTCAACCACAAACACTAAAATGCACGCAATGTGTTTCAAATAGTTCTCTCCAGTCGTCATAATTTAGTTCTTCAAGGTTGAGGATGAGAGGCACGCTTCTAGCCTGATGTTGGTAGTGCCAAACTACGGCTTGTCATATTAGAGGTGTACTCCTTTGTCCACCATAGCTAAAGATCGGAGAACAAGAAAGAAAGAGAAATGAGAGGATGAGGAGATTGGAAGAGATTTGAAAGATGAGAGGGAGAGCTCTCGTACCATTTTAAATGATAATTTTCCATTGGTTCCTAAATCTCATTAATCATGTAAATATATGTAGAAAGGAGTGGACCGCATATACAGAGACTAAAAATACAGCTTAAACACTTTATAGTTTTAAAGACATTTAGCATGTATTTAGTCACGTTTTGTATAAATGAAACTACATATATATACTTAGGTTGCCTATAAAATGCCTATATTAGTTTCCGAGATGGTAGCCTAGCGGTTGTGGACACGGAATCTATAGTGGAGGTCTAGGGATCAAACTAGAGCATGTACTTTAACTTTAGGTTATGCGACTCACCTCCTCCAAGTTAACCGTGGGACCGGTCCATAGAGACCCCAAAAAGTTGGGCAACCCTTTTAAAATACCTACATTAGTTGGAAAATTTTAATAAAAAAGAGTTGCATAGTTGATGGTGCCTCCCTATACATTATCCCCTTTTGATTATAATGGAACTAATAATGTGTAACAATGATTATTGACGATAATTTTACTAAAAGACTCTGGCGTAGTTGTATTGGAGTTTGGAAAAAAGGTGCTTCCTCACTTTGTGTGGGTTTAAGTTCCGATAGTGGACATATGGTGTAAAATTTAATGGGTGTATGTGTTTAGCTGTTCAAACAAAATATTTGAAAGAAACAATTTATTATAATCCCAATTTGGGAGCTTTTGACCATTTAAGTAGTTCCTCTTTTTGCTAGAAAAATTTATTTGGCCAATGTGACATGATTGTCATAAACTCATAAACCATAATCATCGTGTGACACTTGTATTCCATTATTTCCTTTCCTTCATCTACTATATCTTGTGAGTCTATCTTGTGAGTCGAAAGATAAGCAGGTATACAAATAAGACGATATATAACAATCTCTTCTTTTTGATGCCTATCGGCTTGTAATCATACCATTTAACGATTTGTACGTACAGAAAAGTTCGAGAGTCAGAGCGTTATAATTGGGCTGCTACTCAAGGGGTTAATGAAGAAATGATACTGGAGAATTTTCCAGACGACCTGCAAAGAGATATACGCCGCCACCTCTTTGAGTTTGTGAAAAAAGTATAATTCGAATTTAGTACTTTGCATATATCAAAACACTTTCTTTATTTTAATAGGCTTTTTTCCTTTTATTTTTGTTTCAATAAAAATTTAAAATATTTAAGCAATTAATAACATCTTATGCATTTTACTTTCCGTAAGTTTTTACAAGATTAAATTGAGAAGTAGCAAGAAATTTGCATATATGATAAAAAAAGGTATATTACACAAAAATACAATACTTTACTATTGTATACAATGAACTTCTTATTTAAAGAAAAATCATTCAATCAACTTTTATAATCCTCTCATTGTGCAAGATGTTGTATACAATGGAACTATAACAGTTTATTAGATAAAATGGTAACTAAAACCAAAAACCAGATACAAAAAGAGTTATTTGCATATAATAAAAGAATTATGAAAGTTTTAAGAAAAAAAAGTTTGTTGTATACAATCGTGAGCAAGACAAAAGTTCATTGTATGTACACTTAAAAACTCGACAACGTACTCATGCATTTTTACGTATTCACGAATTTAGTAACATTCCGCAACTCAGATTTTCTAACTCCAAGTTTTCGAAATATACCATAGACTAGTTAAAAGATACACATATCCAGTGAATTTGTAGATAACCAATTCATTGCTTTTTTCATAACATTGTTTTAGTTTCATAATGCCTATGTCGAAACATTACATGCTCACATCAAATTAGTCTCAATAAATCATTTACTATGTTGTTGCTTGGTGAAGATTACATAATTTATATTTTGATTTTTTAGGTACGAATTTTTTCGCTTATGGATGAACCAATTTTGGATGCGATATGTGAAAGGTTAAGGCAAAAGACGTATATTAAAGGAGGAACAACGTTATATCAAGGAGGATTTGTGACGAAAATGTTCTTTATTGTAAGAGGGAAAATGGTAAGCGTGGGAGAAGATGGGAATGAAGTTCCATTATCAGATGGTGATGTATGTGGTGAAGAACTTCTGATATGGTGCCTTGAACATTCTTATCTTAATGGAGGTATAACATAACTCATTATATTCATATGTTATTTGTGTTTAGCCATAATTTTATTATGATCAAGAACTAAAATTGGTTCTCGTAGTTTTCACACGAAAAAAGTTCTTGTTTGTACCATCCTATATGTATACATATATATACATACACACACACACACACACACACACATATATATATATATATATATATATATATATATATATATATATATATATATATATATATATATAGGGGAGGGTTCATGCGAGAACCGTTGTTAGTGCGAGAACCGCGAGAACCAATCTCGGCCGTTCCTTGGATATGGGAAGTATCATGGATGGAGAGCGTGGAGGGATAGGGTGTGGCAGGGTGTATGTGAGGAATTCATGGGTGGGCAATGACATTGAAGGAGGGGAAATTGGACGGCTTAGATTGGTTCTCGCGGTTCTCGCGCTAACAACGGTTCTCGCATATATATATATATATATATATATATATCTCCCTCTATCTATAGAGAGAGAGAGAGGCAGTATCAACGAGGACGACTCTTTCATGAAGAACACATAAAATATGTCCGAATCCTTGATAATCTAATCAAACAGCCAAAAAACTATTGCATCTTAGTAGACGCGTCATCTCGTATATAAATCTAGTTTTTTAGAAAATTGTTTTTCTTTTTTGTTATTCTAGATTACAAATGAGCAATTTTTTCAATTTCATAATGTCTGCGTTTTCCACGAGAGGTGTTTTATCCGAAACCTTATCCCTTATAGATACAGACACACATATTACACACACATGTATGTATAATATATGCATATATGTATATATGAATTTATCTGAGTATCCTACAGATTCAAGAAACCAGATAAAACCACAATACAGATTGGTCAGCAACAGGACAGTGAAATGCTTAACAAATGTGGAGGCATTTGTTATTCGGGCTGCAGATCTTGAAGAAGTCACCACCCTTTTTGCTGGATTCTTAAAGAATCATCGTGTTCAGCTTGCAATAAGGTATTTCATTGAATTCTTTTTACAATATTTCATGCATCGTTTGTGGACTGAATTAACTGAAACGTAACCAAAGTAGACCCATTAATAAGTAAAAGGTTCGAACTTGTTACGCCTTAAGTTTTCTCGATCTTAAGTTGTAGTCATGTCCATGTTTAGAAGATACAAACTCTATATCGACGCAGTTTTTGTTCCTGATGTGAATTGAATTAACCTGCTTTTGAAAATTACATGTTTAGGAACAAATCTCCCTACTGGCGAGGTTTAGCGGCAACCACTATTCAGGTGGCATGGAGATACAGGATGAAGAGGCTAAGACGTGCAGCAAACTCAAATGGCCACACTACTCTTCATTCCAAACTTAGATGAATATATAAGTTCAGCTTAATCTAATGGGTCGATAATCACCAAGTGTGTATTTTGATAGTGTAATCTCGACATTTATATATATATATATATATATATAGGGAGGGGATAATATAAAAAGAGTAAAATACAAAAAGTAAGAAAAAATCTTAGCCATTCACTTGTCTCTAAAAAGGTGGTTTTTTTCTTTTTCTATTAATAATAAAAAAATATACTAAAGGGCATAATAGTCTTTCAGTTATTAAACCACCTCCTAAAATTACGAAATCAACTGTAGTGCCTGAAATTAAATATTCAAAATTGAAATTGCACATCAGTTCATTCATTAGTTCCAGAACTTTGATGCACACAAAAAAAATTCTTCACGATGAATAGCAACAGAAGAATGGCAAACAGAGTACATAATTTGATACATATGAAAATTAGCAGAATCTGATACATATGAAAATTAATAGAAGTTGAAACTTCATACATATAAAATTGATGAATGATTACATGATACATAAAATGCACAATTCTTAAGGTGCATGTTATGCACACAAATAACCAAAACTTCCGGTGAACAACTTTCATAGAAAAATAAGATGAAAAAGATGATTTCAGAAAAATATATGAATACATCATAGCAAAACGTTCAGATTTGGGAATGTGCATCAACAACTCACTGGTGGGTTCGCTGTGGTGGTCGACGGCATAACAGATGGCGAAGCCCTAATATGTGGCGGCGGAGATCAGGGATCGACAATTAAAATCTAATGCACATGCGTCGATTCGTATCTCCCAGCACTGTATCGAAAGTCGAACAACCCTGTATCGAAAATCGAACAACCCTGTGCGGCGGTGGCTTCAAAAGGTCAGATCTGTGACGGAAACTAGGGACTTCGACTTCATGGACGACGGATGATGCAGACTTGACAGCGGTTATGAAGCAATTTTCCGTCGACGAATTGTTGTGAGTCGACGGCAGACTCGACTGTCACCGACTGGTACGAAGTGCACAATGGTGAGTCGACGGCGGCGGACTTCACAGGGGCGGTGGACGACGGCGATTTCAAAGGGAGCATAGAGAATGGAGGCGGATGAATAGGGTTTGCGTGAGAGAAGCAACCGAAGTGTTCTTGGGTGTGCAAAGGGATCGATTAAAAGAGAATGAGAATGTGGGGGGAGAGGGTGAATGAGAGGAGAGAGAATTTTTTCCTTTTCAAAATGTTCCTATTTTACCCTTTTGTCAATTATGCCACGTGTGAAGCTTACGTTTCTCCTTACTCTTTTTACCTTAATTCTCTTTTTATTTGATCCTGATTATATATATAGATATATAGGGTGAGGTTATTGTAAGATGTAAATTATTGTAAGATGTGTAAGATGCGATCTGGACCATTCATTTTTAATCTGATCTTCAAATTATTATAGATTTTTATTTCTTAATTTAATTTAATAAAAATGGTAGGTAAGGGTATTCATGACTTTTTATAGCTCCTTAAATTAAGCCGTTGCCATGTTTACATTACGTTTAATCTGTTTGAAAGTTTTGATGAAAATTCAGAAACAAAATCAGAATCTTGATGAATCCAATTCAACTTGATTAAATAAATTAATGAATCCAGAAAATGATTAATGAGATGAATATTATGATTCATGAGATAAAAATTATGATAAAAAATGATGAATTTTAACAATCACACTCATTTGGTCTCACACCCCTCGTCTGATGATTTATGAGATGAATAATATGATGTAAATGAAACAATAAGCCACCATTGTTGATTCATACTAAAGAAACAAAACTTACAGTCAAGTGCACTAAAATGATGAACATGAAAATTCATGAGCATATGTGATTACAACATAAACACATAAATTGTTGAGTCACAAAAAAATGACTCAATACTTGATATTAAACCCAGATCCAGAATTTAAACCACACATTGAGAACCTATCATTTGTTTATATTCAAAAACAAAAACAGAATCTTGATGAAAACTTTATAAAACTCACTCCAGGAAATCGAATCTTCTTCATCCTCACATGGTTATGAAACATGAAATTGATGAAAACACTCACAAAATCAAATCTTCTTCCAAATCTGGTGATAATCAGTCTTCCAATAGACTTTTATACATGATGCATGCGGCGGTGGTGATAATCGGTCTTCAAATCGGGTTTCAAAATGGCCATTGTCGACGACGCGAGAGGTTAGGGTTACAGAGCTTACGCGGCGGCGGCGGCGGCGGCGGCGGGTTAGGGTTATAGAGCGGCGGTGGTTTTGCGATGGCCATGGTTGACGAAGCATAACCCTGATCTGAGTGCGGTGGCTACTAAACCCCCATCCATGACGGATAGTGGTACAGGAGAACACCGGGGTCGTCGGAGAAAGGAGGCAGCGGCGGCTACGGAGGTGGTGGTAGATACCCTCGACGACGGCTCTCCTATTCCGGCGTCAACATCTGCGACTCTCCCCTTCCGGTGTCTCTCATACGCGACTTTCCCCTTCCGCCGTCTCTGATCTGCGAATCTCAATGGGTAGATCTCGATGGTGATTATAAATGTGTAGAAAGAGAGAGAAAGAAGGAGATAGGTTGACCAGCGTGATTTACGGACCATATAATTAAAAATCAATAAAATACCTAAAACACCCTTTTTAGAAATGTGCACGTGTCGATCTGTGGTTACATCTTACACATCTTACTCAAAATCACATCTTATTTGATCCTAATCCTATATATATATATATATATATATATATATATATATATATATATATATATATATATATATATATAAAGCCCCTACTCCATAAACAAAGCCCCTAAAGTCCAAATCTAGACCATTAGATTTAATAAATCAATTATAAGTAAGCAATGGTCAAGATCTAATAATGGCATTATTGCAATTAAGTAAGCAATTATAAGATTTAATTAGAGAAGGATGTGTATTATGGGATTAATTAGATATTGCAAAATTGATTATAACCCACGACTTCTTCCAGCCATCTCAAAGCACATTTTTAAAAAAAAAAAATTTATTCCATAGATCTTAAAATGACCAAAACTATTTCAATTTTTAGAATTTGAGCAAAAAAGTTATACCAATCTACTCATTTTTAATCCTCTTTCAAACGAGACCACTCTTCCTATATTTCTGAAGTTTTTTTTTGACGAAAATGATGAAAACAGTTATAGATATGAAAATAATGACGAAAATGATGAAAAGTGGTAGTTGTTATAGATATGAAAGTGATGAAAAAAATGATGAAATTGGCTTACTGTCATAGATACAAAAGTGATGACGAAAATGATGAAAACTGCTTGACTGTTATAGATATGAAAGTGATGACGAAAATGATGAAAACTGACTGACTGTTATAGATACGAAAGTGATGACGAAAATGATGAAAACTGGCTGACTGTTATAGATACGAAAGTGATGACGAAAATGATGAAAACAGGCTAACTGTTATAGATATGAAAGTGAGGATGAAAATGATGAAAACTGGTAGTTGTTATAGATATGAAAATGATGACGAAAATGATGAAATTGCTAGCTGTTATGGATATGAATGTGATGACAATAATGATGAAAACTGGCTGACGGTTATAGATATGAAAGTTATGACCAAAATGATGAAAACTGGTAGCTGTTATACATATAAAAGTGACGACGAAGATGATGAAACCCACTAATTTTTATAGATATAAAAGTGATAACGAAAATGATGAAACTGGTAGCTGTTATAGATATGAGTGTGATGACGAAAATTATGAAACTGGTAAATATGAAAGTGATGACGAAAATGATGAAAACTGGTAGCTGTTATAGATATGAAAGTGACGACGAAAAATGATGAAACCGACTAATTTTTATAGATATAAAATGATGACGAAAATGATGAAACTGGTAGCTGTTATAGATATGAGTGTGATGACGAAAATTATGAAACTGGTAGCTATTACTTTCTTCCAGCA
This sequence comes from Pulicaria dysenterica, assembly GCA_947179395.2. Classification (NCBI taxonomy): domain Eukaryota; kingdom Viridiplantae; phylum Streptophyta; class Magnoliopsida; order Asterales; family Asteraceae; genus Pulicaria; species Pulicaria dysenterica. The sequence goes on along the minus strand of OX359291.1, from coordinate 60,638,683 downwards.
GCCAAAAATGATAATTTTCAAAACAACTACCATTTTTCATCAATTTCGTATCTTAATAGTCACTCAGTTTTCATCATTTTCGTCATCGCTTGCATATCTATAACAGTCAGCCAGTTTTCATCATTTTCGTCAAAAATAAAATTTCAAAAATATAGGAAGAGTGGTCTCGTTTTAAAATTGATTAAAAAATGAGTAGATTGACATAATTGTTTTGCTCAAATTCTTAAAAATGAAATAGTTATCGTCATTTAAATATTTAAGGGGAAACAAAAATAAAAAAATGAACTTTGAGAATGGTTGAAAAGGCTCGTGAGTTCTTATAAAAATTTGCAATTCCTATTTTGTCCTTTTAATGAGTGGCTGGGATTTGGCCTTTGAGGGCTTTGTTTAAGAAGGGGGCTTTGTGGATCCTAACCATATACATATTACATATTATATATATATATATATATATATATATATATATATATATATATATATATATATATATATATATATATATGCCCAAATGAGAAACTTAAATTAATTGAGAATAGGAGACTCAACCCTAGCCGTCCAATTCCTCCTCTTTCAATGTCATTTGCCACTCATAAATTCCTCTCATGCACCATGCCACACTCTATCCTCTCACACTCTCCATCAAGTCTCTCATTCTCATTTAATTTCTTATTCTCATTTGAACAACCCCCCCCCCCCCCCACACACACACACACACACATATATATATATATATATATAGGGGACGGTTCAAACGAGAACTGTTTTTCGTACGAGAACTGTGAGAACAAATCTTAGCCGTTGATTTGATAAAAGAAAATTCATGGATGTGGAGTGTGGGGGGATTAAGTGTGGTAGGGTGCATGTGATGAATTCATAGGTGGACGATGACATTGAAGGAGGGGGAATTGGAATTGGATGGCTCAGATTGGTTCTCACGATTCTCGTACGAAAAACAGTTCTCGTTTGAACTTTTACGTGTGTGTGTACACACACACACACACACACACACACACACACACACACACATATATATATATATATATATATATATATATATATATATATATATATATATATATATATATATATATTATTATTATTATGTAACACACACTTACACATTACGCCGCCACAAGTGTAACCGCCGACGGTTTAACCGACTGCCGGACCCCACCCATAACCGCCTCTTTCAGGCCTATATATATGTATGTATCAATTGTAAATGAAGTGTGATTTTAACAAGAAGTAAGAACTTTGGTGTATTTCTTTGTGGTGTTCTTATCTTTAATCCAACAATTGGTATAAGAGCCGAGGTTATAAACCAAGGTTCTCATCATCTACCGATGAAAAGCAACCAGAGAACTCACAGGGAAATCCAACTTTTGGATACCGAGAGGCGGCCGAAGGTTTCTACCACCATGCCAGGGACTTACTTGATTGGAGAAGGCGTTGGGAGCAAGGCGACCACCGGCAATAGAAAACCGCTAATTTTCTTTTATATTTTCTTTTGTAATATCAAAGGGTAAATTTTATTTAAAAAAAGGGGTTAAGAGAAGTTTTTTTTAAATGAAAAAGAGAACTTTTATTTAACCTTTACGAAAATTTTCTTTTGAATTAAAAATTTAAAAATTAACTAAACTTCAAAGGGTTTTATATATATATATATATATATATATATATATATATATATATATATATATATATATATATATATATATATATATATATTTAGACAAAAGTTTATGCGAGAACCGTTGTTAGCGCGAGAACCGCGAGAACCAATCTAAGCCGTCCAATTCCCCCTCCTTCAATGTCATTGCCCACCCATGAATTCCTCACATGCACCCTGCCACACCCTATCCCTCCACGCTCTCCATCCATGATACTTCCCATATCCAAGGAACGGCTGAGATTGGTTCTCGCGGTTCTCGCACTAACAACGGTTCTCGCATGAACCCTCCCCTATATATATATATATATATATATATTTGGTTAACCGTGTTTTATTCAAAATATTTAAATTATGACGAGGAAGATATAAGTGGAAAAGGTGGAAAAAATTTGCAAGGAAACAGTATTGACAAATCATTTCGAGTGCTCGATGTTAAGTTCAACAAATTATACAACTAGGGTAATTCGGATGCAAATCGTTTTGGATGCAAATAAGTTATGGGAAGAGATTGAAACTAAATTGACAGTCGAAGCGATGAAAACAAATATGAGTTTGATATTTAATTAATAAGTTTGGTTAAAGAAATATTAATTAATAGTTAATTAATTAATATTAATAAAACTTCAGGGTAAGTTTTTGTCAAAGAATCAAAGTTATGATTCGGACCATGCTTAAAAGCCTTAATCCATTTGTTTAATATATATAGGGTTTAAAGGATTAAATTAATCATAAGTTTATGATTAATCCAAAAAGCCACACAAAAACTCTCTCCCTCTCCTCTCTCTTTCGGGGACCGAGAACCACCACACCACCAGCACCTTTCGGAAGTAGCAGCGTGACATAGCCAAGGCCAACGGCGGTGATCGACGGCGTCAGCTAGACGGCGGCCGTGGTTTTCCGACGGACATCACCCGAAGCCGAGGAACCCCATGCAGCGGTTTCTGATCGTTGGCAGCCCTCAAAGAGGGTGTTTGGCGGCGGCGATAAACACACACACACGGGACATGGTTTTTTGTCTCGAGTATTATTGTATTAGCGGTCTAGCAACCAGTTCAAACGGTGCAGTAGCTGTGTATCCCCCTCTAGTAGTCCAGTGTATAATCTTATCCTTATTTTTATACTGTTATGGACTTGTACACATATTATATCTGTTATAATCTTGGTTTATTGTTCTGTTTCCCCACCCGATCCAGTTGTGATCTTGGGATGGGATTTATGTTAATTATATTCCGCTATGCTTGTTGTACCTTGTAGATCCCAACAGTGGTATCAGAGCCTTCTTCTAGGATCGGTGGGGAACAAGTTTATCATTATTATATATTGTTTATATATATGTGTGAAAACTGATATTGTGGTTAAGATCAAGTTTCTGATCCTTGACCTGATAAGATTTCCAGTTTTACTGCTTTAATATATTTTATATATATGTGTAAAACTTTTGGTTTTGGTTTAAGATCAAGTTTTGATCTTCTTACCATTAAAAGTTTCCACTCTGTTGTTTATATATACTTGTATATATTAACTTCGTGAAACTTGGTATTTGGCCAAAAAGTCAAAGTTTTGATTTTTTTAACCAATTAAAGTTTCCAGATTATCTGTTTTTAATATTTATACATATATAATGTGTGAAACTTGATATTTGGCAAAAAGTCAAAGTTTTGATTTTTTAACCAATTAAAGTTTCCAGTTAACATGCCTTTTATATATATATCTGTATAAATTGTGTGAAACTTGTAGTTTTTAAAAAGTTCAAAGTTTTTGAATTTTTAAAAATCAAGTTTCCAGCTTTATTATTATATATTTAATAATGTTGATATTTAAATTATGTGGTATTCTTGTTTTTATTCAGTTTGAGATATATAACAAAAAGACTCGGTATAGGCCCAGGTTTGAGGCTCAGGTTGGATGTTTGGGTTTAACACAAGACTAGTTGAGTTTTGGTGTTAAAGATTCAAGTTTTGAATCAACCCGGAAATATATATTTGTATGATGGTTGTAATGCGTGTATTATCATTATATAATTTTTCAGTACGTGATTGGTTGAATGTTTATTATTATTAAGTCAAACGCCTAAAACCTAGTGGATCACCTTGTGGTTGTTTTATCTTTCTTGTTTGTGGTTGTTTTACATTTATTATTTATCCGGTATAGGGAGGCTTGCATACCACTTACAACCCCTGTTCAGTTTTGTAAAAGTACTAGTTTTAACGGGTCTGCATGCCTTTGAATTATTATGTAATAGGACATTAGTTTATCAAAATTGTAATAGATTAGTTTGATATTTGTAAATGTAATATTGGAGGCGATCAAGACAAGGAGCAAAACAAGGAGAGAGGATACCATGGATGCTGGAGCCAGGAAGCATCGAGACTATCCATGCCATGTGTGTTGTTTGTGAATCCATTTAAGGTTTGACCACAGGGGTACTTGATTTTGAATTAAGTACCAGTGATGGTCAAAAGGCGTTATGTGTTTTGGCTTATTATTAATTGCGTGGTTATGATTTAATTAATTATTATATAGTGGACGCTCGTCATTAAAACCATATACATATATGGTAATCCAATATTCAGAATGTGAAATTAAGTCACTCTCGAGGCATGATTATATGATTGAATGATTCAAGCCTGCTAATCCGAGCTAAGAACTGGAAATGTCAGTGACTTAAAGGAGTGAAGAGAGCATTAGAGAGTAGTGATTCATGGTTGATGCATGGGAGAAGATACAAGGGAAGCTAGCCGTCAAATATTTTTGCTAATCAACAAGTGACGCATTCCTTTCCCCTGGTACATATATATATATATATATATATATATATATATATATATATATATATATATATATATATATATATATAAGGATATTTTTTAAGGTGAAAAGTTTTTCACTTAAAAGATAGTAGTTTTACAAGTTTTGTAAAGCGGTTAAAAACTGGCAAAGTTTGTTCGAAACAAATTAACCATTTTTTCAAAATCTTAGACCAGTAGTGCTACCCATCTAATGGTACAGCTCTCCTACTCCTGGTACCTTGGTGTGTTGTTGTCCCAAACCGTGCACACCGGGATTCAAACCGATGTGGGGAGGGGGTGAAAGACTTTGCGATTCCCTGATGTGACGGGCCAGAGTTCACCCCGTCTTAGATGGTGAGGTCTATTTTGGTGATTCCCTGATGTGAAGGGCCCAAAGTGCACTTAGGAGGACTAAATATGTACGAATTATGTTTCATTCAATGTCCCAAAGATATAGGATTCGTGTTTTGGATTAAATGCGATCGGTATGGTTTATACCCACCAGAAATAACACGGGGTCGGTTTTTTCATGCCCAAACCGTGCACCGGCACGTGTAAATATGGATCCTTTCTAAACTATATTTATTTAAAGGGTTATAAATTATTTTAGAGGAATTAATTACTGAAACATTTATTTCTGCTTTTTACTGTAGATGTCGATTTTATCTGTTATACTGTTTTATTCGCTTGAGGAGTCTCTTAGCCTCATCATGCAAAAGAGGAAGCTTTCAAGTCCAAACTTTATGGTTTGGAAGTTGCACTTTAGGAATATCCTAAGGGGACATGGAAGGTTGTACACAGCTGACAAGCCCCCTCTAGCACAACCCGGCTATTCTGCTTAGGATGAAGAGTATGATACATATTATAAGTATTTTTCTGATGAATATGACGTCATGTCAATTCTGATACTCTCCACAAAATCTGAGTTTTTGGATGAAATCAAGAACAAGTTTGTTTTTGAGGTTGTGTAGGACTAAGAGGAGCGCTTCAAGATAGTGAGCGTTGTGGACTCAATCTGCTCATGAAGGACATTCTTTCACGGGGGATGAAGGAAGGCCAGTCTTTAAGTGATCATCTCATTAACATGAGAAGGCTGTTTGCTTGCTTAATGATTCTGGGATCACAAGTCAGTGAACATGAACTTGTGATGCTCTTGGTCGGATCTCTGACAGACCACTATGAGGCAAAGGTGGTAGACATGTTTGGAGAACCATATACAACAGTAGTTGGTATGCATGAGTTTCTAATGTGCATGGATGACCAGATGCACCCAGACTTTCTTAATGCAACAGTAGTTGAATCAATGGAAGAAGATGACTGGATTGATGAGCTACTAGACGTTTGTTGCCCAGTTTTCGGTAGCAAGGATATTTGCGAGCACTCACTCGACATTGATCAGCTGGACGTTGGTTCTACCGACGAGTCAGGTATCTTTATGATAGATTGCTTAGTTACTTCTTTTGAATCATGGGTACTCGACACCGGATGTGGTCACTACATTTGCAATCACTTGCAGGGATTCAAGAGGAGTAGAAAACTAAGGAATGGGGACATAGACCTACGGGTAGGTGAAGGCTCCATCATTGGTGCTGAAGCTGTAGGAACTAATTGTCTCAGGCTAGCTTCGGGATTAATCATAGAACTAGATGATTGTTACTATGTTCCTAGATTAATAAAAAATGTAATTTCGTATGATTTATTAATAGACAATGGTTTTACCTATCAGTCAGTAGGAAAAACAATTTTGTGCTTTAAAAATGATTTATTCTATTTTAAGGCAAGTTCACAAAATGGTCTATACACGATAAATCTAAAAGATGACAAGGAAATCTATCTTAAAAGTAAAAGGTCAAAGGAAACTTTGAACCAAACTTACCTTTGGTATTGTCGGCTCGGACATATAAATAAGAAACGCATAGAGCAACTTCATGAAGATGGAGTTCTAGGGTCATTTGATCTTAAATCAATTGACAATTATGAATTTGTTTGTCCGGCAAGATGACAAAGAAACCTTTCGACAGCTTGAATGAAAGGTCAAAGGAACTGCTAGGAATAATACACACAGATGTGTGTGGTCCTTTCAGTAAGCGAGAGGAGGATACCGATACTTCATTACCTTTACTGACGATTTAAGTAGGTACGGTTATGTGTATCTGATGAGACACAAGTCTGAAAGTTTTGATTTCTTCAAATAGTTTTAGAATGAAGTACAAAACCAGCTTGACAAGAAGATAAAGCTACTTCGGTCTGACCGGGGTGGTGAATATCTAATTCAATAGTTTGACAATCATCTAAAAGAATGTGGGATTGTTTCACAACTCACACCTCTGTATACGCCACAGTGGAATGGTGTGTCAGAAAGGAGGAATAGAACCTTGCTTGACATGGTTCGTTCTATGATGAGTCGAACTAGTCTACCAATGTCGTTTTGGGGACATGCACTCGAAATGGCTGCTTTTATGCTGAACCAAGTTCCAACGAAATCTGTGGAGAAAAGATAGACACCCTTTGAGCTATGGACGGGGAAAAAGCCCAAGTTGTCTTTCATAAAGATTTGGGGTTGTGAGGCGTTCATTAAATGACCATTCTCATATAAGCTCAAACCCAAATCAGACAAGTGTATCTTCATGGGTTATCCTAAGGAAATCTTAGGGTACTATTTCTATAATCCCGATGAGAACAAAGTATTTGTTGCTCGGTCAGGCACCTTTCTAGAGGACAAGTTTTTGAATTCATAAACATTTAGAAAAGAAATGGATCTTCATGAAATTGAAAGGTATACCTCCACCATTTATGGAACCCGTAATTAAACAAACAATTGTTGAATCCCAACCCGAGTCTGTTGTTGAGAAAAAAGTGGAAACACAAGAACTTCGTAGGTCCAGTAGGATTCGGACTGAGCCAAATAGATATGGAGTTTCCTAATTGCTCAAGAAGAAGGAATCTTTATGAACCCACATCCTATGGGAATGCTATGTCAGGCAGTGAGTCTGACAAATGGCTAGATGCCATGCAGGCAGAGATGCATTCCATGTATGAAAACCAAGTTTAGGAGTTAGTAGACTTGCCACAACACAGTAGAGCTGTTGGATGCAAGTGGGTCTTCAAGAAGAAGACAGACATGGAAGGTAATGTGCATACTTTCAAAGCTAGACTTGTTGCGAAAGGTTACACTCAAACCCATAATATTGATTATGATGAAACCTTCTCGCCAGTAGCTATGCTTAAGTTTATTAGGATTCTTATGGCCATATCTGCATACTTCAATTATGAGATATGGAAAATGGATGTCAAAACCGCTTTCCTTAACGGGAAACTAACAGAGGATGTGTATATGGCACAATCGGACGGGTTTGAGGACTCCAAGAATCAAGGCAAAGTATGTAAGTTGCTAAAATCCATTTATGGATTAAAGCAAGCATCTAGGAGCTGGAACTTGCACTTTGACGAGCGCATCAAAGAATTTGATTTTACCAAAAGCGAGTTAGAGGTTTGTGTTTACACAAAGTGTAGTAGGAGCGTAGCAATCTTCCTGGTCCTATATGTGGATGACGTACTGATTATAGGAAACGATGTACGAGCATTACAAGGAGTAAAATCCTGGTTATGTAAATGTTTCCAGATGAAGGACCTAGGAGAATCCACATACATACTTGGTAGATCTATAGAGATAGATCTAGGCGGCTGATCAGACTTAGTCAAAGTACATACATTGATAAAGTGTTGAAACGCTTTAAGATGGAAGATTACAAGAAAGGTTTCATTCCTATGAGATCTGGTATACCATTGAGCAAGGCTCAATGTCCTACTTCTCCAGAAGAGCAGAAGAGGATGAAATCAGTTCCTTATGCTTCGGCAGTAGGATCAATTATGTATGTCATGCTATGTACTAGGCCTGATGTTGCTTACTCCATAAGCCTCACGAGTAGATATCAGCAATATCCTGGTGAAGCCCATTGGGTGGCTGTCAAGAACATTCTCAAGTATTTGAGAAAGACAAAGGAAATGTTCTTGGTCTTTCGAGGAAGCACGAATGAAATCAGTATAACTGGTTACACAGATGCGAGCTTCCAGACGGACAGAGACGACTTTAAGTCGCAGTCAGGGTTTGTCTTTACCCTAAACGGAGGAGTTGTGTCTTGGAAAATCCAGAAGCAAGATACAATAGCTGATTGAACTACAAAGTCTGAGTACATTGCGGCAAATGATGCAGCAAAAGAAGCGGTTTAGCTGAGGAATTTTATCTCGGATCTAAGAGTTGTTGCCAGCATCTCTAGACCGATTGATATATTCTGTGATAACATGGGATCTTTAGCTCAAGCAAAAGAACAAAGAGATCACCAGCGGACCAGGCACATACTTAGAAAGTATCACATCATCCGAAAGATCATCGGAAGGGGAGATCTGAGGATATGCAAGATACCGACACATGACAACGTAGTTGATCCGTTGACTAAAGCGCTTGCTAGAGATAAGCATGAGAGACATGCTAGTTTCATTGGAATGCAGTACATGGGACATAGCAACTAGTTTTTCAGTATTTAATTAAATTGTATGGTTTGAATTTTAAGACTTATGATTATGTATTAAACACTTCTGCGTGATGGAAATATGAGGTTTAATATAATCGTTTTAAATTTCTCCATTTTTAGCATATTTATCTATCCATGATATACAAGTCTTGTTATATCAAAATTACTCCGTAGCTACTTGGTGCGGTGGGAGCCACATCAGGGAGATATTAACGCTATTATAAATACTTGATGGATTATTCGTGTAGAGAATAACATCACAAGTTTTGTGACCAAGTATTTATAGATATTTGTCAGAGGTACAAATATTGGAGGTGATCCGCATCAATTTAACTTCATGGAGCCTTTTGACATGAGTTAGCTGATTGGTTGTCCTTAGACCTGAGATGTTTGGTTTGGGGCACGAGGACTTCTGTACTTTGCAACGTTCTAAAGTTAAGCCGTAACAGGGTAACCATAACGGGCGTATCTGGGTACATCGGAAGATGCGTGCTCAAATGCAAACATTCAAGATGTTATTTGCACCATCTCTTATAGAGAGGAGATATTCCAGGGCCCCTTGACGGCTAAGACTAAATGAAATGCGTATCCGTGCTCGGATAGAATGATAGACATCATTTGGTAACTCCGTAACTGTAGTTTGTCGAGATCAGAAGTCAAGAAACATAATGTGGATTTTTCAGAATATATCACGTGCTCCATATCTGAAATCCATATTACGGGATATCATAATGCAAAAGGAAAAGCTGGGTAATCGAAGAGAACGATTACAAAATCTCTAGAGATAAGAGAACTTATAGCCATGGTTAACCTAAGTGTCTTGCTGGGGACCTCCTTAGGCCCATGATGCACAAGGGAGTGTAACTATCGTGAACAAGTGGGAGTCGGATAGATTGTGTGCAGGGATAGTGTACACGTGTCATTATATTCATGAACACTATGAGTCACTAAAGGGTCACACAGCTGCACACCCAACCATTGAACTAGGAAATAATACATTGTGTGTATGGTGATAATTAATAGTTAACTAATTATCCGGAAAAACAATAAATGGATGTTTATTATTTATGAGAGATACAATATTGGTTTTATATTTAATTAATAAGATTGGTTAAAAAAATATTAATTAATAGTTAAGTAATTAATATTAATCAAACTTGAAGGTAAGTTTTTGTCAAAGAATCAAAGTTATGATTCGGACCGGGCTTAAAAGCCTTAATCCATTTGTTTATTATAAATAGGGTTTAAAGGATTAAATTAATCATAAGTTTATATTAATACAAAAAGCCACACAAAAACTCTCACCCTCTCCTCTCTCCTTCGGCGACCGAGAACCCCCACACCACCACTACCTTTCGGTGGTAGCGGCGAGACACAGCCCAGGCCAGCGGCGGCGATAGATGGCAACAGCTAGATGGCGGCCGTGTTTTTTTCCGGCGGACATCACCAGAAGCCGAGGAACCCCTTGCAGCGGTTTTCGATTGGCAGCAACCCTCACAGAGGGTGTCTGGCGGCGGTGATAAACACACACACACACGGGACACGGTTTTTTGTCTCCGGTATTATTGTATTGGCAGTCTAGCAGCCAGTTCAAAGGGTGCAGTAGTTGTGTACCCCCCTCTAGCAGTCCAAGGTATATTCTTATCCTTATTTTTATACTGTTATAGACTTGTACAAATAATATATATGTTATAATCTTGAATTATTGTTCTGTTTCCCCACTTGATCCAGTTGTGATCTTGGGATGAGATTTATGTTAATTATATTCCGCTGTGCTTGTTGTACCCTGTAAATACCAATAGATATGTTGGTGTCTGCCTACTGTCAGGCACGGATGTATCACTGCCGACGAAGCACGGGCCTATAGGGTCATATACCAAGGATTGATCCCGACAACACGCTTAAAAAGAGGGAGGAGGATAAAAGTGATTTTGGCTTGAAAAGTGCTTCATGACCATGAAGTATTTTGCTTCATGGGCTGTGATGACTGAGTACTTCATGACTATGAAGCTCCTTCATGGGCTATGAAGGCTAAGGGATTCATGACCATGAAGCTCCTTCATGGGCCGTGAAGGCCTAGGCTTCACGGTTTGGAAGACACCTTCACAGCCGTGAAGGGGAGCTGAAATGTCACTTTGTTTTTATTGGACCATTTGATGGTCCCACGCATGAGGACTCTTGATGTTACTGACGCTGAGACTTTCTAAAAGTGTTTTTCGCCCTAGAACATGCAAGAATTCATATGGAACTTCTCTCCTTTGCTTTATCTCTCTAAGATACACACAATACATACAATATTGGTTATCTTCTTCTTGAGTGTCAAGAAGGTGAGTGTGTGGTACACAAGACGAGGCTTATAGGTGTTGTTCCAGAAGTGTGGTTCCAAAAGGTGAAGATCACATGGATGACATTCTAGCAATTAGGGATTAAAACAACTTGGTGTGGACTACTTCAATAGTGGAAGTCGGGTTTCGGTTGATCTTGTTGTCTTCTCCTCCTTGATGCTTTGGTCCAGCTACGAGATGGTATATTTTCTCCTACTATTGCTTTTTTTATATTGTTACGTTCCTTGTAGTCGAGATCCACTATGGGATATACTTGTATGTTGGTTTTGAATACCTGAAAATTCCTTTTGAACTCGTTTTGCTTCCGTTGTGCTTGGGTATTTGACCTGTAAGGATTTCCTACATGATAGTGTAATCTCGATACATACATATATATATATATATATATATATATATATATAAACATTAGTATTATTATTACTATGACACAAATATCACACACACTTACACATTGCCGGCCCCTCTCGGTTGCACCGCCACAAGCGTAACCGCCTGCCAGACCCCACCCCATAACCACCTCTTTGAGACCTATTGATATGTATGTATCGATTCTAAACGAAGTGCGATTTTCAAAAGATATAAGAACTTTTGTGTATTTCTTTGTCATGTTCTTATTTTTTAATCCAACATATTTTAATTTATATTAACAATTGTATAGTTAGTTTTACATATTTCTATTGTTTTTTTCCTATAGCCCCCGTCACACTATTAGCTTCCTTGATCCCTATTATGGTTGTTGGTCTAAATCCCTGCTACTCAACTTCACTATGTGGTAAAAATCTCCCCTAGTCCCCCACCATTTGAGAAACCACAATCTTGTGTCATTACACAGCCAAAGATCTGTTGTGGGTGATGTGGTGGGTGATGACGGAGTAGAAGGGGTAAACAAGAACGGAGGTGACAGAGGATGGGTTTGAGTCTGACAAATACCGGAGGTCACTGTTTGGGTATGGTGATGGGTTCGGTGGAGAGAGAGAGAGACAGAGAGAGAGAGAGAGAGAGAGAGAGAGAGACAAAGAGAGCATGGTGAGGTTGATCTGTGAGTTTGTGGTAGTGGGAGAGAGAGTCAAGTTAGTATTTGAGAGAAATAAGGGTTTGAGAAATGAGGGTAGGATTCTATAGAGTAGAGATAACGATGTATTTTGTTTACAAATAAGACTACCATCGTGTCCTTTAAAAATAGAGGGAGGTTATTTAATCTCTGCAATTTTGTTCTTTTTATTAATATATATAAGTTTATAAAAACTAAAGGGTCAAATACGGTTTAATCATCAAAGTTTCATTAAGCTTTCGGTTTAACCATCAAAGTTTTTTTTAAATGATTTAACCATTGAAGTTTTAGTTTACCTTCTACTTTAATCATTTTAACCTTCTAACACGGTACTTATGTCCAAACACCTTTTAAACCCTTCCAAACACAACAAAACACCCCTAGAAAGCCTCCCAAACATTCCCTACTCACCAAACACCCCCCAACAACTCCTCTCTCTCCCCTTCACTCTCCTCTCTACCTCTCTCTCTCTATCCCTAACCTTAACCCTAACCCTCTCTCTTCCCGTTACCCTCCCTCTGTAGATCGACCTTCATGTCCGCCGCCGCCGTACACTATCGTACACCATCTTCTGGCGGCGTTTGTTTCCCTCTCTCCCCATGATTTCTGCCGGAGACCACCATCGTCACACCTACCATCGCCCTTCTTCATCGATCTGCCGCCGCAAGGGTTTCGATGGTTTCGATGGTGGAGGTAAGGCGAGGATTTATCGAAAGAAACCACCACCGTGAAAAAAAACCACCACCATGCAACCGCCACATCTGTCAGTTCATCGATCTCTTCTTCAGATTTGTAATTTAGGGTTTTTTTTTGTTCCTGTTTCAGATTTGTGTATGAACGATTTCAGAGTTGTGTGTTTTTTGATTTCCACCGTCGTATATGGTTTCTGTTTGATGAAATCGTTAAATCACTTTGTGTATGAACGATTTCAAATTTCCACCATACCACCGCCCCAACGATTTCAAATCCAAAACCCCATTTCAAGGACGAAGATGATTCAGATCTGTGGGTATGTATGATTTCAGATATATTCTTGTGTACAAGATTTGTCCAAATGATGGATCCATGTTAATCTTCATATATTCTTGTGTACAAGATCTGTCCAGATTATGTGTTCATGATATGTGTTTTTGATTCATGTGTGTGGTAATATTGTGTTTCTGGGTTCTCTGATCTTCAAAGATTCATATGATCTTCAAACATTCATATAATCTTCAAACATTCAACAAGAAAAAATAAAAAAATAAAAAAATATATATTAAAGGTAATAAAACGGGTAAAAACGGAAACCAAACAAAACTTTAAGGATTAAAATGATTTTCAAATGAAACTTTGTGGTTAAAATGTTAAAAAAAAACTTTGATGGTTAAACCGAAAACTTAATGAAACTTTGATGATTAAACCGTATTTGACCCAAAATTAAAAAAAGGCAACTTGGATATTGAAAAAATTGAATCTCACCCATGTTTATCTCTCCACTCATCTTTCTCTCTCTCTCTCTCTCTCTCTCTCTCTCTCTCTCTCTCTCCCGTTGATGTCTACAAAGAAAACTATTCTCTCTCATCTTGATTGTATGTCTCAATCGAAAACCTACTACCATCATTTGTCTCTCTCTCCCTCTAAGGCCGGGTGCATCCATTCCGCGGGATGGAGCTGAGCTGGTTTCCTACCATGGATCCCCACCCCTTGAATTTAAAGTAAGGGAGAATTTTTTTCTCAAATGTGGTGCTTTCCAAGAAATTTTTCAAAACTAAGTGTGTATTTGGTGGGATTTCATTATAGTAATGGCAACGGGGCGGGGATTCCCCATGACCCGTGGGTATCCGACCCGAACGGGGCGGGTATTCCCCGCCTTAATGGGTGATGGGTCGGGGATGGGGATGTATTGGTGTACCCGAAGCGGGGATGGGGCGGGGACGGGTATAGTACTATTCGCCCCGTTTAAGACCCGATATATATAAACATATATATAAATATAATATTTATCAGTTTATAACTTTATATAATGGATCATTTATTAAATACACTGGGTAGGCATTTAATGAATAGTAAAAATGAATTATGGTAAAAATGAATTTGTTGATGATTTAGGGTACGAGTTATGTGGATTTTGATACTTAGCTATGGAGATTTCATGGTGAATTGATGATCTGCTGGTGATGAAGATTGAAGGTGAAATGTTTTTTTTTGACGATATTAAGAAGTTGTCGTTTTTGTTTTATTTACTTTTCAGACTTGATAATGTTGTCATCATCTTTTTTGGGTTTTGTCATCGAATATTGTTCATATTTTGAAGTATTAATGTTTATCGGTGTTTATTTTTATATTTTTATCCATATAAAAAATTGTCATTATTTAGTAAATGGGTACCAATTAGGTTCCCCATACCCGGTGGGGATTATTTCACCCGAACCCGTTGGGGATTTGGTGGGGCCGGGGCGGAGATGGGTTTGGGACTGGAAGTTGGGGATGGGGATGGGTATTGTGCTCCCCGTCCCCACCCGTACCCATTTACATCACTAGATTTCAAAAGCATAGTAGTTGAGAGTTTAAAAGTCGGTTACCCCACTAGTAACCAACATCTCAAAATCCGGTTAGTGGGTGAAGCTCCATTCCCCAAGAAACGTGACATCGCTGACTTCAAGGAAAATGTATGAACTTCAAGGATGGATAATCAGAATGTATGAAAGCTTAATAATTATATGAAAGGTTGCAATGGAAAACAAGTGGGTGGTTTTAGGTTTTATGTAGGTGAAGTTTTTATTTGTGTTAGGTTTAGGCAAATGGTTTTATTTTTAGGTTAGTTGTTTTAGGGTTAGATTATTTGTTTTGTGTGTAATTATAAGGTTTATAATAATGTACATCCATAAAAAGGGTAATTACATCCATAAATAAGTAATTACCATTTACATGTTAAAAATAATAATTACATCCCAAAAGAATTATTTACAATTTAAATTTAAAAAAATCTAATGACAGTGAATAGATCATCCCGACAGATGTAATCACAATAATGGAATCACAACAATGGAACAGACCATCCGGACACATGTAATCACAACAATGGAAGAAACCATGGGCGGCGAATGTAATCTCCGATCCATACCACTCCACGAGAGTTTAATGGATTGTTACAGCAATATTCCACTGCCTATACAACTTTATCATTTAACCTCTACACTCCATTAAAGTCCACATAGGTTAATGTATTTCCACATCACCATTATATATATATATATATATATATATATATATATATATATATATATATATATATATATATATATATATAAAGTCTCTACGCCGTGCTAGGCACGGGCCCACAACGATCTATATTATTTTTATAAGTTCTACTCTAACAATACGAAGGTATGACATTTGTAATTTGATATACTATACCCTTGTTTTGGATTCAACCTAGGCCAATGATTGTATATTATATATTTGGATCAACTATAGCATTAAAGCTGTTGTATAAAGAGACGTTCTCTTAATTACCCATTATGTAAATATAAAGTTTTTTTTTTCAAATATACTCATTAATGTTTATAAAGGTGTTTTGTATGTATAAAATTTTGAAATAAAATATGATCATAATAAAATGCTCTTGTAAAGATTTATAGGTATAATAATATATTTTATAAAAAATAATATAATAAAATATTTGTAATCTTGAGGTGTACATTTAATAAAAAAAACTTCATATATCATTTCCCTTAATTAAAAATATACAACTATAAAGGAAAAGGTATCATTTATAACTTGAAGTGTCAAAGCAAATTATTCATACACTTACACTAGACATGGGCCTTGGAGACCGACCGGACCGGTCCTACGAGAACCGCCCAGACCGAGCCGGTCCAAGACCGGTCCAAGACTGAAATTGCGAAAAACGGTCCGAACCGGTCCAGAACCCGAACCGGTCCAAAACGGTCCAAGACCGGTCCAGGACCGGACCGGTCCATACGCGGTCCAAACCGGTCCAAGAGTTCAACGGGTATTTTTTGAAAAAAAGGGTCAAAAACCGGTCCGAACCGGTCCAAACCGGTCCCAACGGCTAGTTTTTCAAAAAAAAAAATTCCCGAAAATTTCCCTATAAATACCCCATTCTTGAAGCCATAATCTTTGCACCACTATTTCTCACATTCTCTCATTCTCCAAATCTTCAATTCTCTCATTCTTGAATCTTGATATTTCTAGTTTTATTTTTCAAGAAAATTCAAGTTTGTGTTCTATATAATACAAGTGTTCTATATAATATTTCGATTTGCTTCAAGATTATAAAAAATGGCGGGTGAAGGATCTAGCAATTTGAACGCGGGTAGAAGTGATTTCAATATAAATCTCCCGTACGAAGAAGTTTCAAAAACAAATCGAGTTGCGGAAATTTGGAAGGATTTTGTGCAACTCAAACAAAATAATAAAAATATATGCGAAGTGTACGCATTGTGGAGGAATATTATCCGGCTCTAATTCTTCTCTCGCTCGGCATTTAGTAAGTATTCTTTTTTATATTTTAAGTTTAGTTTATTTAAATACTAGTTTTTTTATATTTAAGTTTAGTTTATTTAAATACTAGTTTTTTTATATTTATGTTTAGTTTATTTAAATACTAGTTTTTATATATATATGTTTATTATATTTGTGAATTTAAAATTATAGGAATTCATGAAATTAAAAATATAGGAATTTATGAAATTAAAAATATTGGTGGACAACTTATTATATTTGTGAATTAAAATTATAGGAATTCATGAAATTGAAAATATAGGAATTCATGAAATTGAAAATATTGGTGGACAACTTATTATATTTGTGAATTTAAAATTATAGGAATTCATGAACCTAAAACAATTTGATGTAATTCTAGTTATTCATAACTTAGTTATTCATTCTAATCGTAATACTAGTAGATATAACCCGGAGAGTGGTGTCTAGAATAGTCACGATCGGCTTGTGGTTGTTGGATTTTCCGAAAGGTTTTAAACCGAAAGGATCCTGCCCCCCGACTGACCTGCCTGGCCACTCTTTGCTTGGTAGTCAAACGTATTACTTTAGAATCAATAACTATAGTTTAATACTTGAATTAAATACATGAACTTGGTTAAATATAGTTTAGTACTTGAATTAAATACATGAACTTAGTTAAATATAGTTTAGTACTTGAATTTAATACATGACCTTAGTTAAATATAGTTTACATTACTTGAACTTAATTTATTCTAATATAAACTTAAAAAAATTAGACTAAATGCTTGGCGCGACAAGCCGCTGCGGTTGAGAGTCAAACTC
This sequence comes from Pulicaria dysenterica, assembly GCA_947179395.2. NCBI lineage: Eukaryota > Viridiplantae > Streptophyta > Magnoliopsida > Asterales > Asteraceae > Pulicaria > Pulicaria dysenterica. The sequence continues at coordinate 60,621,002 of OX359291.1, read as the reverse complement.
AAGTTGATGGTCAAACATGGCGTTTCGATGCCGCTTTAGCTCAAGAATTAAGCATGCAGTTAACAATACAAGAAGCATTACCATTTGACTTTTTCTCCCCCCCAAGAGTCACAACTTTTATCAAAAAAGCTTTACAACCTCATTATTCCTCTGTAAGTCGAAGAACTCTTAAACGTAGAGCTATGACAAAATGGAAAATAATATATCAAGACTTAAAAGAATTTTTTACTAGATTCGATGGTAAAGTTTCCATAACCACTGACATTTGGACCGCTCCACATACAACCCATTATTCATTTATTTGTGTTACGATACATTGGATAGACCCTAAAACATGGTTTATGCAAAAACGTATTATTGCTTTTGAAAACTTTCCTCACCCGCATGGAGGTGAACAAATTTACGATATTTTATTAAGGATTTTTAACGGTTTTGGAATTAAAGAAAAAATACTTTCAATCACCCTAGATAATGCAAGCAACAATACAAACGCTATGGGACGATTGAAAAGAGTTTTAAACCCAATATGTGACGGGGAATTTTTGCATGTACGTTGTTGTTGTCATATTTTCAACCTCGCGGTCCAAAAAGGTTTGGAGTCTATGGAAACTTGTCTTTTGAAATTTAGAAGATTAAATGAGACAATTTTTAAAAGCGGACCCATCGCATTCGAAAAATATGAGCATTTTTGTAAAACAAAAAGAAGAAGATGTTTGAGACCTCTCATAGATATGCCTGTGAGATGGAACTCAACTTATAAAATGATAGGGCGTTTGATACAAAATAAGGATTTACTTACCGAATATCATCGAGAACACCTACCCCAATTATATGAAGTACTTACGGAAACTGATTGGAATATTTTAGAAGAATTACACATCGGTTTGGGAGTTTTGTATGAAGCCACATTGATGCTATCACAAACATATTTTCCATCATCTCACTCAGCTATGATAGGTGTTTATGAAATTTTGAGAACATTAAAGTCTTTTGGTTCTTTGGATCAAAGGTGGGATATGATTACCAATGAAATGTGTGAAAGTCTTGTGAAATATTTTAAAGAGTTTCCAACAATTTTTTTGATTGCTTCGGCATTAAACCCTCTTGTTAATTTTAAGGGTGTAATGGAATCTTTAACTTCTATCGGGGAAGCATTGGGTCAATCTCCATATGAGATTACGACAAGTATATCAAAATTTGAAAATTGTGTTAAACAATTATATACTATTTATGATAATGAATGTGCACCACGGGGAGAAGTTGCTTCCACCCCGCGGTCTTCGACTTCACAAACATCGGCTACTCGGCCAAACAATACTTTTAGCATTGGATCGTCTTGGTTACATAATGTAACTCAATCGAAACGTACACGAGTTCAATCGTCTTTAGACGAACTTTCCATATATAAAGAAACTGATTACAATAGTTATATTGTCACCGAAGATTTTGCAAATTTTGATGTATTAAAATGGTGGCAAGAAAGAGAAAACGTTGGTCAATTTAAGATCCTAACCCGTATGGCTAGGGACGTACTAACCGTCCAAGCTAGTAGCGTAGCTTCGGAATGTTGTTTTTCTCTTAGTGGCAGGATTTTAAGTGCACGACGGTGTATGTTGAAGGCCGAGTCGGTGCAAATGGCGGTGATGCTTAAGGACTACTATGATTCTATGGAAAGATGTCAAAACGATGCAGATCTCGAAGAAGGCTTAACTAATTTGGAGGAAGCGATTATGGAAGACGATTACAACAGGGACTTCGCATCGGGAACATCAAACACTAACACTGAAGCTGAAACTGAAGAACCCGAACCCGGCGAAGAATACGTTGACGACACTCAAAATAGAATGAACGCAGGTTCATCATCCAACGTCCACTCGAACGAAGTCGCCTATTATGGGCATGTGCCATATACCGACGATAGTTACAACTATTGGAATTTCAATTCCGACTATCCATTTTAGTAGTTGTCTCTTTATATTTTGTGACGTTATTTCTTTCGAACAATATGTATTTTTCGGGTCTCTAACTTGGGGTGATGGCAATGCCGAAGCTCCATTGCTAGAGTTCCCTTTTCTTGTTAAAAAAATAAATTAAGTTTCAACAATATGTAATTTTATTTCGTAATTGTATCGCAATGTTATTTATATGTTTTTATTAACTTGCAATTATATATGTTTATATTTTATAGTTTATAACTTGCAATTTTTTTAAATTAACAAGTCACTTTTTTTTTCAAACAAAAAAACGAATCGAAAACCGGAAAATTTTAAACCGAAACTAAAAAAAAACCCGGAAATGTCTAAACCGAACCGGAAAATACCCGAACGAAAAACGGACCGGTCCAGGACCGAAGTCGGACCGGTCCGGACTTGGACCGGTCCGGAAGTGGTCTAGGACCGCCCGAAGACCGAATTTATCGAAATGGTCTTACGCGAAGACCGGTCAGCCGAGGACCGGACCGGCTGTGGTCTAGGACCGGTCCAAGACCGATTTTGCCCATGTCTAACTTACACACTCAACCCCCATTCCCAACCACCCATTCTCCTTACACGCTATCACACGAGTGTATTCATTTTCCTTTTTTTTAATTAAAATTTATTTAACATAAGCGGTAGGAAAACTAAACCCAAGTTTATTTTATCTTTTTGGCACTTTATTTACATATCAGTTTAAAAATAGAGTAGAAGATTCCTCAAGCTAGCATCATCTTATTTAAATATTAATGTATTTACAACTTACTTAAATCAATAAACAATTATATTATATAGATACATTTCACTTAAATGTACTGTGAGATAAATTAGGTGTTGTTAGCTGCATTAATTATTACCGTTAAAAATATTAATGTTGTAAATGAAATAAACAAAATAATTGTTTGATTGTATGTGAAAGATAAATTGATGTTTAATTCTATGTAGAATCAAAGACACAACAAGTAAAACTCAACATGAGATGTTCCCCATGTAAGCTTCAATTAAGTTATTTATTCTTTTAGATTTTACTATGATTATATTTGTAATTTTATTAACCTCGTTCTTACACGTCAATTGTTTTTCTAAATTAAGTTAAATCTTATGTTTTACAATCCTAATAACACTCATCCAGACATATTTTATTAATAGTCTCTAAATCTTAAAAACTGTCTATTTGTAATGCTTTATAATATCCAACCCTAACACATAATTATCAATTTTAGCTGTACAAGCACCAATACTTTGATCTCATATTTGAAAATCAATTAACAAAAAAGTATAATTTATCAATTTTAGTAACTATATCTTTATCACTATAGATTCACAACTAAGCACTATTAATATAACCATTAACTATTGACTAAAACCGTATTTTATTTGACGCTATTAATATACCAAAAACTATGAACATATCTCAAGGGAGATAGATAGTATCAAAACCAAGAAAGTAAAACTCATGAAGCCCAATGTACAACTGACGTATGCACAAAGAAAGTAAAAAGTGATAGAGCAGCAATGATGCTTGGCAAAGTTAAAGCAAGCATCCATACCTGTTTGATGCCAATATGAATGAGGGTGGAGCATCACCTTCATACTTAAAACTACAACGTAGGAAAGTAGATTTAACTAAAAATGTTGCATGAATCATTACAAAAATGTCACATAAACAACAGATTAGACCCTAAATTTACCAAATCTATCAAATACAAACCAACACCATCGAGCCTTAAATTAACCAAATCCATCACCGTGTTTTTTTATATGGAGCATATTCACCCAAATGTGTCAAAAATGCAAACACATATGTGAAACACACCAAAAACTAAAGAAAGAAATACACATTGACCGACATATCTAGAACCTAACATGTATACTTAGTTCGAGATTCAAACCTAAACCCAAACACAAATAAGAGAAAGAAGACAAAAGGGGAAGAAGATATACAAAAATTGTCGGAAGTAAAGATAAGAGGAACAATGTCTTGCATAGCATGTGGCGTAACATGGCATGGTCGGAAATTTTTTTGTCGGCCGGAAAAGGGTAACAGATCGTTGTCGCCTATTGAAGAACCTGAGAAACCGGAGAAGTTATTAACCACAAAGGAAGATTGTCTCAAAGGTCAACGACGATTCTACGACACAGGGGAGTAGTCACGACGGAGTTGCGGTGGAGAGCCTCAAAGAGGTCGGAGTAGAAGTCGCCAACGAGTTTCAACTTGTAGAAAATGAAAGCTGTGAAGGGGAGCCGGTGATAAGAGGCGGTGACGGGCGTGGCTGGAGTAGGATGGTGACCGGAGAGGATAGGAGATAAGGAGAGAGGATGTTTGTTTTTGATAGGGGCAGGGGGTTTTGTTTTGTGGAAAGAACAAAAAGAAGAAGCAGCAGATATACAAATCAAAAGGGTCCGGTTATGCACACGGATTTCGTGTGGCTAGCAAAAATAATTTCGCATCTCCCAAATGCGAAATAGTACTTTATGCCACACATTTCGCATCTACTAAATGAGAAATATGTGAGACATATTTCCATAAACTCAAAAAATGTCAAATATGCACGTATCTCCAACCTCAAACAGCAAACCCATTATATTAATTTAAAAAAGATGAAAAAGACACTTGTACTTCATGCATAAAAAGATGCACATCCACTCACACATTATATAATTTTAAATGTCCAACTGCTTCATCACAGTTGTAAATGTCAAATTAAATGTAGCTTTCCAAGAAGTCTCTCTCTGCTCATTTTACCTTCCGAACAAAACAAGTCACTCTCTGCACTCCCTTCCTTCCTCTCTCTATTACGACCGCCGGAAAGCGACACCGCCGCCGGACAGCGAGCACCACCCCTCCGGCCTCTCTCAACGCCCGTCTCCTCTCTCTACTCTCTCTCTTCTCTAGTTATTCTCCACCTCCGCCAGATCTGCTCATCCAACTACCACCTACCAACTACCAACTACCACCTACCACCTCCGCTGCTCATCGATAAAAACCGACCACCACCGTCGGCTCCCCTGACTCCACTGCAGCAACTCTCACCTTGTCTCTCTCTCCACTGCAGCAACGACTCAACCAATGGGTATAATTTTCACGTCTCTCTACGGTGGTAAGATGGTGTCGCGGTTGTGGTTGTCGGTTTATACTTCACCGACGAGGTCACCTCCTTCCGGCGACTCACACGTGTCTTCCTTCTTCGCTCTCTTCCTCCTCATACCCGTTGTCCACCTGCACCCACGAACTCCGGCGACCAAGAAGTTATGTTTAGACTTCACCGACGAGGAAGTCATGATTTGGATTTGTACTTTTTCTTTGTTCAAGATTTCAAAAAAGAAGATCTGGGTTTTATATAGGTTTTCATCATGTAGAAAAAAGATGATAAACATAATAAAATATTAAGGGCTACTCTGTTTGTAATTAATAATTAAAATTTGAAAAAGATGTGAGATTGTAAAGTGGACAAAAAGCATATATCACATTTCCTTTAAATCATTTTATCTAAAGGTTTGAATTAAAAAGAAAAAAACAGTGTGCAAAAGTTAAAGTGATACACTAAAGATCTGACCCAACTCTATTTCTCAATTCGTAGATGCGAAATAGGAGTGTGAGCAATAATTCTATTAGAGTGTTGGTAATGGTCACCTATTATCACACCCACCACATTGACGTCAGCTTTTTTTTCTTATCACTTAGCTTATCACTCACCCCCGTAATGATCACTTTCTATCACACTAAATTTTGGAACCCACTTAATATCCACATATTAACTACTAACCAATTACAATAGGCTGCAAACTTACAATTGATGTGGGGTCCATATGAAGAGCCTACCACGAGGAAAGAGAAAATGTAGAGATATTCACGCCACTTTTGAATTACGCCGCGATGGAGTCGGTAAACGTGTTAATGACGCCGTACATCTTTCACTCCCCTTTTAAAACACCTACCATACCCTTTACTCTTAGTGTCAATAGATCAACCCAAATCAAAATGGTTGATTAGTATCAAGGTGTTACAGGACAAGAGTCATTAATTTAGGGTGTAGTCTCATTTTATTAGATAGGTATATATATATATATATATATATATATATATATATATATATATATATAGAGAGAGAGAGACAGACACACAATTTTATATAATATATACATAGCTACAAAATACATAAATTAAAAATACAAAATAAAACGTTTATTAAATAAAAAGTATGAGACTAAAAATACATTAATTAAATAGTACGAATTCTAGAAAAGAAAATACTTAAACACCAAGTTATTAAAATGACGAAACTAAAAATAAAACAACTAAACATGTGTTATATAAAAACAAAGATACATATAGATTATATTTTATTTTGATCTCTTCACAACGGGTCATTCAAATTTCTCGTCACTCGTCCGACATAGTGCTAGGATCCGTATGATAAAATTTTCATCTCAGCATTCTTGAATTTTGTTTCTCTTTTCAATCATTTATAAATCCAAACTATTGTGGTAGCATTCAAAGTTTTTATTATTTTCAGTTATATGTTTTTCAAACAACTCATCAACTCGGCTCCTTGATGAGGATGTGGACTTTGCATCTTTAACTTGGTTGCTTTTTTGGAGGCTTTTGTACCAATTGGATGAATTCAAACTTGGACGAGTTCAAACTTTAATATCATCCAAGTTGATAGTAGGTTCTACATTAGATGAGCATCTATTGGCTCAAGATGCAGCCATTTTGGTATTTTTTTTAACCATATTCCAAATGTGTTCCAACTTGAAATCTACTTCATATATTGCAAAATATTGCTCAAGAACGAGTTTGCTTTTTAACACCAAATATATTTGGTTGAATGCATTACCTAGCTTATTAAAAATATGCCATTTTTTAATGTTTTGTTAAGTTCTTAAATCTATCGTGTTGTTTTCATCTTAATACATGCTAATCCTTTGCCAAACTCTCTATCACGTTGTGATGTGCCGATCATTCTATTTTTCGAAATATGCAACTAAGCTTTCACGAACAATATTTCTTCTTCTTTACTCCAAAATACCTTCTTTACGTGATCCATTTAATGGAGCATATACAGGAACATTATTCACAAACAAGAAATTATATCTAAGTGTGGCTATACTGAACTTTTATAATAATATGTTCATACTTCGATTGAGTTTTTATATATTTTGTAATGTATTTTAATATTAGTATGTTTTATCCATAATTATGTTGTTTATAAATTCAAAGCTCCTTATATATATTAAGCAAATTTTAAAAATAGAAGTACATTAAAAAGTAATTTAACTTAAATATCTAAACTCTACATAATATTAAAAAAAGTAAATAGGACATGTATATTATATTTGTAGGTTCCATCATTATTAAATTGAAAAAAAAGAGATCCCCCACCAATTTATATTCAATCGTGGTATCTCCGTTCAACCCTGCTTTTATTAAACCTCCTCCACAATTCATACCACTCGTATTAACACTTCATAAAACCCCTATTAACCTCCAATTGGAGATGTTATTAAGAGCATCCACTTGGGTTCTAGGCCAGTGGTAAGTGCTTAGCACTTTGGTGTTTGACCCAAGATCAAGGGTTCGAGTCCCGTCGTGCACAAAAAAAGGTGTAAATTTAAACCTTTTTTGAATGTCGTTAACATTAGGTTTTTTCAAATAATGGTCTAAATAAACCTCAATCAAGCTTTTACAAAAATTATATAAACATTCGATTGAGGTTGTTTCTCCAATTCTTAAGTATTCGTCAAATTGATCAGCTGTTCACAATAGGCGTATGGTAGCGGTACAATTTTGAAGAGGGGAAAGACCTTTTTGACCCAAAATATCATTTCTTTGTTTAAAATAAATAGAATGGTTAGTGATACCGCCAAATATTTGAAGGAATAGTTCCCTCCTCATACGGAACATTCGTCTCAAAATATTAGGTGGGATAACAGGACGTTCGTCGAAATAGTCTCTCCAAAGACGGTTGTCACCTTCATGATTTCTTTTTATATATTTTCTATTTCGAGTAGGACCTCTTGAACTTTCAGCAGTTGATTTTTCTTCTTCTAACTGTTTAAGGTCCGCATAAAGTTTTGTTGTTCAATTGTTCAACAATTGATTGATTATGAAATCGGAAGCAGAATAAGATGAAGATGACATAGTTATATATATATATATATATATATATATATATAGAAACTATCTTGTGGAATGATAACATAATAAGTCATCTTTATTTATACACAACTATCTTAAGGAATCCAGAAAATCGCCACGTCATGTTATCCTATCTTATGCAATCTAGAGAATCGTCACGTCATGTTATCCTATCTTATGCAATCTAGAGAATCTCCACGTCATGTTATCTTATCTTAGCGACGTCATGTTATCATATCTGATGCCATCTAGAGAATCTCTACGTCATGTTATCCTATCTTATGCAATCTAGTGAATTTTCTTATAAATACAAAGCATTCCCCAAAACTTATTATACCATTCTTCTCATCTTTCTACTCTAAACTAAATATAAATTCAAATTATTACACAAATCTTTATCTTCTTCTGACCCTGAAAACCAAAACAACCCTTTAAATTCTCCATACCCAAATTTTCTATACCCAAATCCTCCACACCCAAATCATCCATTCCCAAATCATCCATACCAAAACCCTATGTACCAAAATTATCCATACCTAAATACCCCGTACCCAAATATTCATTACCTAAATCCTTCGTATCCAAATCCTCAGTACCCAAACTCTTCGTACCCAAATTCTTCAAATCTTGCAAGTCCTATTGAAATCCAGACACAAAACATACTCCAAAAGTTATTTCTACTAACAAAAAGTCAAAAGCTAAAAAGGCCTTCCAATGTAAAGTAGAAGAAATATTGTTGGTGAAAGCTTTGTTACACATTTCAAAATATAGCATTATCGGCATGGCACAACTTGATAGGGAGTTTTGGCAACGGATCAGCAGGTACTATGATGAAAACAACTCAATAGATGTTGTAAGAACTAAACAAAACCTAAAAAACATTGATATTATGTTAATAAGCTAGTTAATGCATTCAATCAAATATATTTGGTTGAAAAGACAATACGTTAGCAGATGGTCTGAAGAAGATCTAAGGAAGTCATCTCTTGAACAACACTTCACAAGATATGAAGTAGATTTCAAGCTAGAGCACATTTGGAATATGGTTAAAGATCAACCAAAATGGCAATATGCGAGCCCTGCATCTGAAGCCACTAGATGTTTGTCAAATGTGGAACCTTCTATAAACTTGGATATCGAAGTTTCAACTCATCCAATTGGTACAAAAGCTGCTAAGAAAGCAGCCAAAGGTAAACATGCAAAGTCCACGTCCTTATCAAGGAGCCGAGTTGATGAGTTGTTTGAAAAGCATATAATCGAAAATAATGAAAACTTTGAACGCTACAAAAAACATTTGGATTTAAAAACGAGTTGAAATGAGAAAAAAACAAGAATACTGAGATGAAATTTTTTTACATGGATCCTAACACTATCTCAGAGGAGGGACGAGAAATTTGGATGAACCGTTGTGAAGAGATCAATATATAATATAATCTATAGGTATCGTCGTTTTTATATAATGCTTGTTAAATTATTTTTATTTTTATTTTCATGTTTTTTCAATAACTAGGTGTTTAATTATTTCATTTTCTAGTTTTAATAGTTTTTAATCAATGTATTTTTATTCTCGTACTTTTTATTTAATGAACGTTTAATTTAACATTTTTTATTTATGTATTTTGTATCTCTATAAATATTTTTATAAATTTATATATGTGTATATTATATATATATATATATATATATATATATATATATATATATATATATATATAATGCTGAAGTGGAAATCCATTAAACTATATGGAGTTTAATCGAGTGTAGAGGTTAAAGGATGGTGTTGGTGTTATATAGATAGTAAGATATAATTGTAATCATAATTAATGTCCCTCCACTAGCCACCGTATTTGACCTACCCCCTCTCTCTATTTATATCCTTTAATTGTATATGTACGTGAGCACCTAATTTTTATTTTTATTTTGCATTCAATATGATTCATGAACACTAATCAAATTTATGTGCATTTGTTCATAAAAAAACTTAACGTGGATCTTTTTTTGTAGTGTATTTAAGAAAACAAATAGATAGTTTTGTTTTACGGGTATCTGCATGTAAAAAATTACTCGCAAAAGTGTAGATATTGCATATCACAGTCATGTGTAATCCAGTGTAAAAAAATATCAAACGATGTGTTATTAAGACTGTGCAATTGGTGTGCTTTGAACTACGGGTTTATTCCGAGTAAAATATTTTGTCACAACCTCGTTTTAAATTTATTAAAACGATAATACAAAGCAGATATTCAACAAGACTCGGGCAAGTATGACCAGATCAATAGCAGTATAGACTCGGTAAGAATGGATATCATACCGCAAGGATAGAAAGCTACAAATACTTTATCATCATTGTTGTTTGCCCAGCAAAATCAACAATAAGCAAGCAAGTAACAAGATTAATTAAATAAACTAGGCAACTAAATCAGATTAACACCGAAGGCACAAATAGATAAAGATTTACTCAAGCTTTCGGATCATCCTAACTAGTCATGGCAATAACTATAACATAAATCAGAATATGAAGATTTGATAAGATTAAGCGTGAAGCATGTTGTTCTAATACTCAACAAAACCACATTATCATGCAAGAATCATCACTCGAGTTATCAAGACTCAAACTCAAAAATCTAACATGATCATGCAAGTAATGGAATATCATAATTCAAATACAGATCTACCAGATCGCGTCCAAATCAGATTACATAGACATATCTTTTCAAATGACTTGTCCAGTAGTCCTCAAAACCCAAAAAGGTGTCAAAGCAGATAACATAGTTAAAACAAACAAAAACAGCAAACTATGGTAAAAAGGGCCCTTGCGGCCGTTAGGATTCCTCCTTGTAAGGGTGGTCCCTGCTTTTGGCCGCAAGGATTTCTCCTTTTGGCCGTAAGGACAGGTCCGACAGTACAGTGCATTTTAGTTCATTTTTTTTAAAGGAATTCAACAACGATAAACAATCTAGACTTTCATTTAAGATCATAAACACATGAAAATAGGTATAATGAGGTCACAAACTCATCAAAATTCAAACCAAACAATGGGATTCAAGATTAAGCCACATGATTTCCAAAGATATGAACATGTTAAACCTACCATTTCTAGTAAAGTCAATACTTTAAAACATGAAAATGTTCACAATGAACACTGAGTCCATATTATCAAAGGCATATGTGTGAGTTCATTTCAACATCTAACATGTCCAAAAGCATTTTGTGAATCCTTTATTCAACTTGTAGCATATTTGGCCAATGAATACACCAAATTAACTAGATTTTCATCTAAGATCATAAGGCATGCATAAAACAACCATACGAATAACATAACCAACATGGATAGACCTGAAGATGATCCAAAACATGTCTCAACAATGATTTCTAATGAAAACCATGCAAGATGTATCATTTCTAATAACAAACTTAACATTATATTTTATATAATCAACACATCATTCTTGAATATCCACATACTTTGAAATGTAGGAGTTATCCTAACACATCAACAAACATGAACATGGTTAGATTAAACACACAAACATGATTAAACACACTTGTATCCAAGATTAAACATGCTTATTTGAATCAAGTCAACATAAAAGTCAAAATAAAGATTATACTGTCATAACTAGCAAAAATCATCTTGACCCAAGTGAAATGAGTTTAGTTATCCATGTACATCAATATAAGTACAACAACATCTGGAACACATGGTTACATGATCAAAAATCAAAGATGGAAAGATTATACCCAAGCTAAAGCAAAGTAAAACTTGTAAATCCAAGCTCTAAATGTTGTTCGAAGCCTTCAATCCAAGCTCTCCTCCGTAGAATCACGAAGATATGCTTGCTGTAGTGTTAGGGGTCAAGGGAGAGTGTTTTGGGGGGTGAAAATTCGAATTAGGGTGAAACATAGAACTCCTTTGCAAATGGGCAGAAACTGTCATTTAATGTGCTGTAATAGGGGTGCTTACGGTCGTAAGTACCTCCTTTACAGCCACAAGTTGGGCACCAACTCTGACATGCCAGCTACAAGTTGTAGAATGGCAGTTTATGGATAAGGTACCCTACGGCCGCAAGGCAATACCCTTGCGGGCATAAGGGGGTTTTCTTCAATGTAAGGTTAACTTCAAAGATGATTAAGTGGAGCATCTTCTCTAGATGGCCCTTGCTGCCGCAAGGGAATAATTTTGTGGGCATAACGGGTTGTTTTTCATCAATGTTTACTTTTCTTCAAATTCACTTGTTTTACCCAAATGTTTCACTTTATGCTCTTGTAAGCCTGCATGGTGAATGATAAGCAATTTAGATCGTTAATTAGACTAATCACCTTGGATTCGGGCTAATAATGGGGGTATTTCGGCACATAGAATATGCATAAAAATACATATATCAGCAATGTTCTGTTGTACAATTTGTGTAACACTGTAAAACGTGCAACACAGTATAAAGACGAGCAATATAGTGCCAAAGTTGTGCAACATATTAACATTGTATAATATAGGCCAAAAGTTACACAACACAGCACAAAATGAGTGTAGCACGGAGTTTTAAGACAATGTAAATATTGTGCAACATAGTTTCAAAAATATTAATAAATATATGCAATACGGGTATCAAATGAAAGAGAATAATTTTAGCTTTTAAAGGTGCACATTTTTGAAAGGTTTACTATATAAAATATATTATTGGTTAGAAATCGGGGGTCTTGGGTACACTATACACAACAAACTTTTTCAAGAGCCTACTCTCCTTTTCAAGAGGTTGTCACTCTTCACTAGTTTTACCAAAATACCCCTCCAAGATTCAGCCACTTTTTTTTCATGCCCTTCCCCTTTTGTAATGTCTTTTGATTACAAGAATGCCATCAATCATATTAGCCATAGATTTAATTTGATCAATGGCTAGAATCGCTTCCTAGCCTTTCTTATAAAGCCCCTTCTTCATGGATCCCTACCCCAGACACACGAGATCGAAGAAACCGGTTAGTAGCTGATGTAGTTACGAGAATGGAAGAAATAGTAGGCGACTGATGCAATTACGACAATGGAATAGATTGTCCACGGCATATGTAATTACTAAAATGGAAGAGACCGTCCACGACCAGTGAAATCACCATAATGGAAAAATAGTCTTCGAGAAGTAATATGGTGGGTTTTGAGTACCAAATAGATTAATAGAAAAAGAAAATGATATGGTTAGTTTGTTAAACAAATGAGAGTGGAGATGGCATGGTGAGGAGAGAGAGAATTTATAAATGGTTTAATTATCCTTAAACTGCATTTAATACATGGAACCATCAAAATACTTCTTACACCTATTATCAAAACATCCATTTTATTAGAAACCTAATCATATATATATATATATATATATATATATATGTGTGTGTGTGTGTGTGTGTGTGTGTGTGTGTTATAAATATATAGATATAAACATGTGGATGAACACATTTTCAAAACAAGCTACCTAGTGTCAACTTTACCATTAACTTATTGTCTACTAATTAATTAAAGCATCGCGGATCAATAGTGAATTTTGCAATATAAATACCCCATCTTGTAATAAAGAAAATTGACCTCTTGTATACTCTTTCATAAGTTATACAATTCTCCTACTTCTATTTCTTTCAAAGTTCTAAAATTATCTTTTTAATCCTGAGCTAATCATTGTTAAATTTATAACACCTTATTAGCACGAATTGAAGTTTCTACTTCTTAATCAAGAGCATGCAAGCACAAGAAACTAATCTTAAATAAGATAAACAAGTTGGAATGAAATGGAGAGCTAATGTATACAAGATAATTGTTCTATTCATACTATCATTTTTTTTTTTGAAAAGCATTCTTTCTATCATTAAATCCAAGAAATATTTCTTAAATTTAAAACCAACAAAAGCAACCATACAAACCATATCAAGCCAAGCTTGTGGGAAATGCTAGTTTCATACTACCTGATGTTACATTCATTTCGACAGACAATGCTTTATTTTCCCCAAATAAAAACCAAATCTATTAAGTTTTCTTGCTATATACCATAACGGATATAATACACGAAGTGTAAGTACACAAAATGAGAAAATTCTGCACATTACGGATAAGAGTTGAAAAACTACCACTACTTAATTGTGGACTAAATTATACACATAAAAAAATTGTAGAATCTCATATGGTAGTTAAAAAAATATTCAGTTGATCAACATTGATGAGGAGGATAATTGTGTTAGGGAGATAACCATTTTAACTTAATTAATCAAACTTGCATATTAAGATCCGATGGTAACAAAATTAGTGTCTAAAATTAAACTAGATTTGGATTATTCCCGCTGACACATTCATAACACTACTAATGAAGCATAAGCCTATTGGGTCACACCCAAGAAATGATTCCAGCAAGAGAATGGAAAAACTCAGGACAGAACTCAACGCGACGCGTTGTGCTTAGCGACGTGATACGTCACAAGACGTCATCGCAACGAGATGGGTTTAGAGTATGGCGTGGTCACGCTCCACGAAAAAATTATTAAAGTTGAATTATTGGCTCTTGAGTGGGATATAATTGATCAACTCTAATAAAGCTTTACGTAATATTATGCACGAAATATATATATATATATATATATATATATATATATATATATATATATATATATATATATATATATATATATGATTGATTAAGATATCCGTCATTTCTCTCTCACGTTCATATATACAAGAATATATACTTGAAGGTTAGAGTTCTTGAATCTTGAAGGTGATTTTATAGTATACTTTGTGTTGCTCTAGTTCTAGACTTGCTAGCACTCGTGGGATCTATTTATCTTGGTGTGGACTTCATTAGAGGGATTTTACTTTGGGTCCTTGTTCATCCTACATATCATCACCACTTATTAGCTACTTAGATCGAAAGATCTTCACTTAGAGTACATCTCTATCCTTCTTGCTTCATATATTTGTTGCTTAGTCTATGTTTAAAGTTTTGTTCCATTGGGTGTGTGTTAGTTGGCCTTTATAAAAATTATTACTATATGTTTTTCGGGCTTTTGTTGAGCCTATGACGGTCACCAACACCCAATAGTGGTAGAGTCATCTCTAACTTGGCTTTGCACTTTGTGGTCTAAAATCAGAAAATTAATTTTCTAAGTTAAAACTCGGTTTTGACTATCTTTGGCCAATATTGTTTATGGTTGGATAAATATGTATTTTTGTTCGCATATTTATATGTTTTATGGCTTGGCATGAAGTGCATAAAAACATATACTTAAGGTTCATGCGAGAAACCTTTTTAATGTGAGAAGTGCGATAAGTAATTTTAACCATTGATTGGTTTTTAATAGTAAACATAACTATTTTCTCTCTCTTAAATTAATTTTTCTCTCTCCAATTAGTTAATTTTCAGATTTTTACATTTACTTTTATTTTATTTGGTGTTCACTACTGCTCACAAACTTACGATTTACAAAATTATCGTTATGTATACAGGCTTCATTAGTGAACACCTCCACGCCTAACAATTATCAAAACTAATAATTAATTTTTTAATCCATATAATCTCATGTTCACTAGTGAGCATTTTACATGCATAATACTTTTTCCGGTGTTTAGATAGATTTGAAATCTTGATATTATGATCAGACAGTTAATAACTAATAATTATGTTCAACATTAAACAAATAAATTAACAAATTAAACTTACTTTCAACAATGAACAACCTAATATCAATAACTTGTAAGCCTATAAATTTCGAAGTTCTGTCAATATACAATTGTTTAAGTCAACTTAAAATCTTTACATAAATTTGTTCATTAAAAAACAAAACTAACTGTGTTCAAATTATGTGTTAATTTAAAAAAAACCATCAACTTAATACATATATTAACTAACGAAAATCAAAGTCTAAACAATACAATCACATAAAGTATATCAGAGATATATAAAATCCCAAGAAAGAAGTACTTAAAAAGTCTAAACAATACGATCAAAGGCTGCAATACAGGGGGAGGGGGACGGTTTAGTAGGGGAGGAAGGAGAGAGGAGAGAGGGTGTGTAGAAAACGCATAGGTTTTGACATGGTTACCAATTATTTTGTATGTGTGTGATGTATTTTTATATACATGGGTGATTAGCTTTTCAACATGCTAGATACTTTTTCCAAAATTAATAAAATCACAAGAGTTTGCTAAATATGATTTACTCATCTCGTGCGTTCACGATTAACAAATTAAACAAAAACTTGGTATTATATTTAAGTGAAAATTGTTTTGTCACTAATTTTGTTAATCAAAATAAAATGATTTTTTAACCGGAAAACAAAAGTCTCGTTTTCTAAATATAAATTGAGCACAGTCCATAAGATGACTCCACCCGAATCTAACAAAACTTGGATGATCGTCGAGCTTGGCACGAATCATTCCTTGCTTAGTTGCATGCAAGGTAAGGGTGGCAACTCACAAAAATTGGTTTTCAAGCTTAGCACGAGCCCATTGTTGGTCGAGAGTTCCACCTTATTATCTTGATGGATACTTACAAATACAAATTAAAATCCTTGTCTGATTGTCGAGCTTAGCACGAGTCTAACAAAATTTAAATTTGGATTTCATGCACGAAGGGATCAAACATGCCAATCAACAATTTGGTTGTCAATAGATCCCGCATGTGTCTAAGAGTTACAATAGAGATTGTAATCGATAATTTAATTATTGGCTTAAATAGCTTAATAAAATGATATGTGGTGAACCTGTCATTTTGTCAAGTAAAATATAGTTCTTAGCCTTGTTATAAAAAATAATTATTATATTGTTGGATAAAATATTTTAACAAGATTTTAAACTCAACTAACTAATACTATTCTGCTTTAAGATGGCTTCAAACACCAATACCACCACCACAAGCAATTTTTCACTACCAATTTTCCTTGAAAAGGAGAAAACAGATGGGAGCAACTTCATGGATGGGTCGAAAAAACTCAGGATTGTTTTGCGTCATGAGGGAAAGTTGCATACTGAAGAAGCCCTTCCCAAGGCAAGTGCTGCTACTACTGCTAATAGGGCCATGTGTGAGGTGTATGAAAAATGTCTCAAAGAGACAAGCGATATAACTTGCTTAATGGTAACCACCATGAGTCCCGAGCTTCAAAAGCAAATGGTACATTTGGGTGCATTTGACATGTTTAACCAGCCGAAGGAAATGTTCCAACAACAAGCTAAGGAAGAACGTTATGAAGGAGCTACTTAGGTAAATAAGCTTCAACATAAGGACCCATGTTTTACGAATGATATCACTCGTAAAGCGCTTGAGAGGTTGAGATTTAATAGTGGGAAGGAAATGTCTGTGGATATAATTCACAAGTCCTTACCTACAGCATATGATCCGTATATTGTAAGCTATCATATGCATGAAATGGATAAATCGCTAATGAAGCTACATGACATGCTTAAGACTACAGAGTCTAGCATTACCAAACATAAGACATCCTATTCCAATCCCGTCTTAGCTATCAATGAGGGCCGATCCAAAAGAAGAAGAAGAAGAAATTCATTATTACCCTTGAGGGTAAAGGTAAGGCTAAGGTTGGTGCAAACAAACGTAAGCCTACCTCAGATAACAAGGGTAAGGTGAAATCTCCCCAAGCTAAATATCTGAAAGATGTTGATTGCTTCTTCTGTTGGGAAGAAAGGACATTGGCGCCGAAACTACCCAAAGTATGTTGAGGGTCTTAACAAGCTCATGGCATTGAGCATTGGAGGCACCTTAGCTCTAGATATGTTCATGATTGAACTTCATAATACTTCTACTTCAGGTAGCTGGGTTTTAGATACTCTTTGTGGTACTCACATATGTAATATGGTGCGTGTGCTAAAAGAAAGTAGAAAACTGTATAACAAAGAACTGGATCTAATTATGGGGAACCGAGAGGTTGTTCTTGTAGAAAAGAAGGGAAGTATAAAACTGTCTTTTAGAAGCGGTTTTTCTATTACTTTACTTAATGTGTGTTATTCGTCTGTTGTGGCGAAAAACATTATTTCCTTTAAAGTCTTGTATGATGATGAATTTTCTTATGCGTTTAATAATGGAATAATAAGTTGTTATAAGAATGATGTTTGTTATTTCCAAGCATATCCATTTCATGGAATTTATGAGGCTAACGCATATATTAGAAGTAATAGAACAATCATGAATATTGATTCTAATTCCAAAGATAATTTAGACAAGTTTTCTTTGTGTCATAGTCATCTTGGTTACATAAACAAGACTCGTATCACCAAGCTCCAAGCGGATGGGATGTTGAAATCATTTGATCACGTGTCAAATAAGTATGTGAATGTTGTTTATTGGGAAAGATGACTAAATCACCCCTCACTGGCATAAATGAGATAGGTAAAGAATTTTTGGTCATTGTACACAATGATGTGTGTGGTCCATTCAAGCATTCCACAAGAGACAACTCAAGATACTGCGTTACCTTTACGGGTGATTATAGTAGATATGGTTATATCAATTTAATTAGACAAAACTCTAAAACCTTTAAGGTGTTCAAGAATTTTCAAAACGAAGTACGGAATCGAGTTGGAAAAAGAATAAGATACTCATCTGATAGAGGTGGTGAGTACCTTACTTATGAATTTCACGATCATCTTAAGAATTGTAGGATTATCTCACAATTGACACCTCCAAGTACGCTACGATTAAATGGTGTCACTTAAAGGAGGAACCGACATTGTTAGATATGGTTCGTTTTATGATGAGTCACACAGTGATACACATCAGTTTTTAGGGGTATGCTATTGAAATGGTTGCGAAAATCCTAATCTCATTCCAACAAAAAAGGTCAAGAAAACACCTTATAAGATATGGCACAAAAAAGCTCCGTATATAGCCTATCTCGAAGTTTGGAGTTGTCTTGCTTACATGTGGCGTGAAGCAGATGACTAATTAGTGGAGCTATGGGATATTTATTTTACAAACCTTTAGAGAACAAAATTTTTGTTGCTCGAAGGGCTGTATTTTTTTAAAGAGAATTAATATCCATGCAATCCAGTGAGAAGAAAATTAATCTTGAAGAAATTCAAAAGTCAACCAATGAAAGACTTGATGTTAGCACTAGCACTCAACCTAAAATGGTTGAAACCGAGCATGATAATGTAGAGGTACCTGACACACTTTCATTACCTACTCATAGATCTAGTAGAAGTCGCATTGATCCACATAGATATGGTTTTCTCATATATGAGGGTAGCGATTTATTGATGGATCATAATGAACCCACCAACTATCACAAAACTTTAGTGGGATCTGAGTCTACTAAGTGGAAAGAGGCAATGGAAAGTGAAATGCAATCCATGTCAGATATCTATGTTTGGGAATTGGTTGATCCTACCCCGGTCATAGGCCTATAGGGTCTAAATGGATCTTCAAGAAGAAGATCGGCGTGGATAGACTTATAGATGCTTATAAAGCTCGACTGGTGGCTAAATATTTCACTCAAACTCGTGGTATTAATTATAATATAACTTTTTCGCTAGTGGCTATGTTAAAGTCTATTAGGATACTTTTATCTATTGCCGCATTCTATGAGATATGGCAAATGGATGTGAAAACGGCCTTCCTCAAAGGGAAGCTAATTGAAGAGGTGTATATGACGTAACCTCAAGGTTTTTCACATCTACAACATCCTAATAAAGTCTGCATGCTAAAGAAGTCTATTTATGGACTGATACTTAAGCAAGCATCACGAAGTTGGAATCTTTGTTTTGAAGAGGAAATTAACGAATTTGGTTTTTTTAAAGAGCAAAGATGAACCTTGCATATAATGTCAGGGCTAGTGGGAGCATAATATTTTTCTTAGTTTTATATGTAGATATTCTACTTATTGGAAATGATATCCCAAATATGCAAGGTGTAAAACCGTGGCTTGAAATTTTTTTTCTCAATGAAAGACTTAGGAAAAGCAACATATATTTTGGGTATAAAGATATATAGGCATAGATATAGAAAACTGTATGGGCTCAGTTAGAGTCCATATATTGATAAAATCATGAAGAAGTTCAACATGGAAGATTCTAAGAAAGGGAATCTCCCTATATCGCATGAAGTGACATTGAGCAAGTCTCAAAGTCCTAGTTCCAATGAGGAACGAGAAGTAATGATGAGAGTTTCTTACGCTTCGCCTATAGGATCTATCATGTATGTTATGTTATGCACTCGCCCTGACATTTCGTGTGCTTTAAGCATGACGAGCAGATATTAGGCTAATCTAGGACAAACTTATTGGATAGAAATTAAGAACATTCTGAAGTATATTAAAAGGAGTACAGATAAGTTCTTAATATTTGGAGTTAAGAAATATCTCAGAGTCAAAGGATACTCTCATGCTAGGTTTCAAACTAACAGGGATGACTGCTGATCCCAATAGGGGTAGTTGTTTCTGTTAAATAGTGGTGCTATTAGTTAGAGGAGTTCGAAACCGGACACAGTTGCAGATTCCATTATATAACCGGAATACATTAAAGCTAGTGTAGCTGCAAAAGAAGCTGTATGGATGAGGAAGTTCATCCAAGATCTTAGTGTGGTTCCTAGCTCACAGCCATATTGAGATATTCTATCACAATGAGGGTGTGGTAGCTTTAGCAAAGGAACCAAGAGCTTTTAAAAGGACTAGGCATATTCCTAAGAAATATCATTTCATCAGATATGTTATTCAAAATGGAGATATTGCTATAAGTAGTATACCTACGAAAAGAAATTTGGCGGACCCGTTCATTAAGCCATTATCCATAGTAAAGCATGATTCTCATACTGAATCTATTGGTATTAGATTTGTTGAGGACTTGGCTTGAGTGTTTCATTTTACTTTTAATTGATATATATATATATATATATATATATATATATATATATATATATATATATATATATATATATATATGTGTGTGTGTGTGTGTGTGTGTGTGTTCATATGTAAATTTGGGAACTTAAATCAACAATGAAATTTATGTTTGTTTTATTTATATAGAAGGGATCTATATAATAGGCATGATGTGACTAAATTAATTTAGTCTTTATTGTGTTCCAGCTAAGTAGGTAGCTTCGCTCCATTGATTCTATAACTCACCATAGCAAGCTAAGCTACTATGTCTGAGTCGTTACTAACAACCGAGAAGCCAGTCTCTCAGCTGATAGCAAGCTCATCGGATCATGCAGCTCCTAGTCTGGTCATAGAAAGAAGGAAGTCCGAACTCAAAGCCAGTGTCTGACCCAGCTGTCCTTAGTAGACCGGAAGCCAGATAAGGAAGTCTGGTCTAGCTCTCGAAAGTGTAACCACTTCTCCGAATCTTTATACATTCTAAAATTTCATTGTCGGTCATTCTTCATGAGAAGGAAGATGAATAAAGACACAGGTAAATATTGGTTAAATATTCATGGTCGAATATAAGAAACGCAATGTTTACTTGTACTTGAAATAAGTTTCAAGTGACCGGAAGACTCATACCTGAGTTTACTTCTTGGATTACATCACGAGTAACTCACGATGATAATATCGTACTATCCTTAAACCGGAGATGCATATTTCTACAAAACATGAATATGTTTTTTTTATTACTCTCTAGCATTGTTCGTAACTAGCTGCTATAAGGAGAGTTCTTCGGGAAATCATGATTCATGTGGCAGGACTATGCAGTCAAAGGATTTATTCCTCAATTTAGAGAGATATCCAATGGGCCTCTCGATGGTTAAATGTTGACACTAAATGCATATGATCTAATAAAACTTACTTTATGGTCACTATAAATCAGATATTGAGAAACATAGTCGTGAATGATATGAAGATTGACATAATTCCATGTCTCGTATTCACACGGATATCATGAACAAAAGGAAAGATAATCACTTATTTATAGGACTGTTATTTTAGTATTGGTACTTGTCATGCATGACATACCCTATGCTAACTTAGGGGCATAGATGCCTTGCTAGAGGACAACATATATTTGTGTTATTTTTAGTGATCGCGACACGAGTAACTCACGATGTTTACTTGTACTTGAAATAAGTTTCAAGTGACCGGAAGACTCATACTTGAGTTTACTTCTTGGATTACATCACGAGTAACTCACGATGATAATATCATACTATCCTTAAACCGGAGATGCATATTGCTACAAAACATGAATATGTTTTTCTTTGATTACTCTCTAGCGTTGTCCGTAACTGGCTGCTATAAGGAGAGTTCTTCGGGAAATCATGATTCATGTGGCAGGACTATGCAGTCAAAAGGATTTATTCCTCAATTTAGAGAGATATCCAATGGGCCTCTCGATGGTTAAATGTTGACACTAAATGCATATGATCTAATAAAACTTATTTTATGGTCACTATAAATCAGATATTGAGAAACATAGTCGTGAATGATATGAAGATTGACATAATTTCATGTCTCGTATTCACACGGATATCATGAACAAATGGAAAGATAATCACTTATTTATAGGACTGTTATTTTAGTATTGGTACTTGTCATGCATGACATACCCTATGCTAACTTAGGGGCATAGATGCCTTGCTAGAGGACAACATATATTTGTGTTATTTTTAGTGATCGCGTCACGTTCAAGTGGGAGTCTGTTGGATTATGCACGCTGACACACACGAATTCATAACACTACTAATGAAGCATAGGCCTATTGGGTCACACCCAAGAAATGATTCCGACAACACTTAATGAATGAGAGAATGGAAAAACCCTGGATAACACACGCGTCATGTTGTGCTTAGCGACGCGTTGCATTAGAAGGCGTCATCACAATGCGATGGGTTTCTGGTCACGACGCGATCGGGCTCGAGATAACAATTACTAAAGCCGAATTATTGGCTCTTAAGTTGTATATAATTGATCAACTTTAATAAAGCTTTACCTGATGATTATGCACAAAATATATGTGGAGATATGCATATGATTGACTAAGATATCCATCATTTCTCTCTCAAGTTCATATATACAAGCATACATACTTGAAGGTTAGAGTTCTTGAAGCTTGAAGGTGATTGTATTGTATACTTGGTGTTGCTCTAGTTCTATACTTGCATGCACTCGTGGGATCTACTTATCTTGGCGTGGACTTCCCTAGAGGGATTCTATACTTGCATGCACTCGTGGGAGCTACTTGGATCGAGAGATCTTCACTCGGGGTACATCTCTGTCCTTCTTGCTTTAGATATTTGTTTCTTAGTCAATGTTTAGAGTTTTGTTCCATTGGATGTGTGGTGGTTGTGCATATGACGGTCACCAACACCCAAAAATTTAATCTTAATATGTATAGTTAAGATTAGACTTGTAATTTTCTATGTAAGAGAGTAACTGTTGTGATCAGCTAAGTGCACCAGATCAGCTAACACCTCAACTATGATCACCTAAATAAGTTACATGGACAATACCTATTAGGTGAGCAATTTTGCGTCATCAGATGCGACCTAGAGATCAGCTGAGTGACAAAGAGATCAACTCAGTACCAAAAGATCAATCAGCTAAGTATCCTATATGATCATTTGAGCAACTTATATTAATTAGCATAGAGATTCATAAGCTAATCATTCATTTGATCCACAGCATAGATAATAATAAGCTGAGCTACACTTGGATTAGCATATCTTTTATCATCATTCTTTTCATCAACTTATTGTCCGAAAGATAAGCTCATAACTTCATTCACTTCATTCTTTCACCAAAGTACAATGGTTAGTTGATCGTGATTTTAAGTTATATTATTTTCAATTTACTTTCTTTCTTTTGAAAATGGTTAGTTGATCGTGATTGTTCATTACAACCTTAGACCTTCTATTTGTAAAAGTATTTTCTTGTTTTATTCTACCAAGTAGGACAAAAATGATGGAACTTCAATCTATAGAAAATGAAAAAGTTACCTTCGAAAGAAGAGGGTATGTATGCTTTATATATATAGGGGAGGGTTCGAAAGAAAATTGTTTTTCGTATGAGAACTGCGAGAACCAATCTTAGCCCTTAATTCAAATTAATCAATGGCTAAGATTTTTTTGCGGCTCATTAATGGCTCGTTAATGACGTATTAAATCAAGTCTCGCAAATTAATGACGGCTCAACCGGACGCGTTGAGTAAATATATAAATTACCAAACTACCCCTATTAATGAGTCATAATGGTGTTAAAAACATTTCTCGCATTTCTCGTACAAGGGAGGATTGGGCGGCTAAAATTGGTTCTCGCAATAAAAAATGGTTCTCAAATTAAAATTTTCCTATAAAAATGGCTAAGATCCGTTCTCACAGTTCTCATACAAAAATCAGTTCTCGTTTGAACCCTCCCCTATATATATGCAAAAGCTCAAATGAGAACTGTTTTTCATACGAGAACTGCGAGAACCAATCTAAGCCGTCCAATTCCCCCTCCATTAATGTCATCACCCTCCCATGAATTTATCACATGTACCCTGCCATACTTGATCCCCTCCACGCTCAACATCCATGAATTCCACTTATCAAATCAGCGGCTTGGTTCTCGCAGTTCTTGTACCAAAAACAGTTCTCGTTTGAACCCTCCCCTATATATATATATATATATATATATGGAAAGGTTCACTCGAGAACTGTTGTTAGTGTGAGAACCGTGAAAACCAATCTCAGCCGTTCCTTGGATATGTCATGGATGGTGAGCGTGGAGGGATAGAGTGTGGCAGGGTACATGTGAGAAATTCATGGGTGGGCAATGACATTGAACAAAGGGAAATTGGATGGCTCGGATTGGTTCTCGCACTAAGAATGGTTCTCACATGAACTTTTTCCTATATAGGGGAAGGTTCATGTGAGAACCGTTGTTAGTTCGAGAACCGCGAGATCAATCTCAGCTATTCCTTGGATATGGGAAGTTTCATGGATGGTGAGCGTGGAGGATAGAGTGTGGCAGGATGCATGTGAGGAATTCGTAGGTGGGCAATGACATTGAAGGAGGGGAATTGGACAGCTCAGATTGGTTCTCTCGATTTCGCACTAAGAATGGTTCTCGAATGAACTTTTTCATATATATATATATATATATATATATATATATGCGTAGAGGAAGTTTCATGCGAGAAGCCTTTTTAATGCGAGAAATGCGAGAAGTAATTAGGACCATTAGATGATTTAATCAAGGGTCAAGATGTAATCTGGTTTTTTTGTAATTAAATTGAGTTAGATAAAATATAAAGGACATAATAGACATTTTATCACAATCCTATCATCACCAAAATTAAATCTTATTAAATCAACCCTTTTACCTAAATTAACTCTAATTATATCCCCCCTTTTATATATCCTCTTTCTTACGTACCTCACCAAGAGATTAAGCAACCCTAATTCACAGTCGCTCAAAAATCAAATCATTGAGAATTCCCCACTTCCGGCGAGAACCTCCAGCACCGCACACTACCACAACGCACGACGCCTCTTGGAGAAGAGAAATACGGATACTCACCTCACTACCCATCGTTATGGTTGAGCAACCCATAAAAATGACAACCGCACCTCCGTCACTCTACATCTTCTTTCGTCGTAGACTCGTCACAACGCTCCGTGAATCTATTGCCACAAACATCCAAACAATCAAAACCGAACTTAATGAACGAAAAGAACCGATCGGCTCTAAATGTCGTTGACGACGGCTGTGCGTGAACAACAAATGTTTGAAGCTTTTGTTACCAACAAACCAGATCCACCAACGAGCACTACCATAGTCGTGGCTGTTGTGTGGATCCACCAATGAGCACCGCGTGCCCTCTTCAAAACACTTTATCTACGTTCCGAACTCAATGCAGCCGTCATGTAATCGTTTTTTTGTTTCTTAGTTTTGATTTAGATATGTTTTGAATTCTTGATAAACTCTGAATTTTCATTTAGTATTTTTTGTGTACGTGTCAATTTGGCAGCTTTCAATAACAGTAGTTTAGCTATGAATAATTTAGTATTTTGATGAATCACTCACTATAATCCGGTGTTATATTTCTTTTTTTCTTTTTTTAACTTTTTTTTCATGGATTTGTAACTTTACAGTAGATGTCGATGTTTTGTGGCTTTGCAAGAAATAAAAAGGGCTCCTTTTTACTTTGTTCATCAGTGATTAAGAAGTTAATTTTTAAAGGTTTGTAAATTGTTCATCAATGATTATACATTTAAACTTGCATTTGTGATAGATTAATCTATCTATCTATCTATCTATCTATCTATCTATCTATCTATATCTATATATAAAAGGCTTACCAATTTTCCTAAAATAACTAAAATTGAGATTTAATCAACCAATCACAATCTCCAATTTTAAAATAATTCAATTTCAAAAACAATTTTAGAAAGATTAATGTTTAGAATTATAAATCAATTACGAGGTGGTTATATGTAAATTGTGAGGGGATATTATAAAATATGGGAGGGGCTTTTAAGAAAATATGAAGGAATTTTTATATTAATGTAATTAATTATAGGTTGTTTATAAATTATGTTCAGTAACTTGTGATATATTTTGTTTAGAGAAAAAATAATTATATATTTACGACCATCTCATTTTTATCTACGTTTTGGTATAAATTTTATTGTAATATGACACTTTTTTTAAAGTTAGTATATTCTTAATTTTTAGTTATCCATTAATAGTAGTGGGTAAGTAAATTTTGTTTAGTTGAGTAGGTTTTTTTATGCTTATGATGATAAGTTGAGTGGTCAACTTAATATGTTATTCAAAGTGTTTAGTTATTGATTTTAAAGCTTTTTCAATCTTATTAGAAAGATTGATGAAACCCTTTATATAATAAGGTTTAAAATAAATAGTATCATTAAAATATGATATATTATATATTTAAAAATATAAGTTCAGAGATATAAATATAGATGTTCTTAACAGTCCTGAAACTATATTATTAGTGTAGGTAGTTAGCCAAAGGTAACACTAAAATAGAAGTGTTAATTTTTTATACACAAAACATGAAATCATTCTTATTTTTTAATATTAAAAGGTGAGTCATTATTTTTTTTCTTATAATTCGGCTTTAGAAGTGGAATGATGTTCATGTTATGTTACTTAGAAATCTAGATCAGTTTAAGGGTTTATGCAATGGAACAAGTCTATAAATTGTCGGCTTGGTGCACATGTTATTGAGGCCAAAATCATTTCTAGAAAGATCATTGGTAAAATTATATATATTCCTTTAATGAAGTTTATTCTATCATATACAAAACTTCCGGTTAAGTTTCAAAGAAGACAATTTTCTCTGATGTTGTGTTTTGCTGTGACGATTAACAAAAGTCAAGGACAGTCACTTTCAGAAGTTGGTTTATTTCTCAGGAAACCTGTGTTTACACATGGTCAATTGTATGTTGTAGTTTCACGTGTTAGAATTAAAAAAATATTAGAAGTCTTGATTTGTGACGACAGTGGTAATGTTACAAACAAAACAACAAATGTATTCTACAAAGAAGTAACTCAAAAAATTTAGTTATTTTTTTGTTACAAATTTGGACATATGTAAGTTTTCGATGATATTTTATTTATTGCATTATTTTTATTTTAAAATTTTAATATCTCAGATATATGTCCGAAATACCCGTGCGTGCATGGGTCAATAAACTCACCTAGTAAAAGATTTCTAAAGGTTCATTAGTAAATGTTTACTAAAACTTTGTATTTTTAATAAAAAAATTATTAGTAAAAGATATTTAAATGGTTTATTAGTGAACATCTACTAATTTGTATTTTAAAAAAATTCACTAGCAAAAGTTTTACAAACTGTTCTTAGTAAACAGCTATTTATGTTGTTGATGAAACATGGTATGTACATAAACTAGGTTAATATTAAATTGAAAGGTAGAAAAATAATTTGATATCCAGAGTCCAGATAAATTAGGTGAAAAATATTATATTGAAAAAGAAAGGATAAACAACGATAACAAAATAAATTAAAAAACATAAATAAATATTAAATTTGAAAATAAATCACTAAATTGAAAGACGTAACTAAATAACAAAATCTGAAAATAATTGAGTAAATGTAGAATAGGAAAGGAAAGATTTTAGGGATATATTAACTACAACAAAATTTTATAAACAGAAAAAATATATAAAAAGAGATCCTTAACCTTTTGAATTAAATAAATAATAAATAGATAGCAATAAAAATGAGTGGCGAGAAACGCTTCTCGCACTTTTCGCATCAAAAAGACTTCTCGCATGAACCTCCCCATATATATATATATAGTGAATGGATCAATATAGAATCATTACTTAAACAAAGAACCTAAAGAACTAATATTAACCCTTGTATATAATAATCAATGGTTCAGATTGAAGGAAAAAAAAAAGAATCAAGCTGAAGGTTCACGCGCATATCAAAAATATCCCGGGGTACTTTTGGAAATTTGTATCAAAAGTGAAAGTCTATTTCCAAATCATCTCACGTCTCTTCAATCATACATTAATTGTTTTTTTATCATTCAGGTTCCTCTCTCTCTCTCTCTCTCTCCTAGTTCTTAACCTCCTGTGACAAACAATTAATTTGGCCACCGTTAAATTTGATTCAAGTTCATCTCCGTCTTTCCTAGTTCCTATCCACCAGCGACAAACATCAGATGGCATCGTTGATTTGCATCGCTCCTTTTCAACATTTTTTTTGGTTGCAGATCAATTTTAATTTCTACCAAGTTCCTTTTTGTCTTTCCTAGTTCCTACCCTCCGGCGACAAACATCTAATAGCCATTGTTGATTTTGCATCGCTCCTCTCCAACATTATTTTTTTGGTTGCAGATCGTTTTTCATTTCGTAGAGTTAACAAGGAGGTGCAGTTATCTAGGTTGCATTTTCAGTAAGATCTTGTTTGCATTTTCATTTTTTACTCATTTGTACATTCATTTAATAACAATAAGAATTATACAGCATCTTTGGTTTTTGCATTTTAGAATATTTGAGTTTGCATTTGATTATGTATCATATTGGGTTTGCATATGAATGTTTGCATATTCATTTTTTACTCATATGTATATTCATTTAATAACAATAAGAATTATGTATCATTT
The DNA here is from genome assembly GCA_947179395.2 of Pulicaria dysenterica. NCBI lineage: Eukaryota > Viridiplantae > Streptophyta > Magnoliopsida > Asterales > Asteraceae > Pulicaria > Pulicaria dysenterica. The sequence continues at coordinate 60,591,828 of OX359291.1, read as the reverse complement.
TTGGTTTTTGCATTTGTAGTGATGGATATTGAGTTTGCATTTTAATTATCATATTGGGATTGCATGTAAATGTTTGATTTTCATTTTAATTTATTTTTGATTAAGTTGTATACTTCTGATGTATCATGTTAGAAATGCATATGAGAGTTGTGAGTTTTGCATTTTCATTTGCTAATTTAGTAACCTACTTGATGCTTTTACATTTTGCATTTTCATATTTTTGCATTTTAGATCATCTACATGACATGTATCTTCGTTTTTTGCATTTTTTATTTTTTACATTTTGTATTTTAAAATGAAACCCAGATGAAAATGCAAATTTTGAAAAATTTGCATTTTCACAAAAAAAGTTTCAGAAATATATTAAGTCTAGTCTTGTTTAAAAGAAGACAAAAAACTGAATCTAATAATATAATTTTCTTGCTTAAATTCTTAAAAACAAAGGAGTTATGATCATTTAAATGTTTGAGTAAGTTTTTTTTTTTTTAAATGTGGTTACCTGGAGGTCGAAGGGGGTGGCACGTGGCTGTGTTTTTCAACTTTATTTTCCAGTTTTGCCCTTTTATGAAAGTGCCACGTGTCAAAAGCTAAGATGGTTCTTTAGATTCTATATTTAAGAAATGTTATATGTGTATCCTAACCCTATATATATATATATATATATATATATATATATATATATATATATATATATATATATATATATATATATATATATAGGGGAGGGTTCCATTGAGAACCGATTTTAGTGCGAGAACCGCGAGAACCAATCTTAGCCGTTGATTTGATAAGCGAAATTCATGGATGGAGAGCGTGAGGGAATCAAGTGTGGCAGGGTGTATGTGAGGAATTCATGGGTGAGCAATGACATTGAAAGGGGGAGAATTGGACGGCTCAGATTGGTTCTCGCGGTTCTCGTATTAAAAATGGTTCTCAATGGAACTTCTTCCTATATATATATATATATATATATATATATATATATATATATATATATATATATATATATATTCGGGGACCCGAGAGAGGTACTACATTCCCAATTTCTAATTTCAAGAATGGGGATCCCCATCCGGCCATCCCTATTACCGGCCAACTAGGGGAATCCCCATCAAACCAGGTTCGGGTATAGGGTTCCCCATTGGGGACGGAGTTTTTTGGCCATCTTTACAGCAGTTGCAACCAATATCCAGAATACGTAGTGGTAAATACCACAAACTTTGTGGTAAATTTTCCGAGTCAAAAAAATGCAAAAGATATAAAATATGACACTTATAAGGTAGGTTTAGAGTACATATCACAAACAATATTACATTTCTCAAACTTCAATTATCAGTAGATCCTTTGTCTAATACGCCTCCCGTCAACGCCACTGCCATCAGGATTACCATCATTCCCGTAAGACGTTACAGAGTGTTCTCTAATCCTTGCCACGTATTCCAGTAGCTCGGTGATCACACAAGGACAGCTCTGTGTTAAGTAGTCGAATCCATCACTTTGCATTACAGCTGAGTACAAGTACAGTAAATAATATTAGTAGTTGCCATTTGCAATACATCAGCTTTATGGGTCTCAAACATTTCTCATAATAAAAGTGCTAAAAGGGTCCATTTAGGTCATATCATTTTTAAAAAGCAATAATCCATGAACGAGGTAATATAAGAAGATGGGAGCTTGTTAGACAAAGTTCAAAGTGTAAAAACAGGCTAGCCAGCCCGGTTGACCTCAACAATTCTGTCTAAGAAGTGTTAGAAGCCCTTATAAACCCGTATACCTGTGGCCATCACTGATTGAAACCACCATTCGACTAGAACTCTTGACCTCCCATATGGTTATCAACTTGTCAAATATGATAACACAATTCTAATGACTAAAAACCCTAACTCTCTTCAACTTAATGCAAACTAGTATTGTAGCAGATGCGGCAAAGGCAAATAGTTTCTACTCGGCAATATGTCTATTTTCTTTCACCTTTTTCCATTTCCTTTATTTCTTTTTTCCGTCTACTTTCTGACTGATCTTTAAAATAAGTTTTGAAAACAATAAAATAAGAAAAAAATCATATTTATGATATGAGAGAGAGAGAGAGAGAGTTTTGCCTTGGGAATTATTAATGTGCAAACAAGGCCGTAAATCTATCTATGTTTGACCCTATCGATACCCCAATTATCACATGGTGTCTATGCATCGACTATCAAGCCCTTAACAAGACCACGATCCCTGATAAATTCCCCATCCCTGTTGTGGAGGAAATGTTGGATGAAGTACATGAAGCGGTTTTCTTTTCCAAAATCAACTTGAAATCAAGATTTTATCAAGTACGGGATCATGAATCCGATATAAAAAAACAGCCTTCAGGGCCATTACGAATTTCTGGTTATGCCGTTTGGCCTTATCAATGCCCCCGACAACATGTTAGACCCTTATGAACCATATTTCTGCTCTCATCTTCGCAAACGTGTGCTCATCTTCTTCAATGACATTCTTATTTGTAGTCCATCCTGGGAGCACCATCTTAAATTGTTGACAACTGTTCTTGATCTTTTCAAGATAAATCAGTTGGTCATTTAATAAAAAGAAAGTCGCTTTGGGTTAAATTCAGTTGCTACGACCATACTATTGACTTAAGAATGGCAATTTGGGTCGTGCTCATAGTTACCGAATTCGCTAAAACAGCCACGATTTCCGTATTGGTTCGCTTCGTACCGAATCACGGTACGAAGGCGTACCAAATCGATACTGGATCGCGACTTTTACTACGACCGAAACGTGATTTTACGTCACCAGAAACGCGAATCGTAGCCAATTTAAACGTGATCTGTGGTCGATTGAAACGCGAATTGAAGACCACTTGGTGCGTCAAACGAATTGGCAGGAAGAAAAGCAGACGCCTCGTAAATAATACTACGCCTGTGTCTCTTCGTTTTTTCAGTCTATGACCATTAATCAATTTCACACTGCAGATTTAATAACTAATTTCACACTACAATATACTTCTATATATACATCGACAGGCTAGGTTAAAATGAATGAAATCTGTTTTATGTTTCTGTTTTATATTTCTGTTTTATGTTTCTGTTTCTGTTTTATGTTTGAACTTATGAATCTGTTTTAAAAGTAATGAATCTGTTTTGGATAAACTTGTTTATTGTTGAACTTCATGGTTTTTTAAATGTGGTACATCGTACCAAATTACTTGGTACACCATACCAGGTCGTACCGAAATGAACCTATCCCCCTACGTACCGAATACGGTTGATATGGCGAACCGCGTTCTCGATCCTCGTACCCGTACCGGAGCGAACAGCGAATTCGGTAACTATGGTCGTGCTCAGGTCAAATGAGTGTCGCTATCGTGTTGACCATTTTAAAGTATTTTGGCCCAAGTAATTTTGTGTTAGGTTTGGTTCATGTCACTTTAATTCGTGTTCGGTTTGGGATATGTTCCATGTCAACCCATTTTACGGTAAAAAATAATCGGATCGTGTTCCGCGAATAAAATTCAGATTTTCAGGTCAGTAAAATATTAGAGAAAAAGATGCATATAAAACCAACTTTGAAATAAATAAATTTAACTTCAAAATTTCAGATTTCAGGTCGGGTTTCGGGCCTCTCGCACAATTCATAATTGTAATTGAAGGATCTCAATTTGCCATTTTTTAGTTTCAAACTTTGACCCATTTTTAACTTACCACCTTTTTACTTGGATTTTCATATAATTTTATTTTTAATTAATACTTTTATATTTCTCAAAATCGGGATCAGGTTATTTTTAGGATTAAGCTGACCAAACTTTTTTTTTATCCATGCATATGTCCATAATTCACTCACATTGAGATTGGCCACCCCTTTATAGAGGATTTCTTGTGCTTAAGTGCAACTAACCCAGTTTTACCAAAGGATATGGGAAGATTGCCCAACCTTTAACCGAATAAATAAATAAATAAAAAACAACTTATTTGCCTGCTACTAACTTAAGTGCTGTATGACTACCATTACCATATTTCTCACAGCCATTTGAAATTGAGTGTGATGCCTCTAGACGCAGTATTGGAGTTGTTCTTATGCAAAACAGTAGGCCTATTTCTTATTTTAGTCGTGCTCTATGTGATCGTTCCTCTGCCTACAAGAAAGCAATCATAGATTTGGCTTTATCTATTCAACATTTGAGGCTTTACTAGCTGAGAAGACACTTCACTCTCCACACGGATCAGAAAATCCTAAAACATCATCTTGATCAGCGTATTACTACCTACGATCAGCAGAATTGGCTTACCACTTTACAATTTGATATCAGAGATGCTGATAGAGAACATGCTACTAGATAGACCAACACCAATACCCATATCTGGGTAGGCCCAAAGCCCATAAAAATAGAAATTACATATATAGCTGATGTTGAGCAGAAGAGGGGCACGGTGATTATTGTTGGTAGAATTCGGCTCTTGGAGCTACTTGTGCAGGAAGACAACGTTCTCTGATTTAGGGCAAGGGAGTTCTATTCGATCTCCTCTGATTTACTTGTTTTCCTTCCCGCATCTCCATTTCTTTTCCTATGATCCAGCCTATTATAGAAGCTAATATAACAATGATTCTATACTCCTTTTGTCTGCTCTATTTCATCTATCGATTCCTATCAGATGCTCTCCTATCCCCAAAACTTCAAAAGATTACCCACTCTGTGTCCGATTCTCATTCCAAAATAGCAGGTTATATCGCAAACACAAGCTAGTCCTTCCCTCACCCTCCCCTTGGATACCAACATTACTTCATGAATACAATGACAGCCCTTCTGGAGGTCAATCGGGATACTATAGAACATACAAACGTGTCTCATCTAAGTTTTATTGGTTTGGAATGACCAAAACTATCAAACTTTATACAACAATGTGATGCATGTCAACAGTTCAAATCATCCACCCTTGCCCTAGCAAGACTTCTCCATCCACTGCCAATTCCAGCCTTGCTTTGGGATGATATTTTATAGATTTTAACACCGGTTTACCTAAATCCAAAGGATACGACACAACTTTTGTGGTATTCCGTCACTTGTCAAAGTATTGCCATTTTATCGCTCTCAAGCATCCATACTCTGCCAAAACAGTTGCTGAATTGTTCCTTAAGGAATTCATGAGATTACATGACATTCCCATGTCAATCATAAGTAATCGCGCTCTGGTTTTATTGAGAAAATTTTGGCACGAGATCTTCAAATTTCAGGGAAACAAACTAAAGTTTAGCTTAGCATACCATCCAGAAACAGATGGCCAAACCAAAGTGGTTAATCGGAGTCTTGAAACTTATCCCGATGCTTTACTTCTGATTCAACCCAAATCTTGGTCTCTTTGGCTTCCTTGGGCCGAGTATTGGCACACGCACAGCACGACGTATCATGTGTCCACTAACACCACCCCCTTCGAGGTTGTCATGGCACTAGGGAAGACTCTTTTTCCATCACAAGCAACTTTCCCGACTTTCGGCTCTTGAGGACAAGCCTGATCTTAACCAGGTGGCGGTTGATAGTAATCAGCCCACTACCACAACAATTATCAGCTCACTACTTGGAAGGTTTACTCCAGACGTAACAACAGAAATGTGTAGGGAAGAGATGGATAGAGTTTGTTATTCAAAATCTGTTATTTACATGAGAGAGGATAGGAGGTGAGGTATGCATGTTTAGTCTTAAGAAAGGGCCTTAGGCTTGGGCAGGAGGATACCATAGTGTGGTTCCTATCTGATTATGAAATGTTCTCCATTCCATTAATGAAACTTACCTCCTCTTTCCTCTGATTTCTCCAATTTCCATAAATTCCAGCTTTGTTATCCATCAATAACCTAATCAAATGACAGCTCAAGTAGCACCTAGCGAGTTTTACAACATTAATTTGCTTCCTAACAATTTACTTTTCCTTTTAATTTACTCTTTGATAAAAAAACATAGCCCGGATATGGATCGAAATTACCACTGTAGGTCAAAAATACAAGGTTTACTTTTAAAAAAAAATTGAAAATGAAAAAAACAGACAGAGAAGTGATTGTGCAGTAGGTGTACCTTTGAGATTTTCAGGGTCGGCAACAAATTTGAGGCAAATAGATTTGAGTTGAAAACAATGATGTTGTTCTGCCAAAGCTAGAGTAGTGGCTACAGTGTTAATGGCAACATCCTCGCAAAGTTTAGTCTCACACAGAAAACGAAGTCGCTCAATTCCATACTGATCAGCTGCTGCGAGGAGATGTTGTGCCATAAGTGTTGAAGCCCATTGTAGTTGTGAGGGACATGAACTTAAATCAACAACCTCTTCCATATCTGGGAGCCTATCCCAATATATAAAATGGAGTAAAGCCTACATGCACAAGACAATCAGAATTCAGATGTCAACTTGTTTTAAATCAAAACCGATTTAAATAATAACTAATAAACCACCCATAGGCACAAGTTTGCATCATATTGCTTAAAAGATAAAGAAATGGAAACACAACTCATTTTAATAACTGAAGCTCAAAAATACAACATTATCAACAAGCAAATGTCATTAAATAACTGTAAAGATAAAAAGCTCACAAATACAATAAAAAGAAGTTTGATAAATCGCATATTTTGAGTTTATTGGCAGGAATACATTACATACACCATTTGCCCCCACGATATTCAGAATTTTAAGGTAATAATTAATCAAAATCGGACTTCTTTAGCAGACAGAGAAATCGAACAACCAAACCATAATTAGAAACAAAATAAAAACAACTTTAAAAAACCAAACCATCTAGAAAATCAGTGGCTTTGTTTTTACTTTGTTATTTAAAACCTTTTTTTCTTTTTGCTTCTTAGGCCAAGATTGTTATTTTTAATGTTGACCCAATTAAGCCCAAGTCCAAAGTGCATGTCAGAAAATGGTCAACAACCAAACTATAACATACACTGAGGTAATTGAAAAGAGCAAAATAAAGTAGGACGGTTTGCAAATCCAACAAAAGAAAAACAAATGTACCGGTTAGAGTTCGGTACAGATGATATTTTTGGTAGCATAATGGGCAGTTGAAGTAACGGTTCAAAGTGTTTAATCATTGGAACGTTCAAAAACAAGTTGAGTCAGGTAGGGGTAATCCAAAACACGTTTTGTAAAAAATTTCTTTTTTTAAAATAATTAGTGTCAAATATGATTACATAAAGAACATAATCTTAATTAATTCAAATTTTGAATGAAATGATTTAAAGGGTTTAAAACGTGATGGGTGACTTTCGCCATGTGTTCCCCATATGCGCTTTTCCAACTTATGCTATTTTTATTAACTCGTAAGTCATAAATAATAAAACATAACTCAATGCAGCCATCCACATTTTAATGTGCCACCCATAAAATTTCACTATGTTTCTGTGTGAGATACTTAGAAAGCAAATCATACCTTAAAAACAGGAGGCTCGATTTCCTGTACATTGATGCAATCTGTATTATCATCTTTCATAGGACCAAAAAGTTGTGCTTTAAAGACAGGTGAACGTGCAGCAAGTACCAACTTGTGTGCTCGAAATACTTCCCCTTTAACATCAAGAATTACATCTGTCAATTCTCCACTTTCCAAAAGATGCCCAAAATGCTGACTTATATCAGATGGCGGTGAAGATATACTCAGTATCTGAGGCCCCGCTGTACATGATTTCACAACACCAACTGTGCACTTAACCAACAAACAATCATCTTTCAGATACTCTGATGTTTCCAACACACTCCTCCTTAGAAAACGCTTATATCCCCTGCCATTTCCCATTAATTAAACTATTATTCAAGCATAACCAAATATATTAAGCTATTTATAAATCATTATAGTATCAAACATGGCAAGTACATATGGCAGGAGGAACGGATCAGGTCAAATGGATTATTTTTAGCATGTGGCACTGGTCGGGTTGACCCACAGACAAATTTTTGTCTAGTTTTTCAAGTCTTGTAGATAATTAATGCAATAATTATGACTGAAAAACACTCTTACTACAATAATCATCAAAAGCTTTATTCAAAAAAAATTATCCACTATTTTTCATACAAGACACCGAACAATTATATGGTAGTCACATCATGAAAAAGTAAGGCATGTGCTTCATGGAAACCATAAATATTAATTCAATGAATATTCATCACAATAACATATAGCAATTTAGTTTTCTCACAGCATCACATCATTCTTGTTTAAAATAGGTTTTATTCATAATCACCTGTTTAAATAAATATGATAGACACGAATTTTCTAGAAAAAAGAGTGCTTCTACAAAACTATAGTATTGCATTAGCATACTAGCATAAACAACAGATTTGATCGAAAATTTAGCATGCTAGCATTAGCATACTATCATAAACAACAAATCAATTCTTAAAAGACTGCTTCAAAAAATTTGTAACGATTTGATCGAAAAATTAGCAGATAAAGGATTCTTTCACTTGTTACGTTTGATTGGAAAAGGGGGTCTTCCACCCTCTATGTATATTCATTGGAAAGAAAGCTGTACCAATTGTTATGTCTTCTTCAAAATTTTCATACCAAATAGATGTCACACAAAATGTCTTGGCATTGAATGTTTCACAGCATAAAATATAAACTCCACTCATCCTAGTTTGCACACATTTCACATCAGGGAGAAATTACAATCTAGTTTGGGTTCAATTTGTTTATTCACTTCCCATTCGTTATTACAAATGGTTCACTGAGACAGGTAGAGGGTCAAAAGGGGATGCCCGTACAAACAGCCTTCTAGAAAACGCATTGAACAAGTCATGTTGATCTGTTAGTTCTAATTAAAATGCAACTTTTTAAATTTATCAGTTCCTCTCTAATATACTTGTTAGAAAAATGACAAAATAATTTGTTCCTCTTATGAAACTAAACTAGACTTGCGGTATAAAAATATCAGAAGTGAAAAAAGCAAATGCTAAAAAGAAAAAAGAAAATATATCCTGAAAAAACTTGTGAGAAATAGGCAAAGAAAATATTCTTAAACTTTCATGAGATATTGGCAAGTAAAAAATGCTTGTGACAAGATTTAATGAGTAAATGCCAAGATTGTTTGTAAATTGATTAACTTAAAATATGTTTCAATTAAGAGTATTCCACCCACTGGGTGGGCATTCTAAAGTTAGGATATAAATATAGAAGAACAGGTTGTAATGGCATTCACATGAGACTGCAACTTGCTTGCAAAATAGCAGTCAAAGAGCAGTACAATGGCATATACTAAGATCCAAAGAACATTGAACTGGTTGAGGCGAGTATGATCAACAACATGCCTTTTTATCACAATTGATGACATAATCAAGGAAGTCATCACAATTCATCATGATATATATCTTAAAGATCACAATGTTGTGAACTTGGTTTTAAAAAGCGGGATGCGCTCTGATGCGTTTAGAGTCCAGGGAGCCGATGCCTGAAGCGTGACGAACCCGATGTGCCCAATTTTCACAAAAATCCTTTTAAACTAATTTTATACCTTGTAAATACTTATATATTAAAATTTGTTTAACTAATACCAAAAGTAGTTTAATATTAGTTAATAAATGTTGAATAACATAATAGACAAATATGCTTAGGAAAACCAAAACAACCAAAAGACAAATCAACAATAGCCCCCACTTCCCTTCCTCCTACGAAGTTCTCCAAACTTTCTCTAGTCACAAACTAAATGTCCCCAAGATCCGCATCATCATACCCGAGCACGTCTCCATCTCCCTCATCATCATTCACTCCAATGTCTTCTTCTACCTCATCATCTCCATCAAAAAGCGGGTCTTTTTCCTCTATCATGTCTTGATGGGCCGACCCCATCATCACCTCCTCTTCTTGATGGGGCGACCCCATCATCACCATGACAGCGGGCTGTTCAACTTGATCCACATTATGTTCATGATAAAAAAGATTGTCACATAAATTAGTGTAGGCAACACTTTCTTCATATTAGCTTTCGAGTTGACTAGCAGATACGCTTGCAAAAATTGGCAGAGTACTTGGCGTGTAATTGGGTTAAGGCCTGGATATGAAATCTCAATACCACCAACTTCTTATAGAAGAAGAGGACATCCCAAAAACAGTGTTTTGAATGCATGCAGGGCCTTACGAGTTTGTAGTTATGCAATTTGGGTTAAGGAACATTCATTTGACTTTCCAATCACTCATGAACAAGGTATTTCGATCCTATAAATGCAAATTTGTCTTGATATTTTTTGATGATATTGTTGTCTACCTGTCTATAGTAAAGCCATCAAGAAATACCAGAAATGTCTAGCGACCGTCTTTAACTGTTTGTGTCAACAATAAGAATAGAAAATTAAGAAAAAATGCTTATTTGGCAAAAGTCAGGTTGAGTATTTGTAGTTTCAAACGATGGCGTCATGGTTGATCCCTCCAAATTTTCAGTAAAGTGGGACTGAGCAGTACCAAAATTTATAAGGGAATCATGTTGTTTCCGTGGCCAAACGCAGTATTATCATCGAGTCCGCATACAGGAAGTTCGCGTCTGCATTGACGGATTTGATAAAAAAAAGGATGATTTAAGTTGGAAGGGTGAAGCTACTAGTGCTTTCCAAAGTTTACAAAAAGCAATGACACTAGTCCCACTTTTGGTGCTAGTGTGCTACTCACCATAGAATTTGTAATTGAGATGGATGCATCGGGATATGGAGAGGGGCAATACTAATGCAAGAAGATGAACTTGCCACTTATGTTAGCCTGATGTTAGAAGCTTAGACAGGTTGATCTACGAACGGGAATCGGTATAGTTCGTGCTATCCACAACTAATAACCATAGTTGCTAGGAAGATGATTTATAGTCCATACGGATCAAAAGTGCTTAATTGTACTAGGGAGACATGACGTAGACATAGGGAAGATGGCTTCTCAATGTGCAATTATGTCCAACAATAATATTTCAATATGGTATCGGGGGATTATTACTGTTGGGATATAGGCTTCGGCCCACTCGGTCAAGACGAGAAGAGAAGCGAGAAGCAATAGGGTTCGGCCAGCCCTAGCTTCATTGCTTTGATCTCCTTTCCAAAATTAGATGATCTGGTTTCCTAATTAAGTTGATCTAGTTTACATAATCAGATGGTTACCCTACTTATGTTTTCTCTATTTATTGATCTCATTTGTGCTTCTAAACATTGTAGCGCCTCATTAAAAGATAACCCTAGTTGCTCCCGTGGACGTAGGTTGATAGCAATATTAACCGAACCACGTCAACTCTCTTGTATTCTTTATTCTTTCTGTATTTTTGTTATTTTCTTTTGTGTGTGATTGGTCCTTACAAGTGGGTATCAGAACCATGTTCTTGATTTCATCACACCAAAACCGCCGCTAACCCTCTAGGAGCTAAGGTATTGGATTCTGTTGTTATGAGACTTACACTAGCCAAGAGTGTGATGTTTAACATTGTGAAAGAGACTACTGCATGTAGATTGATGAAAGCGTTGTCAAACATGTATAAGAAGCATTCTGCTTCTAACAAGGTATTTCTGATAAGACAGTTGGTAAACACAATAATGAATGAAGGTTGCATGCGTTACCTCACACATAAATGATTTCAACACTATTATTTCTCGCTTATTATATGTTGATATTAAGTTTGAAAATGAAGTACAAGCTTTGATTTTGTTATCCTCGTTACAATAAAGTTGGTCGGGAACAATCACAACCAGTAGTGGTTTAGCTAGAACCTCTAAACTCACTTATGAGGGCATTCGTGATTCAATCCAAGGAAAGAATATAAGGAGACGGAGTTCTTGAGAATCATCTAGTGCTTTGCTAAGCACTGAAGGGAGAGGTAGGAAGAGTGAAAGGAGTAATGGCAGAGGCAGAGGGAGAGAGGCATAGTCACGAAGAAAGAGCCAGACAAAACCGGGAAAAGATATTCAATGTTGGAACTGCAAGGAAACTAGGCATTTCATAAATCAATGCCTTAAACATTCAGACGAAAAGGGAAGACGAGAAGGGAATGCAGCAACCGTCTATTCTAAAGATGCCCTTATTTGTTGTGTTGAGAATTCAGCAGAGTAGTGGATTCAGCACGAAGACGATGAAGAATCTATGGACAGGTAATTTTGGTAAAGTCCGTTTGGCTAATAACCACACCCTTGACATCACAAGGATGGATTATTAGACGAACCACGTAGATTCTATCGTGTTCTTTATTCTTTCTATGTTTCGGTTATTTGCTCTTGTGTGTGATTGATCCTTATAATTACAGTCGTTCGAATTGCCAAGGAAAATTGTGGGATGACCTCACGGTTGTTATCATCCGAGGCTTACCTAAGTCAGACAGGTATACTCTCTTTTTATATAGCCAATCCTCCAAGTAAATACACTCGATTATTATTATCAAAATATTTGCACCGAAGGTTCAGTTGTTAAGAGTGCAAGATACTATGAAAATTCAAGCAAATAAACATTGATCAGATGTCGACATGTCGAATTTGACACAGGTGATAAGGTCTTCCTAAACTTCGAACCTTACGAACGTTTGCACTAATTAAGCACCTGTGTTTAAGAAGCACGCCTGATGCATGATGCGCCCTATGCGGTGGCTGAAACACATCAGCTGATCTGATGCGCTATGGGGTACAAGATGCGGTCCGATGCGGTCGCCTGATGCATGATGTGTCCGATGCATTTTTTTTGTTTGTTTTTGTTTTGGTTTTGTTTTTTGTTTTTTTTGTTTTGATTTGAGCTTTACTAGCTTGAAACTGTAATAAGCTTAAAAAACCTGTATAGGGTTGGCTCGAATGGGCTTAAAAAGGTCTATTTAAAAAAAAAAGAGATTCCAATTACCTAATAAAAGGTCATGGCAGCTTTCTTTCCCTAAATTTCAAGGGTTTGTTGCTCGGGTTTGATGATACAGATGTTGGGGACATTTACTATGTGACTAGAGAATGTTTGGAGAACTCTGTAAGGGAAAAGGGAAGTGGGGGCTATTGATGATTTGTCTTTTTGGTTGTTTTGATTTTCCTAAAGGTACTTGTCTATTATGTTATTCAACATTTATGAACTACTATTAAACTACATTTGGTATTAATTGAAGAATTTTTTATATACAAGTATTTACAAGGTATCAAATTAGTTTAAAAGTACTTATGTGAAATTAGGCGCATCGGGTTCGTAAAGCGTGATGCATCACGCATCGGCTCCGGGGACTCTAAACGCATCAAAGCACATCCCGCATTTTAAAACCAAGAAAAGCACAAGCATCAGCATTATGGGCCTTGTGATGTTTTGAAGTGTATTGATCATTTGATCCAGTGGCTTATAAGTCAAAACTGCATGACACAGCTTCCATTCACCTTGTCTTTCATGTCTAGGAGCTTAAAAAAGCACTTGGTTACCAACATCATGGCCATGAAAGTTCTGTTCCTGAGGTTTGACTCACGTCACACATGACCTGGTGCAGGTGTGCAGCGTAAAATTGTCTGTGGAGTCACTCCACAAACAGAGAACCACGTCCGTTGATGGCAAGGGAGTGTCAATTAGATGAAAGTTTATGCCTGATCATAAAGCTACCAAGGAGGACACAAATATGATTTCAAGACATTATTAAGGGATTAACGTTACCAGCCACAAGAGATTGGGGTAGGTTTATCGGTGATGAGGGAAACCAGGGGGGGCAAGGTAATTCTTTTAATGTTTGAGGGGCTGACGTTGCGTTTGATTTATCCTCTTTTTTTACGTTTCCTTAGTTTGAGTTTCCTTAATAAATTTTGGCTTCAGGGAAAGTACCTCAACTATATAAGGACGCAAAAGATCAGATGATGATATCGACTTTTTTTGTGATACGTTTGGAACTTTCGGGAGACATCTTGTTTTCAAAGTCTGGATATCATCCGTTTTCTTTCTTCTACCTAGTAATAAAATCTCCGCCAACTGATTTTCAATTGTCCTTATAGCCTACAATAGAGGAAATGACTACATTTTGTACTTATTCTACTAGTCTATAGTAAAAGGATGCGACCACATATTCTACTTTTCAGATTCATTTAAGGATACGAATAAACAGTTAACATTACTTCCCATTCTCTCTTCTCTGTTCTATCTTCTAGTTATTTGAATATCAATTTTTACATTAACAAGTCTTAACCATAGAAACGCAGGTACGTTAAAATGCCTACGTACCGCGTTCCGAACGATAAGTACCAGATCGTGGTACATTCGCGTCCCGGTCGCTAGGGGTTCGCGATTTGGGTACGGGAAATAATCGTTCCAATTCCAATTTTGATTCGATATTGGGTACGAGAATTCATCGTTCCTAATCGCTTGGAAAACTCGACTCGATGAAGTATGGATCACGAATTGGTACGGGAATTCTGGATGTACTGAAAATTACAGCTACGACTCAATTATGGAAACGATTGAAAGATATTTGGAAACGATTTCAATTCCTATCAGCTACGCCTCTTCGATTTCAGCTAGGATTTCTCTCCAAAAATACAGCTACGCTATTATTATTATATATATGCTACGTACTTATATTCCTATTACTCTTCTAATCTCCTAGAAACAGAGTCTATCTCTGTTCTTCACTTCTCCTTCTCACAAAACATATTATCAAGATTAAATCATGGTGTTTGAACTTTAAATTAGATATGTAAAAAATAAACTTATGTTTAAGGGTAAATGTGGTACACCGTACCAAAACGAAAGGTACACCGTACCGGACCACGTACCGAAATGAACCTACCCCCTCCGTACCGGATACATCTAAACTAACGAACCGCGTTCCCGACCCTCGTTCCCGTACCGAGACGAACCGCGAACCATGTGACTATGGTCTTAACCTCAATTTAGTAGTTATATCCATCTTCACAATCCATTCTTCTAGATTGGATCACCTAGTTGATTGATCATCAATGAATGCAGCTCCATATACCATATAAAACAGGGGCGGAGAAGGGAAGAGAGGGGGGGGGGGGGGGGGGGGCTGAAGGGTGCTTGGCCCCCTTCAATGAGCCCAACATCCTTAGTATTTCATAAGCCTACATCTAGCACATATATATTAACCCTCCTAATTGCAATTAATAGCCCAAGTATTTCTCAAAATAGAAAAGGTGTAGAGAAGGCTTAAAGTGGTGATTATGATATTTGAAAGAGCTTACTTAGCAATGAAAACTATAAAAAACAAGGTTTCGTAATATCATGAGTATTGATTATCTTTAAAACAGTTTGGTTCTTTAAACTAAGAGATTGCTGATATCTCTACTATGAGTTCTATTCAAAAAACAAAGTCGCGTCCAACTACAAACACACGAAGTATGGTTTCTTATCGTTATTTATTGGTTTCCTTGAAGTTTTATCAAGATAAAGTATTCGAGTTATTGTTTTAATTAATATTAAGCTTGTAGCACATTAATTCATGACAACCAAGCTAGCGATTGTCAGAAAACTTTGGTCAAGACCGATTTTGGCAAAGCTTAAGAGTTGTTTTAACACGTGAATTTCTTTTCATTATTTGTTTATCTAAACAAATAATAGAACTTTTTGATGTTATTCGTCTAGCTATACTAAAATACTAGGAACTACTTATAATCTATCGTAACAATGAAGTCGGTGACTCTTACCACATGCTTCCACGGTACTTGAGTGTGTAAGGACCAGCATCCAACACCCTCCCAAAATGGGTATGAACTTTATGTCTTCCCTTCCCGCTTTGATCCATCAACGACAACTCAAACAAAGCTCTAACATCCGTTGCATCGCTGGCTAGCGCTATAAACAATGAAACATAGGTTGAGTTATCCTCTGGGCTTTTGCCATCCGGATAGAAATATATTGCCCAAGTATGACCGCCGACGGTGAAAGATTCTGAAGCGATGTACTTTCCAACACCCATTCCTTTCGAGGACGCATAGTCGGTGATCTTGAATTCATGCGACGCGTTTACCGTGTCAGTTGAGGAAACGGATGAACTTGTGGTCGAAGGAAACGATGTTCTTGGAATTGGAATTGGGGTTTTTGATTTGGAGAGTCTGATGATGGTGCCCATCACCAAATTCTGGGATTTGGGTTTCGGATTTGGGTTTCTGATTTGAAGAATGATTCAGTAAAGGGAAAATAATTATGTGTCAGAATTGGATTTCCACTATAAGCTAGGGTTTTGCCTTTTGGGAACATTTAGTTAAAAAAATTTAGGTAAATAGGGAAACTTTTGCAAGCCCATTCCATATCATATAAAATCTATTAATACTGATGTAAGATTGTTTTTGTCACAATAAATATAGCCACATACTAACCTATATTTACTTTTATTTTTAAACTTTTTTTTATAATAGGACTTGAGCTCATGGTCATACACTATAGAAACGTGTTTTACATCTTAGTAACATTAGACTACAAGTCTTTTGGTATTACATATAAGCAGTCAACTCCATTTTGGGAATGAGATGTGGGGCTTCTTGATCAAGCATTGTGACTCATGAGATGTATTTGAAAAGTGTTTTTCATATTGTGGGTTATAGTCTTGCAATGAATAAAGGACTAGAAGTTATAATAGAGTGTTTGGTCCATTTATGGTTCTTTATTCCTAAGAGAAAAAAACAAATCACCACAAGTCCACAATGAAACAACCGGCTCCCTCTCTCGATCGTCTCTCTCCCTCTCATCGTAAACCCTAGCCACCCACCGCCATTCCGTAGTAGTTCTGCTCCTCTGCTAGTCGCTGCCTCTGCTCTTGCTGTTCTGCTTCTTCTGCTTCTGCTCGGTAAGTGTTTAGCCTTTAGACAGCTTCTTTCCCTTATTTTATGTCATTAATATTTGTTATCAGTGACTTGATTAAAGTGTCCATTAACCTCATGTTGCTAATTTCCTATAAATGTTATAACCTGTTCTTAGTTCCCTACTTAGATTTCTTCATTTTTACTAGTGAAATACTATGAACAAGTACTTGAGGTGTTAATTTGTTTGAGACTTTGAGTATTTATATGTGTTGCCTTGTTAGTAACTGTGAAGTGTCAACAACTCACATAAATGCAAGAAAAGTATGTTTGAATCAGACAAAGCTATTAAATATAGACTATATGTGATATTAAATGCTTTAAATCAACTAAAGCTATTAAGTTTTTATATGTGTTGCTTTGATGTGCATATTTAGGTTGTACATCATGTTAATTTGGGTTGTACATCTTTGTTTGCCACCTTTTTATTAAAAAACACTTAGAATAATAAAATGGTTTACTTGATCATTTGATTTATATATGGAAGCAACAAATAGTGAAAATCAAAGTCCAATGCATGATGAACCGAGTAATAAGGAGCAAAAGGAACCTGTTATTGATCTTGATGATGAAAATGAGAATCAAACGAAGGGAACCGCGTAAAGAGATCGTTTGTGTGGGAGCATTTTACTTATGTTGAGGGTAGTAAAAAACCTAAAGTAAAATGTCCTTATTGTTCAATTATAATGGCTGCGGGTACAAAACAGAATGGTACAAGTACTATGGCATATCATTTAAGAAATGTTTGCAAATGCTCACCACTTTACAATAAACAAGATGGAATAAAACAATCTAAATTATTTTTCAAGCCCACAACTTCAGGGGAGTCCAAGAGTAGTTTGACTTCCCATTCTTTCAATCAAGAAAATGGTAGAAAATATTTAGCTAGAATGTGCATCAAAGACAATAGACCTTTTAGTATTGTTGATGATGAGGGGTTTAGGGAATTTGTATGGGAGATTTGCCCCATATTCAAGATTCCGCCTAGATGAACCGTTGCTAAAGATTGTTTGGCATTATATCAAGAAGAGAAAAAGAAGCTTAAACATCTTCTAAAAAATCAAACCGTGTCTCTCACCACCGATACTTGGACGTCGGTCCAAAATCATAATTATATGTGTCTTACTGCCCATTGGGTTAATGAAACTTGGACTTTGAGAAAAAAAATTCTAAATTTTTGTCAAATATCAAACCATAGGGGGAAGACAATAGGAAAGTTAGTATATCGGTGCTTACAAGAATGGGGTATAGAACGATTTTTACAGTGACCGTGGATAATGCTTCGTGTAATGATGGAGCAATTAAATATTTGAAGTCTATGCTTAAAGGATCCCGTTCTATCTTAGATTGAAAATATATGCATTTAAGATGGTGTGCCCATATCATCAACCTTGTAGTGAGAGATGGTTTAGATGAGCAATTTGATTCAATCAATAAGATTAGAAATGCGATTAGGTATGTAAGATCATCACCTTCTAGGTATGATAGCTTCCTTGAGTGTGTTAAGTTTGAAAAAATAGAGTGTAAAAGTAAACCATGCCTTGATGTTGAAACCCGATCGAATTCCACATTCTTAATGTTGCAAACGGCGAAAAGTATTCAAAAGCATTTACTAGGTATGTATTTTACTATTCTAACTATTTTACTATTTTATATTAGTATATGATCACGTTTAATTTTGTTAAAGTTTCTTTTTTCCTTTTGTGATAGACTTCATGAGATCGACTTATTATGATTCTTACTTCTATAGCGAACTCAATGATGATGATTGTCAAAGGATTACGAAAAAAAGAAAGAAGTATGATCGAGCAAGAGCATTGGGGGCACCCTAAAAAGAGGACCGGGAGAAAGCTAGGTATGACTTCATTTATAATTATTAATCCTAATATGTTGTTTACTTATCTAATACTTTTTAGTTTTAATCCCGATAGGAACTTCATGGATTTTTTAAGGATTTTCTTTAATGTAACAAAATAAGTTTCTCGAAGTAAGTATGTGACGTCGAATTTGTTTGTTGGGGAGCTTGTCACAATGCATGCAACCATATCAAGTATGTGTTTGGATAACGATGATAAAAAGAGGAGCATGGAATTGTCAATGAAAGTCAAATATGACAAGTATTGGGACAACTTGGATAACATGAATTTCTTGTTGTATGTTAGATTAGTTTTGGATCCACGAAACAAAATGTTTTTTCTTGGTTATTGCTTAGAGTTGATTTATGGTACCAATGTCGAGAAAGTCAATGAAATAAATAACCGAGTGAATGAAACTTTGAAAGATTTATTTAACCACTACAAGAAGATGATAGATAGAGAAAATGAAAAAAAGCACAACTCTTTCTTCATGTTCTACTTCTAAATCATTTAGTAGTGGTGTAGATCTTGATTTGCGTGAAGGTTATGCAAAATATTTGGAAACCCGGGGAAGAGGTAATAGTATTTCTGAGTTAGATATCTATTTGGCCGATGCAACGGAAAAGAAATTAAAGGGTGATGAATTTGATGTTTTGAGTTGGTGTCTTGGGAATGCCAATCTCAACCGTCGCAAGTGAATCGGCCTTTAGCACCGGTGGTTGGGTTATTGACAAGTTTAGAAGCTCTCTTACACCAAAGACCGCTGAAGCTTTAATATGCACCCAAGATTGGTTACGAACCACAAAAGCGGACTTGCAAGAGATACCAGTCTACGGCCTTTCACTACAAGAGTTAACGGACAACTTGGAGAATTTAGAAATTGGTAACTATTCTCCCATTCATCTATTTACTAATTAATAACTTATTTCATTGTGACTAATTTAATTAATTGTTTCTTATAGATTATTTTTCAAAGGAAGAAAAGTCACAAGATGACTCATTGATGGATAATGAAGAAGATTGAACTTTCAAGTTTCATTTATGACAAAGCTTGAATTGAAGATTGATTACTTGAACTTTTGCCACTTATGATTGCACAAACACTATATTGAATTTTTTTTTTTAATTTATAGTGCATCATACATGTTAGGTTTTTTTTGTAAAAGGTTGAACTTTTGCTATTTTATAGCATATTTTGTAAAGATTAAAGGTTGGTAACATTTGGCCCAATTTAATGGCTAGTTGGCTACTATTAGTCTTGGTTATTTGCATGGTGGGGTCTTAATTTCGTGACCCATTTTAAATTATTGAAGCCCAATAAGGTCGCTCAGTTTAATATAACGGTTAACCAATAAAACCGATAACAAAACCAATCCGTTATTGTTAACCGTTAACCGCCCCCTTATAAACCGCTTACCCAACGGTTTGAAAAATCCATTAACCGATATTATTGGTTATGGTTCGGTTAGGGGTCAAAACCGAACCAAACCGATCCCTACTCACCCCTACCTCTTTTTCCTCCTTTTTTTTTGTCTTTTTCCGATTATTTTCACATGGGTTTTTTTCTTTAATTTTCTTTCACTTCTTAATTATAATAAATTTTGTGATAAACTATAGTTATATTTATTGCTATGTTTTATTATATTTTTACACTTCTTTTCTATATTATATATCAATAGTTTGAAGTAATTAAAGCTACAGCCAACCTTTACATAAGACCACCAACATCCATCACATGCTTCACACAGCCACATCAGCATCTCACCATTTTCTTATCACATCACACAAACCCCTGCATCCATCACATGCTTCGCATCCTTTTCTTTTTTTATTTTAATTAACATAATTTAATTATTAAAACAATATAAAAAAACATAATAATTATAAAAAAATTAAATAACAATATAACTTCAAATAATAAAAATTAAAAAGTACATAATTTAAAAAAATTAAAAAGTACATAATTTTTAAAAAAAGTACAATCTACCACCCGTTTTTTTAGCATATCCTTTCGTTTCATCACGACATCAAACTCATCCCCCTTGAGATGATCGTGCCGGCCATAGACAAATTCGAAATCTTTGCGTTCTTCTCTATTTTTCATTATCTCTGTTTTCTCTCTTATCGACTCGGCTACGTTATTCATTGCTTTTATTTTTTCTTGCTCGGTTTTCATCACTTCTTCGTTCCCGGATGCGAACTTCTCAACGTACTCCTTGAACTCCGCCATCACGTCCATGATGCTCGAGCCTGAGCCTTTTCCCGTGTTTTTTCCTTTGCTAGCACGTTTAGATTTGTCCCGCCCCGGTGGGAGTAAAGGCTCGTGGATTTGATCATCATTGTCATCCTCGTCGATGTCTTCTAAGTTAAGGTCAATATTAACCCCGACATTGGAAGACGCAGTGTGCGGGGTTGATGGATCCGAAGACTTGCTCCTTTTAGATGGTCTCGGGGTTTCAACCATCAAGGGCACATTAGCCCATTTTGGATGGCTTTTCAATACCCTCCACGCCTCCTCGTGAGCAAAGACAACATTTTTATTTTCTTGACGATATTGTTTGTTGGTCTTTTTGAGTATGTCTACCTCACTTCATCCTGATGCGGCGTTGTTGGCGAAGTTATTATATATGGCATTGAACGCTGTTATTTTCTTCCTCATATCGCTCCACTTACGTGCTTTTTGAGAGTTGCCGGCTACACAATTCTCGGATATTATAACCCATGACAAAGACAACAAAGCCTCTTCCGCGGGACTCCACGACACCGCCTTTCTTTTGCCTTTTTGCCTAGTGTCGGGTTCGGGAATCACCTCCACGGGTTGCGTATCGGGTACCACCTCCTCACGTGGGGTGTCGGGAATACCCTCCTCCTCCTCATCTCGCTCCATCTCGAGCTCATCATCACCCGGATACGTTTGATTTTGAAGGAGGTTTGTAAAACCATCTTGATATCCCGCAAAACCCATTTGAAATTTAATTCAACACCGGCGGTTGTGGTCGGTAAACTCCGTGTTGAAAACCACGGGGAATTGGAGTAGGTGAATACATCGGATATTGTTGTATATTTTAGATGTAGTTCGGTGGTGGAGATGATATCCCGAACATGTTATCCGGCGGGGTCGGTTGCGAGCTCGTGCCTTTTCCCGTCTTTGAAACCCGTAGTGGGGTTTTGAACGATTGTTTTCCTTTGTCCATTGTGAAATATATTTGTGTGAATAGAGAAAAGATGAATTGAGAGAAAAGATGAATAGAGATTTGTGTGAAAAATGAGTTGAAAATGTGTATATTTATAGGAGAAATGGTAAAAGAAATATTTATTTCACCCCAACGGCTACCCCAACAGTCAAAATCTTCTCCCCTCCCTTCCTCTCATGTGCGCGACCTCCGTCACCCTCGTGACCGTGAGAGTGCCCTCACGAGGCTCAGCGATGGTGTTCCAGCTCCTGACCACCTCTCACGGCCTCCCCCACGCGATGGTGCTATCGGTCTAAGTTTGTAAGCTCCTCCTCATAGTTTTGCTCCTCACAATTCCTTTTTTTCGTCCTCATTTTTGTCTTTTTCCTATTATTTCCACATGGGTTTTTTTTAAATTTCTTTCACTTCTTAATAATAATAAAATTGGTGATAAACTATAGTTATATTTATTGCTATGTTTTATTCTTATTTTAAACTTATTTTCCATATTACATATCAATAGTCTGAAATAATTAAAGCTACAGCCCAACTTTGATCAGTTGGTAAACTCCTTCTCATACACATGAGAGGAATGGTTCAAGCCTTGCTTCTCACATTTCCTCTTTTTCCTCTATTTTTTTTTTCTCTTTTTCCTATTATTTCCACATGGTTTTTTTTATTTTCTTTCACTTCTTAATAATAACAAATTTGTGATAAACTATAGTTATATTTATTGTTATGTTTTTTTCTTTTTTTTACACTTCTTTTCTATATTATAAATAACAAAAGTTGATGTTTTCATCTCTCTTTAAAAAAAATAACATATATATGAGTGTAGTTTTTATTCCCTTTATTTTCTTA
This sequence comes from Pulicaria dysenterica, assembly GCA_947179395.2. NCBI lineage: Eukaryota > Viridiplantae > Streptophyta > Magnoliopsida > Asterales > Asteraceae > Pulicaria > Pulicaria dysenterica. Next base: position 60,569,196 of record OX359291.1, on the reverse strand, counting down.
AAAACTATCATCTTTACTAGGAAATATAGTATGGTTTTTATATTTAATATATTAAGATAATACATATGTATAAGTAGAATTCAAACTTTAAAAAAAAAAAAAATTTAAACGAAAAACTGGATATATATTGCTCGTAATGAAATGTGGTTAATTACCCTCATTTAATACTATTCCTTCCGAAATCCAATATATCTTTTGCTTTCTCATAATCTCCCTTTATTTTAAGAAAAATAAACTAGTTCTTAAATAATAGCATAAGTAGTTTGTGAACTTCTAATTAGGTAGTGTTATGCAATGTAGTAGACGGATACATCATCAATTACAATGATTAAAAAAAGAGAGAAGATAAACAGGAGAAAAACATCAAGAGGAACAAACCATCAAATAGTTACAACATAATTCTGCATCAAATAAAGATGTACATATATGTATATGCCACTTTTAGAAGCCGCTCATTAACAATTTTCTAATAAAATTAATAGATTACCAAGAAAAATATTTTAATGATCACTACTTCCAACCAACCAACATAAATAGCCATAATTTTGAATCTGTTTTGATCTTTGCGGACAATGTATAATAAATGATTGATCTTAAGCAACAAATTACGCAAAGGCCAAAACAGAATGAAAATTGAAGCTTTTGAAATATCATGACATGAAAAAAGAGAAGGAATTGTAATGTTGATCTTAGAGGTTTTGAAGAAGCTCTATTTATAGAGAATACATGAAACCCTGGACTTCAAATCCGGATTCGGAAATTGTTAGGCCATGGTTTTGATTCAAAGTTAATGTCCACGTTTACTGAGATGTACGACCGAATCACGTGATCTCTACATTACAGTTATAGATACGTACTCCATCGTAACTTTGAATATTCAAAACTAAACAAAATTAAATTTCAGGAAATTGTAGAAAAGGTAGTTACTAAAAAGATAACGTTAGTTTTCCAAACTCAAAATTTAACGTTAGTTTGTCCCTTAGAAAATAACTAACTCAAAATTTAACCATCAAATGACATTAGTTTTATCTCATAGAAAATAACCAAACTCAAAATTTAACCACAGAGGCGAATCTACATTGAGTTGAATGGTGTGTGTTACCACCTTATTTCTAGTCGTTGATCCGACCCTCACCGAGGCGAATCAAGAGAAGCCGGCCTCCAAAATTCTGTCTAGGTCAAACTCGGGCAAAATGGGAGTACTCGGCCGGCGGTTTCTCCTTTGGACATGAGTTCCTTCAATGCCGGCGGTCTCTTTTTTCCGATGCGATGTTCTTCCGGAGGTGTAGTTCTTTTGCATCTCTTTATCTTCTTTAAAAGAGGACCGAAATAGTTTTATATTTAATATATTAAGATAATACATATGTATAAGTAAAATTCAAACAATTTTTCTAAAATAAACTATAACGAAAAACTGGATATATATTGCTCGTAATGAAATGCGGTTAATTACCCTCATTTAATACTATTCCTTCCGAAATCCAATATATCTTTTGCTTTCTCATAATCTCCCTTTATTTTAAGAAAAATTAACTAGTTCTTAAATGACAGCAGAAGTAGTTCGTGAACTTCCAATGAGGTAGTGTTATGCAATGTAGTAGACGGATACATCATCAATTACAATGACTAAAAAAAGAGATAAGAGAAACACAAAGAAAAACATCAATAGGAAGAAACCATCAAAGAGTAACAACATAATTCTGGAAGATGTACATATATGTATATGCCACTTTTAGAAACCGCTCATTAACAATTTTCTAAAAAATTTAATAGATTACCAAGAAAAAGATTTTAATGATCATTGCTTCCAACCAACCAACATAAAGAGCCATAATTCTGAATCTGTTTTGACCTTTGCGGACAATGTACAATAAATGATTGTTCTTAAGCAACAAAGTACTCAAAGGCCAAAACTGGGTGAAAATTGAAGCTTTTGAAATATCATGACATGAAAAAAGAGAAGGAATTGTAATTTTGATCTTATAGGTTTCGAAGAAGCTCTATATATAGAGAAACATGAAACCCTGGACTCCAAATCCAGATTCAGAAATTGTTAGGCCATGGTTTTGATTCAAAGTTAATGCCCATGTCTACTGACATGTACGACCAAATCACGTGGATCTCTCTGTTACAGTTACAGACATGTACTCCCTCGTAACACTGGATATTCAAAACTAAACAAGAATGCATTACAGGAAATTGCAGAAAAGGTAGTCACTAAAAAGATAACGTTGTTTTCCAAACTCAAAATTTAACCGTCAAAAAACTTTAGAAAATAAATTAGTTTTATCTCTTAGAAAATAACCAAACTTAAAATTTAACCACAGTTACGAATCTACATTGAGTTAAAATGGGGTGTGTTGACTACCTTTTTTTTAGTCGCTAATCGGACTCTCACTGAGGCGAATCAAGAGTAGTCGGCCTCCAAAACTCTGTGTAGGTCAAACTCGGGCAAAATCGGAGTACTCGGCCAACGGTTTCTACTTTGGACTTGAGTTCCTTCAATGCCGGCTGTCTCTTTCTTCCGATGCGATGGTCTTCTGGAGGTGCAGTTCTTTTGCATCATTTTATCTTCTTTAAATGAGGACATAATTTAAAAGAGGACAGAAATAGTTTTATATTTAATATATTAAGATAATACATTTGTAAAAGTAAAATTCAAACATTTTTCTAAAAATAAATTATAACGAAAAACTGGATATATATTGCTCGTATTGAAATGCGGTTAATTACCCTCATTTAATACTATTCATTCCGATAACCAATATATCTTTTCCTTTATCATAATCTCCCTTTATTTTATGAAAAATTAACTAGTTATTAAATGATAGCAGAAGTAGTTTATGAACTTCCAATGAGGTAGTGTTATGCAATGTAGTAGACGGATACATCATCAATTACAATGATTAGAAAAAGAGAGAAGAGAAACACACAGAAAAACATCAATAAGAAGAAACCATCAAAGAGTAACAACATAATTCTGGAAGATGTACATATATGTATATGCCACTTTTAGAAGCCGCTCATTAACAATTTTCTAAAAAAATTAATAGATTACCAAGAAAAAGATTTTAATGATCTCTGCTTCCAACCAACCAATATAAAGAGGCACAATTCTGAATCTGTTTTGACCTTTGCGGACAATGTACAATAAATGATTGATCTTAAGCAACAAAGTACACAAAGGCCAAAACAGGGTGTAAATTGAATATTTCAATATTTATGATATGAAAAGGAGAAAGAATTGTAATGTTGATGTTAGAGGTTTCGAAGAAGCTATATTTATAGAGAAAACATGAAACCCTGGACTCCAAATCCGGATTCGGAAATTGTTAGGCTATGGTTTTGATTCAAAGTTAATGACCATGTCTACTGACATATACGACCAAATCACGTGATCTCTCCATTACAGTTACAGATACGTACTCCCTCGTAACTCTGAATATTCAAAACTAAACAAGAATACATTACAGGAAATTGCAGAAAAGGTTGTCACTAAAAAGATAACGTTGTTTTCTAAACTGAAAATTTAACGTTAGTTTTATCTCTTAGAAAATAACCAAACTCAAATTTTAACCGTCAAAAAACATTAGAAAATAAGATTAGTTTTATCTCTTAGAAAATAACCAAACTCAAAATTTAACCACAGAGACGAATATACATTGAGTTGAATGGGGTGTGTTGACTACCCTTTCTTTAGTCGCTAATCGGACCCTCACCAAGGCGAATCAAGAGAAGCTGGTCTCCAAAACTCTGTCTAGGTCAAACTCGGGAAAAATCGGAGTACTCGGCTAACGGTTTCTCCTTTGGACATGAGTTCCTTCAATGCCCGCGGTCTCTTTCTTTCGATGCGATATTCTTCCGGAGGTGTAGTTTTTTGAATCTCTTTATCTTCTTTAAAAGAGGACAAAATTTAGAAGAGGACATAAATAGTTTTTATATCTAAAAATCGGAGTACTCGGCCGGCGGTTTCTCTTTTGGACATGAGTTTCTTCAATGACGGCGGTTTCTTTCTTTCGATGCGATGTTCTTCTAGAGCTGCAGTTCTTCTGCATCTCTTTATCTTCTCTAAAAGAGGATAGAATTTAAAAGAGGACATAAATAGTTTTTATATTTAATACTTTAAGATAATACATACGTATAAGTAAAATATAAACATTTTTTTAAAATAAATTAAAACAATAAACTTGGTATATATTGTTGCTAATGAAATGCGGTTAATGTTGGTCCCTTGGTGAGAATAACAACAAGCAACAATGTGTAGAAGGGGGGTTGAATATACTTTCTGCGGAAATTGAACAAATCAAATAAAAGTGTTACACACAGTAAATCAAACCACAATTAGTCGAATGCTTTTATTAATATGAAGATGATTACAATGCTTTGGATAAGAAGATGATTACAGTAACTATCAAGTAAGCAACTCTTGATACATAATCACCTAATATAAATCTCTCAATCTCTCAAACTTAGCTATCTATAATCAACTTATGATTATAGATACTGACGACTCTCTAAACAGGATTTACACAGATTGAATCAACTTATGATCACTTACCAATATCACAACTGATGTGATAATTCGAACACATGAATAGATTGGCAATCTGTGAGTTTCTTGATCACGTTGAACTTACAAACAGTGATTCAAGAATCGTAACACATACGGTTGAGGTGAGATATTTGGCTCTGTAACTTGCTTTTCGAAATCGTAGCTCTAAACTTATCAGGAGATAAGTATTTATAATCCTGTGCCTACGGTTCCTAACAAACTGGACTAAACCTAATTTGTTAACTAACTATCGAATAATCCGGAGTCTTGAATCTTGAATCTTCTTATCTTGAGTCTTCAATCTTCAATCTTGATTCTGGAATCTTCTTATCCTTTCCGTAGATATAGAGAGTTAATAAGATAAGTTTAAAACATATTTAAACTTTCTTTAGACTGACTTCTTACTCGGACTGAGTTACTCAGCTTGAGACTCATCAAGCTGAGTTCTTCGAGAACAAACCCGAATACATACATGAGCTAACACGTATATTGATAAAATCATCCTTAGAAGTCTAACTAGTTAACTAAAACATATTTAGCAACTCTGTCGAGCTGACTCTGCTTTTGAGCTGAGTCACTCAGCTTGAAACACATCAAGCTGAATACTCGATATATACCTTATGTGACATACACAACTTATTAAACATATTAATAAACTAACTAAGGTATAGTATAAACTGGTCGAACATATGCTCAGCTTATACTCAGTCTGAATCACTATAAGTGTTCAGTCTGACTAAGCTTCATAATTCTGTTTAAGTTATACGTAGAACACATCTTTCAAACTTAACTTTGTCTCATCAAATCTTAACTGACGAGATCATTTTCCGAACAAAGTCCCCCTATTTGATGATGACAAAACCATCAAACAGTTTTTAAGTTTGTTTAACAGAATTATGTTGTAAATCTTAAACTTATCAAGATTTTAAATTTGAACTAATCAAATTTTAATTGAACTTATCAATTATAAGTGGAACACACCAACTTTTGAGTTGAACAAACCAACTAATTACATAACTGAATAAGAACTAATCAATTATTCATTTGAGCTGAACTTATCAGACTTATAAATATGAACACATCACAACACAGTTGAACATATCAAACTTTATACTTGTATTAATTGAACTGATCATAATACAAAATGATTGATCACTTAGATCAGGCACACATAGTGCTTACAAAAATTAGAACTAATCTAATTTACAATAGAACTAATCTATTGAGGATGCAGCTCTTCAACTTCCTTTAAGTTCCTTTTGATGGACTTTGATGATTTTATTCAGCTTGTATTTTAAGAGCTGATTTGAACCATCATTTCCACAACAGCTCCTTATGTGCACGGCATCCTTAGTTTTTAGATAACAGATTTCATCAAACTTGATAAAACTAGGCTTGCCTTCCTGATCCTTAAACATAAGCCCCTGAAAAGGTGCATCAATAAATTGATTCTCTTTGAACTCCACACCGTCAGCTCCTTAGCCCTTTTTATCAGCTTAGAAACTTCATCAAAGATCTCTTGCTTGATTTGGCTTCTTTTGAACCCTTGAGCATCATCAGAATTCTGTTCCATTCTATGTAACCCATCCTGTGAACATATCTCAGGTCCATCCCCATTGTTGTTTCATTTTCAAATTCGAAATTGAGGATGACAGCTCCATTGATTCTGCTCAAGGTCACGCCTTTGATATCTTCACTAATGTTCCTTCTGAAATAGCATTCTTGAATCTCAGCATCAGTGTATGGGACAGGATCAGGTCTTGGACGATTATAGTCAGCTTCAGCTTCTGACAGAGCTTTTCTTTGTTTTTCTTTTTCCTGGTCCTTTGCTTCCTTTTCTTTCCTCTTTCGTAATTCAGCTACAGAGATTTTGAGTTCATCTGCTTCTTCTTGCTCTAGCATCTCTATTAGTTCTCTCGTAGCTCTCTCTTCTTTTGTTTCCTGTTCAGTTTCATAAACCTCTTCAGCCTCAGACTCAGATTCTGATAATTTTTGTTTCTTGGCTGCAGGTTCATCCTCCTTGTTTTTCTAACTCCCCTCAGCCTGATCTTGCCTCTCTGCTCCTCTGGCTAGTACTAGTAGTGCTTCAGCCTCAGCTCTAACTAGCTCAGCTTCAGTATTAATTTGATCCTTCTCCCCCTTTTTGTCATCATCAACAGGGGTTGAAGTCCTTGGTCGTTGTTCAAGAGCAGCAACAGCAGAGGCAATCTCTTTAACATCCATGGTCAGCTTTTCAAGTCTTTGATAGATTTTATATTTTTGTTCTTCTGCTTGAGTTGGAACAAACCAAACTGAGCAGCGACATACTCTTTCAGCTGCTGGATGCCTGAGGAGGCGGTTGCATCATGAGGAGAGTCTTTAGGTGCATCGTCTAAAGGTTGTTGTCTACCTTCAAACTCATTTGCACCAGAGTTTGGACCCTGTGAATCACCTTGGTTTGAAGATGAAACATTGACAGGTTGTGTAATAGGGTGTGAGAAGTGAAGAGAAGTAATTGGGCTCGAAACGTGAACTGTATGGGTTGGTGGTTGGCTAATTGGGTTGGAAGGGGGTGATTGACCATGGGGATTGGTCATATGTTCAATGTAACCTGAGTGTGTCAGCTCACACACAGTAACAGGTTCTCCCATGGCTCTAGTAAGTGTGGGCTGAGTAGACACCACACCCGGTATAGGCTGTTGGGTTGATATGAGCCTTGAGGTTGACACCTGAAGAGTAGGCGTCTCCCCCTCAACTCCTGCCGGTGGAGGGATCAGTGTGATCTCAGCTCCAGTGATGCCTGTAGGAGTGGCACCACCTCTTGCAGTCTTTCTGGTATAGGTGCGGATATTCTCCCTAGCAGTAGTGGGCTTACTAGGGGTGGCTTCAGAGTGGGATTTTTGATGGAATGAAGGTAAAGGAGATGGGTTAGACTGGGTTGGTTGTACCACAGCCTTATCTCCAAACGTGGATGGAGAAAAAATGAGAAGAAAGAAAAAGTGGAGAGGTTTTACCAGAAGTAGCTTCAGTGTGTGCTGGTTCAGCTTGAGCAGAGTGCTCAGCTTGAACCTCCGTTGCAGCTTGAGAAGCTCCCCCTTGATTGGATCCCTCAGCTTCACTTTTAGAAGAAGCTGCCTCAGCTATCAGGAGCATGGGTACACTCAGACCCTCTTGCTCTGGGAAGATATCGTTGTTGAACATCTTGGAGCTGAGTGTTGGAAATAGGAACATATCCTGATCAGCTTCATATAGTGCTGTCCCCAGCTCAGCTTCAAATGCCAAGGACAGGTACCTTATAAAAGGTACATGAAGATCCCTTATGGCCTTCATCACTTGGACCCTGAACTCGTTGAAGATGAGCTATGTATAGTCTAAGTTTCTCGCAAAGTACATGTTGTACAGCAGCTGCATCTCGAACTTGTTAACTTGGTCCAGTCCTCCAACCTTGGTACCAAGTGAACGGATCACCGTGGACACCATGAAACCCCAACTGGTTGGAAATGTGGCCTTTTTTATAACACCCTCTGTCTATGGCTGAGCCATTCTGGGTAGGACCGACCTTGCCACCTGTCTCATCACAGCAGGCTCGAACACATCAGATTGAGGAAGCTGAAGAACCTCTCTTAGCCTGTGTACTGTGAGAGTAATGGTCTTCTCTCCATTCAGCACTGTGCCCCAGATTTCGTTGTTGCTTTGGTCGTAGACACACGTATACCAAAACTCGAGTAGATGCTGAGGAACCACATGTAAAGGTGCTCCAGTGAAAGCAAAAGCCAATGGGCATTTACGAATGTAATTTACCCATGGTTCGTATCCTCTGTTAATTTTGCGTTGAGGGATTGCAAGGCAGGCACGCTGATTGTTGATTTTGATCTGCGGCAATCCATTGTTTTTGAGCGCAACACCCCTTACCATTCTATCACTGAGATTCAGAACGGTTTCGTCCATCGTAGAATTTGCAGATTACACTGAGTAACTGATTTTGAATTCGCACTAAGTGATTTAGAATTCGCACTGAGCGATTTAGGGTTTTGAATCCGATGGACCAGAGAATTGCACTTAGCAAATATGTGGAAAGGTATTTTAGAAGGTGAGAAGTCTGGATTGTAAGCGTAAACTTCTCTAATCCGAATGTGATCGATATATATACCTTTCCGAGGAGAGAGAAAAGTTACCGTTAGAAATCCCTTTTTATCCGTTACGCCGAAAAATTACGGCTTGATGTAACAGTTAGAGAGTAGAAACTTATCATCTTCCAACGGATACAAGTGTAAAATAATATTATTAACCCATAATAAGATTATAAACACTGTTAAAGTATACCAATACACAATTGATATACGATGCGATTTGAGACCGACTCAAATGCGCATGTACAGATGAATTAATGACACTTAGTAATTAAAACATAGTTTTGGACACACCAAGCTGAGTAAACTTATTACTCAGCTTAAGTCAAGCACTCAGCTTGAGTTGAGCACTCAGCTTGAGATTGATACTCAGCTTTAGTAGAGCACATAGCTCAGGCTCAATGACACTTAGTCATTTATGTTTAAGACTGACTTAAACATGTAACTTTAGCTACACTAAGTAGGTAAAATATGTTTGGAACTTACCAAACGTGTGAACCAATCACACAATGTGAGTTAACCACATAGCTCAGACTCAATGACACTTAGTCATTTTGTTCGAGACTAACTCAAACTATATATCTTAACCACACTGAGTAGTTAAAATATGTTTGGAACTCACCAAACGTGTGAACTCATCATTCAGCTTGACATATTATACAGTTTATGAAAACTTATTTATAAACTGTGCACTCAGCGTAAGACACTTAGTCTTTGTCAAGCTGAAAACTCAGATTCTAGGCACTTAGCTAGGGGTTGAGCATACCCAATTCACTTAGCAGATACATAAACCTCTTTTCATCAAGGGGTTTAGTAAAAATATCTGCCAATTGGTCATCAGTGGAGATAAATTTTATGTCAACTTTACCTTTTTTCACGTTGTCCCTGATGAAGTGATGTCTAATTTCAATATGCTTGGTTCTTGAGTGGAAGACTGGATTGTAAGTAATGGCTATTGCACTTTGGTTATCACAGAAGATAGGAGTTTTCTTGAAACTCATGCCAAAGTCTTGAAGCTGATGCTGCATCCATAGGATTTGAGCACAACAGTTTCCTGCTGCAACATATTCAGCTTCAGCAGTTGAAGTAGCCACTGAGTTCTGTTTCTTACTGGTCCAGCTGACTAACTTCCCTCCAAGCATTTGACATCCTCCAATTGTTGATTTTCTATCTAACTTGCACCCAGCATAGTCAGCATCTGAAAAACCAACTAACTCTAATCCAGAGTCCTTGGGATACCAAAGACCGAGATTTGGTGTACCTTTAAGGTACCTAAAAATCCTTTTCACAACTTGAAGATGTGATTCTTTAGGATCTGCCTGATATCTTGCACAAACACATGTAGCAAACATGATATCAGGTCTACTAGCTGTCAAATAGAGTAATGAACCTATCATTCCTCTATAGGTAGACTGACACACAGACTTACCATCTGAGTCTTTACTCAGCTTGACAGCTGGTGACATGGGTGTTTTCATGGTTGAACTAGAATCAAAACCATATTTCTTTATCAAATCAAGAACATACTTGCTTTGATTGATGAATATTCCATCAGGCTTCTATTGAATCTGTAAGCCTAAGAAATAAGTCATCTCACCCATCATACTCATCGTGTACTTTTGTGACATTATTTTGGAGAACCACTCACACAGAGATTCATTGGTAGAACCAAAGATAATATCATCCACATAGATTTGTACAAGAATCGCCTGTCCTTTACTCTTTTTAATAAAGAGTGTCTTATCTATACTACCTCTGGTAAAATCCATTGATAGTAGATAAGTGGACAAGGTATCATACCAAGCTCTGGGAGCTTGTTTAAGACTATACAAAGCCTTGTCTAACTTATAGACATGATGTGGAAACTTTGAACTTACAAAGCCAGGAGGTTGTTTCACATAGACTTCCTCCTGAAGTTTTCCATTTAGGAAAGCACTCTTCACATCCATTTGATAGACTTTGAAGTCTTTATATGCTGCATAAGCTAAGAACAGCCTTATGGCTTCAATTCTAGCAACAGGGGCAAAGGTTTCATCATAATCAATTCCCTCTTCTTGCTTATACCCTTGTGCTACCAGCCTGGCTTTGTTCCTAACTATCACTCCATCCTTGTCCATTTTATTTCTATAGACCCACTTAGTGCCTATAATTGAATGATCTTTGTGGGTAGGGACAAGTTTCCAGACTTTGTTTCTCTCAAATTCATTCAGTTCCTCTTGCATAGCATCAATCCAATCCTCATCCTCTAAGGCTTCCTCAGTCTTTTTTGGTTCCATTTGAGATAGGAAACCAAAGTGAGCAGCATAGTTAGTTGTAGCCTTAGATCTGGTCATGACCTTTTCTTGAACATTTCCGATGATTTGATCATGAGGATGATCTTTGAGGAATTTAAATGTTGTAGTTGGAGAGTCTGGTTCTGAATCTAAGTGATGTTGAGAAATCTGAGGTGAACACACATCCTCAGTCTCAATAGCAGCATTGTCAACAAACTGATGATCACTAAGATTCTCAGTCTGAGTGACCTCAGCTCCAAAAGGATTGACGAACTCATCATCTTTCTCAGCTTGAGAGTCCTTTGGAGCTTGTGATGATTTCTTTGATGAACACACATCATCATCACTATCATTTCCTATGACATACATAGGATTTGATAAGTTGGCTTTCTTAGGCCTTTCAAGCTCACTCAGACTAACCAAGTCAGCTTGACTTTTATCTTGTTCAAAACTTCCTTCAATAAATGAGACGTGAATTGATTCTTCTATGGCCTTTCTCCTTGTATTATATATTCTATAAGACTTGGAGATTGAGGAGTAACCAACGAATATTCCAAGATCAGCTTTGGGTTCCAACTTATGGAGCTGATCTTTTTGATTCAGCACATAGCATTTTGAACTAAAGATATGGAAATAACCTATATTGGGCTTTCTAGACTTATACATCTCATATGAAGTCTTTCCATGTCTTTTGACAATGATTGACCTATTCTGGGTATAGCAAGCTGTACTGACAGCTTCATCCCAGAAGAAGAGTTTCAATCCTGCCTCACATAGCATTGTTCTAGCAGCCTCAATTAAGGTTCTATTTCTCCTTTCAGCAACTCCATTTTGTTGTGGAGTTCTGACAGATGAGAAATTCTGTAATATTCCCTTTTGTTCACAGAAGTTTTCAAGGGTAGAGTTTCTGAACTCAGTCCCATGATCACTTCTAAGTTGCTTTACAGACAAACCTTTTTGCAACTCTTCCTGTTTGATAAAACTACTTATCTCCAGGGCAGCCTCACTCTTGGCTTTAAGGAATATTACCCAGGTGAATCGTGAGAACTCATCTACTATCACCAGTGTGTACTTCTTGCCACTCAAGCTTGGAGTACTTATGGGTCCAAACAAATCCATATGCAACATATGCAATGGGTCTGCTATTGAAAAATTTTGCTTTGATTTAAAGGACCCTTTATTGTGTTTTCCTTATTAGATGATTCTGTATCCCAGGTTTCAGCATATAATCCTTTTACACTGGGTTTGTCTTCTGGCTTTCTTTTCTTGAGCTGAGTATATTTCTTCTTGTATTTGTCAGCTCGGTAAGCATTTTTATCAACAACTGATGTTGATTCAACCTTCTTCGATCTGCACTCAGCAGCAATATGTCCCTTCTTCTGACAGTTGAAGAACACAACATTCTTGGGATCAAAGGAACTCTTCCCTTTGCCTCGGTCAGATCTTCCTATTCCCCTTTGAGCTCTTCTCAATCTTCTGGCTAACATAGCCATTTGCTCAGTAATGATCTGAACATCATCAAAATCACCTGAGTCTGACACCCAGTCACAGTGCGCAAGATTTCATTAGTTAGGGAATTCGCTAGAACACTTTTTGCTTTGTCATCCAGGTTGAAGAGTTTTCAGTCTTCATCTGTCCGGGATGCAGTAGGCTTTCTTGTTTCCTTTTTAGCTCTGCCAGGAGACATATCACTGACAGTAGCAGGAATCTTGGGGATTATTGGCCCTTTTGTGATAGCATCCGACATACGGTTGTCAATAGACTTGAGGAAAAGCATGGCTCTGAACTTCCACATAGGATAGTCAGATCCATCAAATATGGGACAGCCTTTGACAGACATATGAGGAAAGTTTGATGGAGTATTGCTTGTCGACATTTCAATCTTTCTCAGAATCTTGAACTTTCAACTTATGAAATTGTTCAGCCTGCTCTGATACCAGTTGTTGGTCCCTTGGAGAGAATAACAACAGACAACAATGTGTAGAAGTGGGGTTGAATACACTTTCTGTGGAAATTGAACAAATCAAATAAAAGTGTTACACACAGTAAATCAAACCATAATTAGTCGAATGCTTTTATTAATATGAAGATGATTACAATTCTTTGAATAAGAAGATGATTACAGTAACTATCAAGTAAGCAACTCTAGATACATAATCTTGATACATAATCGCCTAATATAAATCTCTCAATCTCTCAAACTTAGTTATCTATAATCAACTTATGATTTTAGATACTGACGACTCTATAAACAAGGTTTACACAGATTGAATCAACTTATGATCACTTACAAATATCACAACTGATGTGATAATTCGAACACACGAATAGCTTGGCAATCTGTGAGTTTCTTGATCATGTTGAACTTACAAACAGTGATTCAAGAATCGTAACACATACGGTTGAGGTGAGATATTTGACTCTGTAACTTGCTTTTCAGAATCGTACCTCTAAACTTATCAGGAGATAAGTATTTATAATCCTGTGCCTACGGTTCCGAACAAACAGTACTAAACCTAATTAGTTAACTAACTATCGGATAATCCGGAGTCTTGAATCTTGAATCTTCTTATCTTGAGTCTTCAATCTTCAATCTTGATTTTGGAATCTTCTTATCCTTTCCGTAGATATAGAGAGTTAATAAGATAAGTTTAAAACATATTTAAACTTTCTTTAGACTGACTTCTTACTCGGACTGAGTTACTCAGCTTGAGACTCATCAAGCTGAGTTCTTCGAGAACAAACCCGAATACATACATGAACTAACACGTATATTGATAAACTCATCCTTAGAAGTCTAACTAGTTAACTAAAACATATTTAGCAACTCTGTCGAGCTGACTCGGCTTTTGAGCTGAGTCACTCAGCTTGAAACACATCAAGCTGAATACTGGATATATACCTTATGTGACATACACAGCTTATTACACATATTAATAAACTAACTAAGGTATAGTATAAACCGGTCGAACATATGCTCAGCTTATACTCAGTCTGAATCACTATAAGTGTTCAGTCTGACTAAGCTTCATAATTATGTTTAAGTTATACGTAGAACACATCTTACAAACTTAACTTTGTCTCATCAAATCTTAACTGACGAGATCATTTTCCCAACAACCTCATCTAGTTCTAACTCTTCACCTTCTTGAGCCATAAGACATACATCATCATCTAAGGTAGATTATTATGTATCCCAGGTTTTAGCCTATAATCCTTTTGCACTGGGTTTGGCTTCTGGCTTTCATTTCTTGAGCTGAGTATATTTCTTCTTGTATTTGTCAGCTCGGTAAGCATTCTTATCAACAACTGATATTGATTCAACCTTCTTCGATCTGTACTCAGCAGCAATATGTCCCTTCTTCTGACAGTTGAAGCACACAACATTCTTGGGATCAAAGGAACTCTTCCCTTTGCCTTTGTCAGATCTTCTTCTTCCCCTTTGAGATCTTCTCAATCTTCTGGATAACATAGCCATTTGCTCAGTAATGATCTAAACATCATCAGAATCACCTGAGTCTGAGTCTGAGTGGTCAGCTTGAGATTCTGACTCAGTCTGAGATTCAACAACCAATGCCTTGGAATTTTTCTTCTTTTTCTGTGTAACCAATGCCACTTCAGTTTTATCCAGAGATTCTGTTAGTTGTTGTTGAGAAGCTCTCTTGTGTTCAGTAATTTGTTCTTGATTTAGCAGAAACCCATAAATGGACTGTAGGTTGTACACAGGCAGTGTTCCTCCAGCCCTTAGTGCTGTGGTTACTTCATTGAACCTTTCTGGTAACACATCCAGAAACTTTAGCATGAG